>OX438826.1:1200000-1800000 GCA_949315975.1 Eudonia truncicolella | reverse complement strand
GAGTAAGATGGATCGAGCGTAATAGAGGTATTACTTGGAGTCAAGGTAACATTGACTATAGAGAGTTCAAGAGATTAATATTTCCAATTTTACAAAATAAAACAATTATAATGAAAGGTCTTGAGAAACAAAAATGGGTTAAGGAGTTATGTGAAAACTGTGATTTGATAGATATTGAGGACAAAGGTAGTCCTAATTTTTCAAAATTATACATATCATATTGTAAATGTGAATCTAGTTTTACTTGCCTAAGCCATAATAAAGAGTGTGCTCTTAAAAACGTTATCTGTATTAAAAAATGGTATTTAAATAATTGTTGCTAAAAATGTAAATTTTATGTTTTTAAAATAAATAAACAAGTAAATCTATTATAAACAGTTTTTTCTTTCAACCTCTAAGTGTATTGTAGGATCATTCAAGAAAACAAAGAACACTCATTTTATATCTTTATTTTAAAATTACTTATCTTATATACATAACTATCTTAACCATAATTTTAAATTTAACTAACTTTACTTACATATTTTTTAGAAATTAGTACACATCACATATTTTTTTACTTATACTAGTTATCAAGTGTTCCGTTTGTTCCATTATCGGGTTAAAATTGTCTGTAACAACATACTGAACACTGCAAAGTACATTTTCATTTACACCATCACTTTGCACAGCACTGTTGTTCTCCAAGTCCACGACCTCCACCCTGATGAGTCGAATACCTCGTCTGGGTTCACTGCTGTATACATACGAGGATGCATTTTGTAGGCAAGGTTTCTTTGACGGTACAAGGCTTTCTTGACTGCAGCGTTTTGTCCTTCTTTTCTTTGGTTCCCGTTGTAGTTTGGCTAGCTCCGGGTACACTTCGTCAAAGTCAGCAAGAGGGTCTTGAGCATGTTGTTCAAACAAGTTATATGATGACTCCATCTCTGTCAGTTCGTTTTGTTATGGTATTATTATGTGTAAAATCGTGTTGCAGTCTCAATGGTCAACTCTTGAATGACAGAAATTATTTACATTATAATTACATCAAAAGAACATGCTGATTTTCATTAAATACAAACACGTGCACCAGTAAAAATTACTCATGTTCATACATGATTGCGTAAGAGCACAGTAAGCATTTACAAAATTGAAGAGTCTTGTTCCATTGACTTGGTGTTATTTACGTGCTCCAATGCTTCACGAGCAAACATATGTTAACAATTTCTAACTCTTAATACAATGGAATAATGTTTATTAACGCTTAAATATACTTAAGTAAAATTTAAATCACTGAAAAATGTCTGCTGGCGGCTGCCTTAACCACTTGGCTACCGAGATCTGGTTTGAACTTGTCCAAATTTGTCAGTGCTTGATGCTTATGTTTTTTAGTCAATATTGCTTCTACAAATCTTAGAAGTTTTCACCTCCGAGATATAACGCAGCTTCATCTTAACAGAATGTTTAAATATTTGTAAAAATATTTCTTTCGGATCTCAGAGGTGAAATCTTCTAAGATTTGATGAAGCAATGTTGACTAAAAAACATACGCATCAAGCACTGACAAATTTCGATAGGTGCAAACTAGACCTCGGTAACCAAGTGGTTAAGGCAGCCGCCAGCAGACATTTTTCAGTGATTTAAATTTTACAATGGAATTAGTGTTCAAAGTGCAAAACATATCCGTGCTGGTGACTGTACTGGATGTTAAATGTACTATATGAATATGGAGCATAATATAATGTAATAATTTTATGATGAAATATTTACTAAGGTACTTTAAATATTTTTCTGAAAGCTATTAACCAAATTTATAAGGTTGATATGGAATAAAACAATAGTATACAAGGATGTCAACTTTATTTACTTATAACATTAAAACAACTAAATACCACTAAAATAACTATATTTTAATTACATTTCTATTATATATAACTTACTCTAAAACAAACTAAAATTAAGAGACTCTTTATAACCACTCTTTATAAGACATAATATCCAAACATTTACAGTATGTCAGAACTTCCCCAAGCAATTGTTGATATTTTGTTGGACGATATCAATCTTTTGTCATCATTACCAGAGAGCGCAATTTTATTTACATCTCTAGTAAATATTTCGTGTCTGATAGATCTAAATAGTTTGTTCTTTTTACGTATTACATTCTTGTTGAGGAGTACAGACTCATAATCCATCATGTTTAAGTCACGAATAACGTAAGATTTAACGCCCTTTGCTTTTTTTATAACTTTATCTAATGTTCTTACACAATAGAGCTTGGACCGCAATCCAGCGAAATCTGATATCAATTGTCCACTCATTTCGTCTTTAAATAATCCTGGAACCTTTTTATTTATTAGTGGCAAATCGAATTGATTATTATTACCAAAATTACTTGTGTCAAAGTATTTCAAAAAAATATTTTTAAGATCTTTATAAAAATCTGAGGTATTAATGATGTATATAAAGCTATCGGTGTCCGTGTAACATAATTGTACTTGTTGATCATAAAAAGGTTTAATGATATTATAATGAAAGTGGTACATATGAGATTTAGATAACTCTAGTACGGTAAAACCGATATAAATTGGTTTATCTAAAATAATTTGTTCAGGCTTCATTTGAACGGCGACTAAATTGTTGGTAAATATAGATACGCTATGAAAATGAGGATTAGCAATCAGTTTGCTCGCACTCAATCTTTTTTTAGTTTTATTACTAGTATCGATCCAGTTATTTACCAAATGCACGTTTACTCTAGCCTCGTTGTTTTCTAGCGTTTTACCAAATACAGAATTATTAAGGAGTTTAAAAAAATCTTGTTCAAAAACCGATTCAGCTTTTTGACGCAAACATGTATTTAATTCAATATATTTTTTAAGATATGCACTTTGTCGAAATGTAATTGCGCGATGAATTTTGCGCAGCAAAAGTCCGTGCTCTAAACATTTTTTTAGGTGAACGTAGTGAATTACATAATTATATTTGTCAAATAAATTAGGTATCAATTTACTGTTTTTACCGCCAGGTGGAACGCATTTCTCAGGACAAAATGGCAAATCATTATGGCTACGATGCAAGGATTTAGGATAATGCAAATCGACTTCGAGTATGTAACCATACTCCGCATCGTCGTTCACTTCTAAAATATTTAACGCTGTTACTTCAGAGTTATTTAAAAATCTAAAGTTAGAGTAGGGTAGGTACTGACTCATACTGTATCCATATAAATTATTACAATCTAAGTAAACTAAAAAGGAGTCTTCATTGGAGGAGTCATAGTCAGGCATATATTTGTTGTTCGCTTTGGCGTATCTATGAGAACACATGCACACTCCACCTCTTATTCCCTTTTGAATCATACGTATCATTGACAAATCGTCAAGCAGTTCAAGCTGAACACCTGTTTTTAAAAGCATAGCGTCGAATGATAGACTCGGTGCAGTAACATAAAATGCAGGATCAAGTTGATAATGACGTTTACACGTTTTGCGAAATTTTTCAAATATATCAGACAATAAAAGAACGTCTGTTTTTAGATACAAATCGGTATAGTCACCTAAATCCTTTATTCTAAACAATGACCAAACTGCTTGAGCATGTTTATAGTCGTTTTCAGAAATATGTTCATTTATAAGTGAGTTATAGAAACTTGATTTAGGTGGTAATACATTTTCCGAATAAGAGTTCCAATTATTCATGTAATCGTAAGGATAAACTCCTTTTCTCGTTAATAAATCAAACTGAATGTTATTAGAGAAATGAGATCGCAAGCAGTAAAAATCATCCTTCTTCATAGTTTTAGCTAGTTTGTCCAGACTGGTTCCTAAAAATTTAAATGAATCTGTGAACCGTAGTTGTATAAACTCATCATTGATCACGGGTAGAAACTTTATAAATGATATATAGTTTTCCTTCGTTTTAGGTATAACTTTTACTTTGCCTGGCATTTCCCCTAATTCTTTTATAAAAAGGTGACAATCATAACCTGATAAATTATGAAAAAATATTGGAAGAAATTGAGGTGTTTTGTATCGTAAATTACAAATTTGATGAGCTGCGCCGCGATAACGACCTGATATATGACAATGGTCGCGTACTTTGTCATGCCAAAGAACATGACTACATATATGACATCTTATAGCTTTATCAAAATGTTCTGCATCTAGATCAGTCAATATCATTGGTTTAGCACTGCTTAACACTTTATGAATATTTCTCGCTTGATTATTTATAAGTTTTATAAACTTGGTAACACAATCTTTACCGCGATAAGTTACGAATTTATTCTGCGTTGCATCAAAGGAACAAACAACGTTGTATGCAAAAGCGACTGGTACGTGTCGCTGTAGGTCGGTAGTGCTCGCCAGGCTCGGATTGGGTTCACAACCCGACACCGGTTGTAACATAGTCTCAAAGTCGGCGTATATTACAAAAGGTATATTTTGTTTGCGATCAAAGTTTTTAAATTGTAAAACAGAACCTTTTCTCGGTAAAACAGTAACAACTCCTCCGCAAACGTGATTATTTAGCTC
Organism: Eudonia truncicolella; assembly: GCA_949315975.1. Taxonomy (NCBI): domain Eukaryota; kingdom Metazoa; phylum Arthropoda; class Insecta; order Lepidoptera; family Crambidae; genus Eudonia; species Eudonia truncicolella. The sequence goes on along the minus strand of OX438826.1, from coordinate 1,795,486 downwards.
ATCTTCCGAAGGAAAAAATATTAAACAGCTATCACAAAAAAACAAAGAACCATGATGTTTAGTTATTTGACTTCTAACGAGACGGCCTAAATTTTTGATTAAACAATAATGAGATAAGTCATCCTTATTTATAAGTAAAAGATGAATGCGCTTACCATTTTTATAATGATTTTCTGATTTATATAATGGGCCTGTAATAAACTTATTATCTTTCAAGCCATAAACATATATACTAATGTTAGTATTATTTTTCTCAAATATACTAATATCAGAAAAACTCACTGGAAAACATATATCGTTTGTATTAAGTACATGTTTATAATGCAGATAGGACGATACGCGCTCAGGGTGTTTGTCAGTCGGGTAGAGGGCCGCGATAACACACCACAAGAAACAATCATTATCTTTATTGCGAATATTAAGACAGGCTCTTTTATTTTTTATAAACTTTGGTAAGTCTATAAAAGTAGAACCTCTAAGTGGTTGAAACTTATTGATATTTATTTCAAAATGTGAGTTATGTATTAGAGACCACCCACTGTCTCTTTCTTGAAATTCTTCAATATTTTTTCTTAAAAAATTCTCAATAGTAGAGTAAAGTTTATTAAAGTCATAATTTAAATGGATTGGATAGTTTTTTGATGCAAACGACTTCATTTCCTGTCTGTCGTCCTTGAACAATAGGAATATTGCAAAAAGTTCAAAGTTAACTTTAACACTAGTATGAATTTTCAACGATTGGTCTATTAGAGATTTTACCCTGGAACGCATACTATTAAAGAATGAATTGAAACAATTGAGTTCATTATCTTTGAGAGCTACAATTCTGTAAGTAGCAATGCGCCCGCGAAAGGCTGATCTCACTATTTGCACACCTTCGCAATACGCGGTGCTACTGTTGTTCTTGTGACTGTTACTTCGTAAGTGTCCTATCCATCGCCTTTTATCTACTGTTACACTACAAGATGAACAAAAAGGCATAATTGCTTACTTATAACGTAAAAATATTTTTGATATGAATCTATATTACCTAATGTAGGATATTATGAATTTATTTGTTGGTTTACAAAAAGTAACAAAAAGTAAATACTGTAAAAGATACCCAAAACAATTATTATTATCTTAGTTAATATTATTATTATTATTATTCAATATTTATAGGCTTAAATTACTTATTATTTATCGTTAAAAAAAGAAGGTTCACTATTATCAAACAAAAGATTAGCTTCTTTTACGAACCGCTGCAGGTGTTTCCACTGTGTTGAGTCGCTCTCCAGCTGACAGTTGAGCCGAAGCAAAGCTTTCTTCCAGCGCTCGTCTGCGCGGCTGGCCTCGGCGTCCTCGCGGTGGTATACCTTCAACTCCACGTAGAAGTCGCCGAAAGTGGAAGCGAGCCGACGTTGGGATCCGTTTGCCACTCTGTTACTGATGCACGATGGCAATGTGGAGGGCTTTGTCTCCTCGACTTGGATGTCTTCTACACATAGACCAAATATGTCCACAGGTTTAGATTTCTTGTTAGAGTTTCTGTAAAAAACAAAAAAACTATATAACAATTGCTATTATTGGTATAAGTAAACCTTACTAGGATTCGAACCCAATACCTCGTACAACAAATGTACATAAATTCTTATACTCAGATTCACTGAAAAGTAAAATACTTTTATTTTATTTTTACACGATCACTTTTATTTAATATTATAATTTTTAGATATTAACATGCATATGTTACATCTTTAAAATTTTTAAATCTTTACATAAAAGAAAAAGTATTTAATTGAACACAATATTCGGCACATAATAAAAATGTTCCTTTGTCCTATGTTATGAGTAAACCTTACTAGGATTCGAACCCAATACCTCGTACTAGCAGTCACATAGAAACCAACAGGTACATAAATAATTGTTATACTCAGGTTCACTAAAAAGTAAAATACTTTTTCCTTCTGTTAACTTCGCCGGCACTAATATACCATACTCAAAGACAGTGAGAAACTTGGGTGTTGTTTTTGACCAGTGTCTCACTTGGCATTCGCAAGTTGATGCTGTTCGGAGAAGAGTCTTTGCTGCGTACAGTTCAATCAATCGTCTTCGTAACTTCTTACCGATTGGCACAAAGATCACTCTGGCGCAGACTCTTCTGCTGTCCATCATTGACTATGCTGATGTTTGCTACGCTGATCTTTCGGAGGAACTTCTTAATAAACTGGAGCGTTTGCAGAATCTCTGTATTCGGTTTATTTATAACTTGAGGAAGTATGACCATGTCTCGATTTTTCGAGCTCGGCTTAAATGGCTGCCAATTCGCCGGCGTAGAGACTTACACATCCTTTCCTTTCTGTATACTGTCCTCTTTCTACCCACTTCACCTTCATATCTTCAAAATTGCTTCACCTTCCGTTCGACTTCCTCAAGCCATACCTTGCGGTCTGCGTTTAATCTAGCTCTTGTGACTCCCCTTCATTCCACTAATTTCGTTTCCTACTCGTTTTCTGTGCATGCTGTCCGGTTATGGAATGCTTTGCCTGAGCGCATCAGAAGTGCTCGCACGTTGGAGTCGTTTAAGGGTCAGGTTCGGAGTCATTTTTTAAATTTACCTTAGCTATGTTTATTTATTTATTTATTATTATTATTATTATTATTTTTTTTTTTAAATTTATATTGCATAAACTCTGTTTTATATATTTATTTCCTTTTTATCTGTAATTACTTTATTTGATATTATTATTATACTCTTTATTTATTTTCTTTCTTAAAACTAGATTTTTACAATATTTTAATAAAAAAACAATAAAACATTATAAAAAACTAATTCTAGAGTACCACCAGCAGCGGGGCAGGGCCCAAGCTACCGGTGATCAGGGCTGCAGAGTGAGGAACCTCCTGACAATACGTGCCGTGTCAAGGAGTACTGCCTTCTGAATCTGACCCTTGATCCAACCATCAAGCGAGAGCCTCTTAAGATGTTGGTCGAGGCTCTTCGCTATCAGAACGTTCGCTGAAACGACTATCGGGACAATAATGGTTGAATCAACATCCCACATGGCGGTCACCTCGTGAGCTAAGTCAAGGTACTTACTGAGCTTGTCCTTCTCGGCTTTCACGAGGTTCTCATCATGAGGTATGGTGATATCAACCAGTATTGCCCGGCGCTGGGATCGGTCAACCACCACGATATCAGGCTTATTGGCGACAATAGTCCTGTCCGTAATGATAGAGCGATCCCAGTAGAGCGTTGCATGACCATTTTCGAGTACTGGCGCAGGTGCATATTTATAGTACGGCACCTCCGATTCAACAAGGCCATATCCAAGAGCAAGTTGCTGGTGAATTATTCTGGCTACTTGGTTGTGTCTGTGCAAATACTCTCCGTTAGCAAGATGAGAACAACCAGAAATAATATGTCGGAGTGATTCTCCTGGACGGCGGCATGCCCGACAGATGTCGACCGTACCGTCCCTCATAATATATTTCCGGTAGTTATTCGTCTTGATAACTTCATCTTCAATGGCACAGACAAAACCTTCGGTTTCCCCAAAGAGGTCACCAAAACGTAGCCAGTTCACCGAGGCAGTTAAATCTACATCAGGCCCAGTTAGAGCCCGATAGTAGCGCCCGTGTAGCACCTTGCTCTTCCATATGTCCTTGCGATCGAGAGTGCTTAGCACCACTGGTTTGCGCCAGTTTTCTGTTGCCAAGGAGAGCGGCGTAAAGTGTCTATCAATTGCCACGACATCCAAATGCATCCCGCACTCACTGTTAAGTAAATAATCCCTGAGACTGCACACCTCACGGTTATGTAGGTCCTTGACATTTAAAAAGCCGCGACCCCCACATTTCCGCGGGATGTACAGCCTCATAACAGATGAGCGCGGGTGTAGCATTCTGAAAGTCGTGAGCATTTGACGGACTCTCCTATCCAAGGCGTCCAATTCGGTCTGAGTCCATCTTAGTATGCCAAAGGAGTATGTGAGCAGAGGCATAACCCAGCCATTAAAGGCACGTGTCTTATTGCCACCCGATAAAAGACTGTTAAATACTTTTCTCAAGCGGCAAAAGAATCGCTCCCGTAATGACTGTTTTATGTCCCCGTCATCAACACCCAAAGACTGTGACATACCAAGATATTTATATGTTTCAACTTCAGAGAGAGATCTGAAGTCTATCGCATCGGAGAGTTGTAAATTGGTTGAATTTACTACTCTCCCATGCTGTACATGCATAACCGCACACTTATCCACCCCAAACTCCATCTTGATGGCACTGCTAAAAGTCTCAGTAATTTTTAGCAGTTTTATCAAGTCTTGGCTGTTTGGTGCGAATAACTTGAGGTCATCCATGTACAACAAATGCGACAAAACTTCACCCCCTCTCCGCAGTCGACAGCCTAACCTTGAATTTCTTAATAAAGTACTAAGAGAATTCAAAGCTAGACAAAACCATAAAGGACTCAGACTGTCGCCCTGGAATATGCCACGCTCTATCCTTATAAAATCCTGCGTGGCAGAAACTCTATCTCGACATCCTGGTTGACACAAGACCGTGGTCCACTGCCGCATACATGACATCAAAAATGATTTTAGAGTTATATCAATTTTATATAACTCTAAAATCCTTACCAGCCATGAGTGCGGCACCGAATCATAGGCCTTCTTATAGTCAATCCAGGCTGTGGAGAGAGTCCCTCTGCCTCGCCGAATCTTCTGGCATATGGTCATGTCAATGAGGAGAAGCTCCTTAGTACCACGGGACCCAACCCTACATCCATTCTGAGTCATGTCCAAAATATTGTTTGCAACAATGTGCGAGTTAATTTTTGTTCTCAAAATGGATGTAAGGAGCTTATATAATGTTGGTAAGCACGTGATGGGTCTATAATTTTTCGGTTCCGTGGTACTACCTGATTTATGGAGCAGAAAAGTGACACCAGTAGTCAACAAACTTGGGAGTGAGCCGAGCTCTATGGCTTCTTGGAATTGCGTTGCCAGTAACTCGTGTGAACATCGAAACCACTTGATCCAAAAGTTGTGCAATCCGTCCGGTCCTGGGCATTTCCAATTTTGGGCCGTACGGATAGCACAACTTACGTCAGCTGTACTAATATGTATAGCCTGCATGGTTTCGATAGGTTCACACGCCTCCCTGACAACACTCATCCAGTCACCTTCCGTGTGCTCGACGGGCACCGACCAAATGCTGCGCCAGAAATTAGTCATGGCATCAACATTTGGTAGCTGCCCGTCGTTCACACGTTGATCAGCTCCTTCCCAACGTCTGTATACTTTTCTTTGGTCACTTTGAAAGAGGCGATTTTGTTGGTATCGGTCCACACGCACTCTGTAGCGACGTATACGGTTTGCCCACGCATAGACTTTTTGCTTCAGAAAGTCAATACGTTCCGTCACACAAGCCATATAGTTTTCCGGACGAACATCAGTCCCGACAAAGGCTTGCGTGACGAATCGCATGACGCGAGGCCGATTATTACCATTTCTGAAACAAATTAGTTTTGCAATGAGTGTCCTGAACCTAACAATACGCCCCTCGATCCTCAATTGCCAAGCAGGGGCAGCCCCGGTTTGCCGCGGTACTCGGCCAGAATCCTGGAATTTGACACGAGCAACGCGACACACCGCGATGGCCCCACAAAAAAGGATTGAGTGGGTATCAATTAAATTTTCACTGGTCCCAAGATAAGGAACCAGTAAATCGTTCAAGGCACTCATTAACGCCAAATTATGCCTATTCGTGGGCAAACAAGGAATACGCGGCCTAGAGTTACGCGTGTCACGATACTGTAGAATGGCATCGTTCAAAGCGCTCCTCATTTGCTCATTCACCTGTGTACTTACATTCGTATTTATGAAATCTTCATCCTCGGGTATCGAATCTACTCGCGCCACCAAGACCGGCGTCACCGCCGGTAATTGTGGGGCAGGGCGATCCTGCACCGAAGAAGAAGCCGCACAAATACGTAGTGACTCCAGGCGTAGCCGATCAAGTATTGACTGATCCAGCAAGTTGTTACGCTGGATCACCCGCACTTGATCCGACAATCGTTGGGCAGACACGTCGATGGTCGGTTCAAGGGTCTGAAACAAAGACAGCAGTCGAACACGATACGCAGTAAGGTTAGTTCCTCCCTCTGTTGCCCTATAGTAGGCGCGCATGCAGTTCTCATTTATAGGCTGAGTCCATCGCATGCGACGCACTACACCACCGGTAGCGGGAGCCAGGCGCAAGGCAGGTTGCCTCGCAGGCCCCAAGCGTGCCGGCAGCAGGGGTCGTCCACGTCGCGCAGGTGGTGGCGGCGGCGGGGCCGACGGCCCGCGCTCGTCGTCGCTCGACTCGCTGGTGTCGGGTGCCGTGGCAAACGTTGGCGAGGAGCTGGACGATGGCACGGGCGAAGGTGGAGGGCGTGCGTTGTTGTCTCTTCCTGATTGTGACCTTGTGATCATTTTTCAAATATTTAATTTGTCATGTCCAATTTAATATCAATTATTGACATGACATTTCATGTTTTTGTTTTCTATTTCTTGTATCAATAGAAACACATATATATACATATTTATATTTGTTTATATTTATATTGGTTTTCATTTTAATTTTGTTGTGGTTGTTTAATATGTTAAAAATTTGGAAAATAATATTTTATAAAATTTCAGCAATTTAGAAAGGTGTCACTGTCACGCGCGTCAGGTTTTTTTATTATTATTATTATTTAGTTTATTTTTACTTGCACCCATTTTTATTTTGTTTATTTTATTATTTTTCGCCCAAGGTTGCCTGGAAGAGATTGCTTGTTAGCAATAAGGCCGCCTATTTTGTACTCTTTATTTATTTTTATTTTTTAAATTGACTGTATTGTTTTTCTTTTGTGTGCAATAAAGTTTATTATTATTATACTTTTATTTTATGTTTATAGCACCACTTTTCTTTAAAACATCATTTTTAGATAAACATAAGTTACATTTCTATAATATTTCAATCTTTAGACAAAAGCAAGAGTATTTGATTGAACAGACTATTCGGCACATAATATCAAATGTTCTTTTGTCCTACGTTATGAATTTATAAAGAATTACAAAGTTACAAGAGTTACTAAGAGTTTAATTTCATTATAATTATTACACATAAAAGAAACAGAAATAATTACCGTTCGGTGTTGTTGGTACTGGTCTTGCGCTTAGTAGCAGACGATGCCGCGGTCTTCTTCGCTGGCTTCTTCGCCGTATTAGCAACCACTTTCTGAGGAGCAACGGATTCACACTCGGAGTCAGACCTGAAAGTAAAACCATTGATTTGTAAATAAACCTTTATATTTGAATACACTTAGAATACCCATAAAATCTAAGATAAATCTTATCTTGAAATTTGTAACAGTTTGAACAGATGGATTTTAACTCACTTGTATTACAAAACTAAAAAATACGTTGGAAAAAATGACATACAAAATAAAACAAAGTTACAAATTAACAGTCTTATCGCTTTAAAGCGATCTCTTCTATACAATCAGATCAGTAAAATAGTTTATAAAATAATACAAACTTACTAACATTTTTATAAGTCTTCAAAGTTGTAGTTTCCAACGAAAATAGAGCAAACCTCAAGGTTATACAGCACAGCTCAAAGGCAGCGAACAGCGAGGGGCAGCGGTCTTGAGTACTTGATGCACAGAGTTTATAAATGAAAAGAAAATCGTTCAAATATTCCGAGTTTTTATTGGAAAAAAATGCTTAACCATCAGTTTTCCATATTTATTTAAAGGACGTAACTCCCACCTTTCAATTATAGTTTGCAAAATAACCCTAGTTGCTTATACATTATGTATGATTCATAAATATTATTAGCGTAACACATTCAACACCTTTCAATAATAATAATAATTTTTATTTTTCACCTTTTAATAGTGACATAATCATCATCATCATCCCATTTTTATGTCCCCACTGCTGGGGCACAAGCCTTCCCTATGAATGGGTAGGGAGAACGGACCAGAAACCACCACGCGGGCTCAGTGCGGGTTAGTTGTTTTTTAACGACTGCTAATGCAGCCGGAACCAACAGCTTTACGTGCCTTCCGAAGCACGGAGGAGCTCGAGATGGTAAATTTTTGGTCACCCATCCGATGACCTACCTTTACGAAAGTTGCTTAATCTTAGCAATCGCAGACCGGGCGCGTTAACCACTGCGACATGGAGCAATGGAGCAATAATTTGTATGATTATTTTATATTTTTTTATATTATGTGCTGAAACCAAAAAAATAACCAAACATACACGGTCACAAACAAACAGAGAAAAGGAATTATTCTTAGTTGATCAACCGGGAATCAAACCTTAACATCGTAAGACCATTAATCGAACATCATGTCTATTTCGCAAATAGACAAGAGTAAGATTTATGTGTTTAATTGTGCAGTTAGGTCACTATTTATCACTGTTATAGGTGTAGGACTCAATTTATAGCCTATTATTATACCTACTCGATTTGGTTAGCAGTAAGATTTGTTTTAAGTCAGCCTTACAAGCTACCACCTACTATTTTATCTAAGTCTGGCGCACACGATAACAATACCAATAACATGGTTGATATAAATGAATTAAGTTACAATATTTTGATAACATTTTAATTTTATAAGTATTTAAAAATAAACAATAGTAAAATGATCAAAATAATATAAATAATTAATAATAAAATTAAGTATATGTAATAAAGCAAGTGATGCCAGGTCATATTATTAACTTGCTAAAATATCATTTTTCAGTTAGAGGATGTCGGCGAAGTTCTATCGCTTACTTAAAATCGACACCAACACATACTCGTGAAACCCAGTACAGGCTATGATATAATATAACAAAAAGCGTCGCAATCACATTTACTTACGTTTGATTATCAATATATTTATGATAAATTTTATAAATTAAACTGTGTCACAGTAGTTGGTTCAATGCTTTAAGGTTTCAAAAGATGAAAATCAAATTCTCATAAATATTTATAACATTTTATTTAGATAATGAATACGAAAATTATTATTTCGGTAACATACATATTTGTAATGAAAACATTGTTGAAGCCATATTTTGAGTACATAAAAAATATTGTAACAGATGACTTCGCTTCTTCAAAACCAATTGATAATCAAATGTATGTACTTAGGTATGAATGTTATAAAATGTATCTTAATTTATTATAGCTCATCGAAGAACAAAGCCTTTATTATTATATGTCTTTAGCAATGTAATTCAATACAACCCGATTTCTCATAATTCTACGCTGCAAAAAATTGTAGCATGTGAAATACTGTATGTTGCAATGAGGTGTGGTCTAAGTAACGCGCTCGGTCTGCGATTGCTCAGGTTAAGCAACTTTGCAAAGGCCAGTCATCGGATGGGTGACCAAAATTTATCATCCCGAGCTCCTCAGTGCTTCGGAAAGCACGTAAAGCCGATGGTCCTGGCTGTATTAGCAGTCGTTAAAAACCGTCAATCCGCACTAGGCTCGCGTGGTGGTTTATGGCCCGTTCTCCCTAACCATCGTAGGGAAGGCTCGTGCCCAGCAGTGGGGACATAAAAATGAGCTGATGATGATGATGATGATGATGATGAAGTAATAGGACAAACACAAACAGTTTAATTTAATTTAAAGGTGAACATGTATGAAATACATCAATGCAGTTGTTTTTAAGTAAATTAGTCTTAGAGTTTATTTGCATTTATAACTGTAATTAAATGAAATAAAAATTTTATTATTCAATTAAACAGTAATTTTGTATATATAAACGTTACAAAATGTAACACATGTTGTTAAAAATATATAATAAAAAACCAAATGCTTACATACAGTATGACTCTAAGCTAATCTATCCTACAGGAAGATATGCTACCTATCTGTTTCGTTTTTAATTACTTCAGATTTTTCATACTATGAAATAAAATGTTGTTTAATAGTGTACACAAAACAAATTAATTTCATTTAACATGTGAAATTATGTATTTTATGTTGTTTTTAACTCTCATGTTATTACCAAAGACAGAACAATATTTTATAAACCATTTTATAAAACGTTGTTCTGTTACTTTTTCGCTCACAAAAACACACAGCCGTTTTTTATTAAAGTGTATTATTATTTTGATTATGAATAATATAAATGCTGAATAAAACCCATTAAAAATGATTAATCCATTGTATTTATTATTTTTCATATAAATAAATAATATAAAGATTATGTATTTGTAATTAAATCTCATAGCATTGGCGACACAGTACTCGCTCCGCTTCAGTCTAAGCATTGGAACCATACCTCCTCAGACGCTTACGACGACTTAGTACGTTACCGATATAATTAGTTACGCGATTTGCGATGAACTGAACATTAGTGTGTGGTGAAGGCAGAGCTCAGTTAATTCATTATGTTTCCATTTTTAGTGTTTGTATTTATTGATGTAACCTAACAGTAAGTAACTATTGTAGAACATTTTTATCTATGTTGGGTGGAGGGACACGAGTCAAGCCGAACTAGAATATAAAGCTTTTAACAGAACTATTGAAGTCGAGATGATCACTCCGAAGCAATCTGCACTGAATATCATTTAGGAAATTATAGGAATAAATAAACTCGTGATTTCTATTGGCAACTCCGAGGCAATCGGCTCTGAATAACATTCAGGGAGACCAAGAGCCATTCTGGTATAGGTATCATGAAGTTTAACAAATAACCTTGAAACTAAGTTAAGTGAACTTTTGATTTCTATATGGCAACTCCGAGGCAATCGGCTCTGAATTACATTCAGGGAGACCATGAGCCATTCTGGCGTAGATATCATAAAGTTTAAGAAATAACCTTGAAACTAAGTTAAGTGAACTTTTGATTTCTATATGGCAACTCCGAGGCAATCGGCTCTGAATTACATTCAGGGAGACCATGAGCCATTCTGGCGTAGATATTATGAAGTATAACAAATAACCTTGAAACTAAGTTAAGTGAACTTTTGATTTCTATATGGCAACTCCGAGGCAATCGGCTCTGAATAACATTCAGGGAGACCATGAGCCATTCTGGCGTAGATATCATGAAGTATAACAAATAACCTTGAAACTAAGTTAAGTGAACTTTGATTTCTATATGGCAACTCCGAGGCAATCAGCTCTGAATAACATTCAGGGAGACCATGAGCCATTCTGGCGTAGATATAATGAAGTTTTGCAATTGTCTATAAACTAAAATGTCTTAAGTGATATTCAGGGAAATCATGAGCCATTCTGGTCAAGACGTTAATAAGTTCTACAAACACTTTAAAATTCTGGGTGTTCCTCGTGGTAATCGGCTCATCCACATAGGTTTAAGGTTTGCTATAGTGCTAATGCTGTATAAGGGCATGCGTCAAACTGACCTATGAATACAAATTTCTAAGGAAAACTTTTGATTACAAATTGTGTCTCAAATATAGTTGAAATTGTTTTATATTAAATCTGTGAATATCATACTAATGATTATCGAGCCAAGCGGAACGATCGAGCTAGGTGAGTCTTTTGTCAGCACCAAGCAACCGGCGGACGCAGTCAACACAAACCAAAAGGCTCTTTTCAGAGCCACCAATTGCAATTCAATGTTTCCCGACAAGACTTATCATTCTGTCTACAAACCGAACCTAAATGCCTAGTGAATAAAGTAAACGCGAAATCTGTTCATGTTAAATATATTTATAATATTGGGCGTTCTATCCCACCGCAAGAGAGTGGAGGCAAACGAACGTTTGCCGACACGAACGAGGGGTGGGATAGAATGCCCAATATTATACTACTCATGTCTGCAGTTTAGTTGTATTTTCTAAAATTTGTGTTATGTCGAATATTAATGTGAAATATTGGTGGATTATTTACCGTTAAGTGTTCGTGAGTGTGCATAAGTGTTAGTAAATGAAACAAAACAGTGCAACGTCACTTTCCAAATTCTCTCAAGAAGTCTGCGTGAGGACTTCTTGAGAGAAGCCCCACATCTTTACTGAGATACTCGAGGGGTTGGGGGTATATCATTTCTCACTTCATTTCTATTATCATTCATCATCATCATATTGTATCATTATGTATTACTTGTAAGAAAAATTACTTTGACACTGGCGAAATGTGCTAATCGCACGAAGCCATCAACTAAAAGAAAGAAAAGAACTAGACAAAAACTGCAATAGTTAACTTTGAAGATGAGTTATTGATAAAAAACACAAACATTGAGAAAAAATTTCCTACGTGTGCGTGTGTGAGTGTGCGTGTGTGAGTGTGCGTGTGTGAGTGTGCGTGTGTGAGGGTGTGTGTGTGTGTACGTACATGATTAATATGTATTCTGTTCTTTTCTTTTTTTGCTTCTAATTGCATTGTTTTACAATTGCATAATTTCTATACCTACTTGTTTCTTTTTGTTCAATGTATTTGTAAGTTAAAGTTATGTTTGGGCACTCATTGTCTATTAATCTTGAAAATTTTTAGTATTAATATTTCTTTGTAATGACTGTTACGTGCCAGAATAAATTAAAAACAAAAATAAAATCCAATCAAAAATGTTACTTTAGAATATGAAATTTACTTTTGGGCAGCTGTAACTCCAACCCTATGCGGCAATTGACGATAACAACCGTGGAGCCAACGGCTGCCGTTCAAGGCACCCGCTATTTAGGAGCTGACACAGCGTCAACGACCTTCGTGAATCTCAATCAGAAAAATGGATTGAGTTCAAGTTTGGAGACTGAGAAACGCTGAAGGTCGCCACTGAAATAGAATTTGAAATGGATATTTTAAATGACTTTTGAGTGCCTGCAAAAATAAAAGAATGTTACATCGCTAAACTAAAAGCGTCAATTTCTAACTAATTACATTAAATTCTTTGCACTCAAGTTGCTTAAGTCTGAAAAAGAAATAGTTCTATTGATTTACGTGAGAAGCTCGATGGCGCATTTTTTATATAGCTCCGTCTGCGGTTGCTTAAGTAAGAATAGAATAGAATATAAATTTTGTTTATATAAATAAAACAGTAAAATACAGACCGTGGCTTAAAACCAACATGTTTTGTCACAATTTGGCGTGCAAATTAAAGTAAAATATAAAAGTGTTTCGACCTCAGTAACCATGATCAAACGCTGCTGGTAGCTTATTATATAAATTCTGTAGAGCACTGTAAGGCTCCCAATACTTAAGGAACTCTACTAGGATATAAAATGAGAACAATCGTTGCACTTAACTTTGTGTATTATCATAAAAACATTAAATTAGCTTAAATCGATCTCAGAGCACCTCGCCTCCTAGCCGAGCTGCCTAGCTCCACCTACCTAGCTCCTGTCTACCACTGTCCACGACTGTGTCAAACCGTTGCAAACCTTTTTAATTTTACCAGTTCGACGATTCAAATATTCATCCAGACTAAAGGGGCTTACATACAAATACAATAAACTAACTTTTAATATGAGCTGCATATAACCTCCTTACAGTACTTACTAAAATAATGTAGGCAGAACATAATTATACTTCGTATCTCTTCGAAGATGATTACCAATTTAATTTCTTGCAGCAACGTAGTTTGGTGCCGTTCCTGTCACATATTTTAGAGCTTTTAAAGAAAAAATATTTCTGTCTCCCTCCTACACAACCGGTCGTCAGACGGCCCGTTGTGTTTGTTACACTAAACAAATATAATGAGCTCCACGTACTATGTTTGAGCATCAATAGAAATCTAAATAGTTTGATAATTTTAAAATAATTACATAACATTGTAATCGTTGTCATAAGTAGTTATTGCATCTTTACGAAAATAAACGTTACAAGGTTAGATAATTTTATTTGAACACGCTAATGTTCTACCCTGAATTACTATGATTATTATTATTATATCAGCCATAGCTGTCCCACTCCTGGGCAAAGGCCTCCCCACACTTTTAAAGAACAATTAAACCAATATATTTTTAAAATATTGGGCGATAACTCTTGTGATGAATAACCATTCGGTAACAACTTGCACAAACATGTTTCCACTAGATGGCAACATATTTAATCAAAACGGCTTATGTCTCAGCTGCTAAAAAAACTGTCGCAATGTGAGTGCTCCTAAACTTAATCTACAAATTAAAGTGTGTATTCTTAAACAATCACGTACCCACTCGTTAATCGGGGTTGGGAAAAGCCCTTAACTTGTCAATGACAAAAAATAGGAATGACGTATAACAACACAATAAACAATAAAATCACTAATTATTATTAATTATTTATTTCTGATAATTATTTATTATTTCAGCAACTACTGGTCAAAAATAACGACAGGTCATCGTGGGAGCTCATCACGGGACTCTAAACGTAGGGGGGGCGCTGCAGGCATCAGCCACCTAGTCACGAACGTTACCTATGCGGCTATACCGAGAAGAAAACAGGCGGCTCCAGCTTCGGCGTTTAGCAATTGTTTTTTGCTTAACTCCACGTAAATTGTGTGAGTTCTGCTAAATTCCACGTAAATCGTTTGAGGTTATTTTATACTTACTTCACGTATATCGTGTTTAGTATTGCATTACAGCTCCACGTACATCGTGTGGGCGTCAATAGTATTCTATATGGATACAATTAAATGTACAAATTTAAAATGACTACGAAAACCACACAGCGAAGGCGTGGGAGGAGAATTTGACTTCAGAAGTACCTAGTTCCTAATGTTAGTTAATAATGACCCTAAATTTTATCTTGGGTCAATGGCTACACAATTCCTTTAAAAGAGATTCAACACCAGTAGTAATAAGTCTTTTGTCCATGTGTAATATACGTGGATATGAATATTATTTTCTATTTTTCTATAGAATATAACATCCCACAAAACAAGAGCTGTACACCAAAAGAGGCCGAAATTGTTGACGATTTTCGTATTTCCAATCTTGCTCAGTCTGGTCTTATTTTAACTTGCAATCCATGCGCATACCAGTTTTAACAATTTCTAAACTGAACGGTAAACACAGTTTATATTAAATAAATACATGGATGTTCAACACTTTAAATGGAAGATTTTCAATAAGTTTAATCAGCAATAAGTACCCAATGAGCAAGACAGTACGATCTTGAAACTCATGGTACACAATGACTACATAGCAACAATGATTTTATTCCTATATTAAGATAGTCCTTAAAGATTTCATAAGAACCCTTCATTTAACAACTCAAATTTTTCTTTTAAACTCTAAACATCTGCAAGTAATTAAATTGGTTGATCTTCGAAAAGATACGAAGTATAATTCATAATTAAACGAACTTACCTTGCGAAGTTCGATTATTATTATACAAGTATCACGAAGAAGATGATTACCATACTCCCACCCAACCCAGGTTCGAATAAATTATCCTTCCCTTTGAAAAATTTGATTTCAATTACCTCTAAAATTACAGGCAGCGCACAACGGGCCGTCTGACTACCGGTTGTGTAGGAGGGAGACAGAGATATTTTTTCTTTAATAGCTCTATAATATGTGACAATGACGGCACCAAACTACGTTGCTGCAAGTAATGAAATTGGTAATCATCTTCTTAGTGATACTCGTTTAATTATAATCGAACTTCGCAAGGTAAGTTCGTTTAATTATGAATTATATTAAAAATGCTTGTGAATAAGCACAATGTACTTATACTATTTAAAAAAATAAAAAAACATTTCGGCGTCAGACCCTGGTTGTCATGAGACGCGGGAAAATTTTTTCGATGCTTTTTTCATATTGTAATTTGTACGCAACAAACTTTGCGTAAAATCATATAAGTACCAGTATAACCATAATCACAATGTGCACTCTTTTAAAATGTAAACAAAAGCATTGTCTATAGATATCATAACAGTTTAAAAAATGTTTGAATGTTATTTTGCAATGGTTGACCTCTTGTGGGTGCTCTAGATTTCGCTAATATTTGCTTTTTTTATCGTGTTTGCTTAGGGAGCCCGCGACCTTTCTAGTTATCGGAAGTCCGGCTTAGCTCTTTAACTATTTAACACCAACACTCAATATGCCTTCATTCTAGTAATAAGTTAGATATATTAATCTATCATACATTGCATTACTCACACTAAAATATTTATTTAGTTTCGGTAACACTAACAAAATGTTAAAAGAAACGCCCTTAAAACTATCATTAATTAAAATAACAAATACCTCAGAACAATAACTAAATTAGTTTTTTGTCCTTAATTGATGGCTTCGTGCGATTAGCATATTTAGCCAGTGTTATAATAATATTTCTTTTAAGTACATATAAATAAACAATATTTCCTGTTCGTATGATGACGATGAATGATAATAGAAAAGAGAAGTGAGAAATGATATACTCCCCAACCCCTTGAGTATCTCAGATGTGGTAAGACCTCACGCGGACTTCTTGAAAGATATTGAAAAGTGACGTTGCACTGTTTTGTTTCATTTACCAACACTCATACACGCTCACGAACACTTAACGGTTAATAAATAATCCACCAATTTTTCACATTAATATTCGACATAATATAAGTTTTATAATCGTCATTATCCCGCTAAGAAGTCAAATTAGTTATCATTCTGTGACAAATACATTATTATGTGAACTGGCACATTTACAATCTAGCATTGTGAATACGAGATTGCATTATAAGTTACAAGATAAAATTTAACTAGATTTTTATTTATTATGTAAGTAAATATTTAATTAAAATCTGATAACAACCAATAACATGGAAAACCTTAAATTACACAATTATTAAGATGTTTGAAAATTGCTAATTATACAAAATAAGGTAAGTATACCTATTATTTACAATCAGTATCATGTTCATACGGTAGATTAATTAATGGGGAAGCCAATTAATACACTCTGGATACGACACAAATAATAGATTTTATTTAAATGTCTTGAATTACATCGAAGCGTTGGTAACCAAACGGATAATGGTCGGGTTGAATGCTAAAAAGACTGGGTTCAATCCGTTAATACTACGCTGCGTTAGACTACTGACGTGGACGCATTCATACATTAAGCATTTTAGCTTTCTAGGTTGGTTAAGGACTGTACAAACGCCTGCACATCGACCTATCTAAAACTGTCAAATTTTCAACCTTATGAGTATATAAATAAAGTTCAAAGCCTATTGAGGAAATTTGACAGTTTGTGGTAGTCTGATGGGCAGGCGTATTTACATTAACGTGTTAGTAGCGCAATAAAAATAATGTTTAGAAAAAGAAAAACTTGAGATCCTCCGTGCTTTTAAAGGCACGTTAAGCCGTTGGTCTCGATTGTTGTCGGAAGGTTAAGTGTAGTAAGTTATTTGTTACTTTTTGTATAGTAATATGTTACTTTTATAAATGGTCTTAATTGTTTAATTGGTCTATTCTATTTTATTCTATTATACATGCGGTATTGTTCGTGTAGGAAGGCCAGAGCCCAGCAGTGGGACGCTTTTCGGCTAATAGCGATGATAGAAGCTTACTGAAACTAAGAATTATTTTATAAAGTTAAACTTCTGCTTGCTCCCGAAACAATAAGCTCGGCAAGAATTAATCTTTATACCAACGAGCTATGTAATTTTAAAATTAGCATTTCGTTTTAAAGTGAAATTGTGAGAAAATCTTGGCAGTACGCCTTAAAACTTTCCCATGGGAATTAAGAGCAGCTTTAAAAAATTTCGACTTAATTTTTTTTCACTTTATTACCTTTTTATTATTAAAACACCTTAGGAAAATCACAGACTGTGATATGTGAATCATGCCACAGACGGCATTTTCAGCGCGACTGAACTTTTTTAAAGGGACTTTAAGGGTTCCTCAAGCCATGTGATCAAAACACCGTCAGAGGTTTTCTAGATGGCATCACGATCACGCACTAGTGCGTGTCCCCGTTCCCAACTAGATTCTTCGAGGGTTCGGATCGAATCGGGAGCGAAACAAACCGAGGGTGTTTAAGGATATCTTTATTCGGTCACCCATCCAATGACACAGCAATGCGAACGCTGCTTAACTTTCAAGATCGCAAAGTAACCGCTCAAGCTGTTGCACCACCACCGTCGAACTTCTCTGATAATTAAAATATATAAAAAAAAACATAAAGAGGTCTACAAACAATTCTGCTCTTTTAAAGGTCTATTGTTAGTTTTACAATTATCCCGGCCGACTGAATTTGCACAAACAGTTAACCTTTGGAAAGTGAAAGCCAAACAAACCTAAATGGGCGATGAATTTTAACCTAATCAAAAATACGTATGTGTTAAAGATTCACCTCAAATTCATTTTTCATTCGATGTACGTACATAAACGTTTTGTAGATAGGTACATAAAAAATAAATAAGATTTTTTTGATGTATCAAAAGGCCCGTCAAAAGGTGCGATTATATTTTAAAAAATGGCGGATGCGCTGAGTACCTTCGTAGTTGTCCCCAGAAGTCGCCACTTGTACAATATTAACAACGATCTCGGAGTTTTCTTGTATGGAAGGTAGAGACTGTTGTATGTTTTTGAAAAGAATATAAAATGCGTTAACTGAATAATTGAAAATAAATGCAATTACACTCACCCAAAATTTTCTACTTAGCTTTCAACAAAGGTCTAATGATTTTTTCCCCGTTTTTAGTAATCCCCAAGATATATGAAATTAAACAAAGTATTAATATTAATTTTTTGTTTTACTTAAATTCAACAAACAACTTCTTATCTTACATAAAATAACCACTACTATTCCATAGTATTTTTTTACACTGTGAGCAATAAAAAATAGATTCATTAACTAGCATCCATAGATTAAAAAAAAAAAAAACTGAAATTTTTAATTTTTGCATGGTTGGCGACGGTTAGTCGGTGTATATGGCATCCTTGTCTTTTACTTGAGTTGCATTCAACGCGAGAGACGGATAGCACTGGCTCTCGGTGACGTGCCGAATACGGCGATGTTTCAAATCACCGGTTGCCGGGCCGCTTACCTGGATCCTTCCTGTTATACAATTTTGTATGTTTATTTTTCGGCGAACAATTTCGACTCAGACCTTAAATATGAAGTGAGAGCGTGCAATTAAATGTGTTGTAACATTGAACTTTCGCGGCTTCCTATTCTTGTTTTTGCTTATTAAATTACACGTGAAACGGGAACACATTATGTCCTTGTATCTTCTGTTTATAAGTATTGTTAGAAAATTGATGTTAATAATTAGATAGATAGATAGATAGTATGTTGTCAGTGACGTCAAGCAAGGTCGTCACAGTACCTCAGCCTTTTGGAAAACCCGATTGGAAGGATTGCAATATTCGGTTGGTTTCAACATATTTGATAATTTGACTATAAACAGCTTTTTCCAAAATTTTTGATAGAAAAGTTCCAAAATACAGATAGGTTTAAGTAAGGAGTTCGGGCGCAGTAGGATTCTTTGTTTTGAGAAGTGGTGTTATTAGTGCGGTCATCCATTGATAAGGGACTACGCCTGTGAGTATAGATTTATTAACTATATCAGTAATAACTGACAACGTCTGTGGACGAGTAAGCAAAACCATATCTCTGCTTATACCATCACTGCCAACATCATTGAATTTAATGGACAGAAGGTAGCTAGATACGTCAGCTTTAGCTACAATATGTAAAACGAACGGTGGGATTGACGTATCAAATCGATGGTGCTCAAAATAAGATTAACGTGAAATAGTAACCACGTCAGAACCAGGAATTTTCAAAAAGTTATCGTTGATTAAATTTGGATCACTAAAAGAATACGGAAGGGTATCACTTTTGTCATTATTGGGCAAGATTTTCTCCCGTATTTTTTTCTAAAACACTTTACTATTACTGGCGTTTGAGTTAAATTAATGGTTTATAGTACGCTCTTTTCTCATTATTAATGCTAGTTACTACTATGGCCTTGAAATCCTTATAATACTGTCTGTGTACCTACACTGAGGTACCCTCAGTTTTAGATTCAATATACGTTTTATGGGCTACATTACGCAAGTCATGAGTTTAATCGTGTCCGTTACCCATAGTAGATATTGATCTGTCTTAAATTTTTAAATTACAATATCAATTACAATTAAATACAAAAATTAAAAAATATTTTGTCGGTTGAACTTTGTGGCCTATTTTGACAATTATCTCATGTAGTATAGTAAAGTAGCCCATAAAGTGTCCCACAGCTGATGAAATGCCTCCATCATTGAAACCAAGTCATCGCTACAATTGACAAGCATTGGCTAAATCACCACGCTTGCTAAATGCGGGTTGGTGATCACAAACCCGGGCAAATATGTATCGAAAAATCCGAAACACACTTTGCCTGCCCTGGGAATTAAACCTAGGACCTTCGGGTGTCGGGCCACTGAGGCGTTTTGTATAAGAGGTGACAACGGATTGACTAAACTATTGCTAGACTGGTTGGTTTAGTATCAATAGCGTGTAGATCACTTAGGTAGATTAATGTGATAGAGCCGGTCTGTCTGCAGGACGTTGGTGCAATTGGTGGTACAGCCGTTGCAAAACATTAAGTTTCCTAAACCATGACAGTTGGTTAACCCATTGTCGCCTCTTGGGATAAAATAGTCCTAGAGACCCCGAACCCGAACCACTCGGAAAATCTAGTAGTGTAAGGCTCGCGAGATCCTTCTAGGGAGCCTCTCACATAGTTACGATCACACGGCTTGAGAAACCCTTTAAGTCTCTCGGTCTCGGCGTCCGCCCCCAAAAAGTCTGGACACGCTGAAAGGCCTGTCTAAGGCCATCAGCAGACTCTTCCCAAAAAAACTCTATTGAGACATTTACCGAATAAGCTGACTTCAGGTCCAGGTGTCATAAAGGCCAAACGCGTTGTCCTAGACAGAAAATAAAAGGTAGCAAACAATCTCACGAGCACACAGAGTACAGCCTTAATGGTACTGTATTAGCTACTAAGAGGCACTCAAGTGACGCAAACACGTCAATAGCAAATGTTGATACATACTCACACTGGCTTTTACCGCTGTTCACTATCTCACAATCATTCGTTCATCTATAATTATCTATATCTATATCTATAATATTAATAAAGAGGTAACGTTTGTGACTGATAATGTTTGTTTGTTTGTTTGTTTGTTTGTTTGTTTGTCTAATCTCTGGAACTACTGTTCCAATTCCAAAAATTCTTTGTCTTATATAATGCTGCATACTTTGAGGGTAACATAGGCTATGTTTTATTTTGATAAAGATTAGTCTTCAGCTCGAATTATCTAAATTTGTAAATCAAGCCGGTAAAAAAAGCACTGCTTAGCCGCTTTATTGACGTACGCTGATCAAACGGATTTACGCATCAGTTGATGAAAATGAATGAATGAATGAATGAAAACGTTATACCTAGCTTTTATAGTAAAGCCACAAAACGTTATTTATATACACTAATGTTATGAAAAGATAAAGTTCGTAAATTAGGATTAGGGAGGTAATCTCTGAAACTACTGATCCAATTTAAAAAAAAAACCAATAATTAGAATGTAATTTCAGGGGTCCACCCTGACAGAATATATTAATCTTTACTAAAATAAATAATCAGGGGCAAACATTTACACTGGTTGTTAACGAATTTAGAAAAGGATCCATTTCCCATGAACAACTATTTTGGCATAAGCCGAGTGCTATCATAGTTTTTCTACCAAAACAAGAAACAACAAACATTGTTAATTGTTAAACATTGTGTTAAGCTTTGTAACATAGATTATTGAAGTAAAATAAAAAACTAGAATATGTGGAAAATGTAAATAGGTACTATAAAGGATTGGACGCGGCCTTGTGACCCTTGTGACCTTAACTCCTGGACTAAGTGCAACCATGGAGCGCCAACATTTCGTCTGGTGCAGGTACTGTCAAGTCACGGACGTTTTTTGAAGTACCTGCATTGTTTATATTATTTATTTTATGATAAAACCATTGTTTATTTTATGATAAAACCAAGTACTATTTATGTAGGTACAGACGCTTGCTCATCAATCTATTCAAAACCGTAAATTTTTTTCAATACATTTTAACCTTAAATGGCTAAGACATAAAGTTCAATATCTATTGAGGAAATTTGACAGTTTGTGGTACGTGTGTACTTGATTGATTGACAAGTAGCCTGTCGATCACGAACTGTCTGCGGATTTAATGCCTACGTACTTGAAATAAGTCGGTAGGTTCCGTATGGTTCGTCGAGCCCTCAAAGAGTACGCTCTACCGATGACTATACAGTGCTATACTGCAACTAAATAATTATATATATATATATATGAGACAACATCACATACATTGTTTTGATCCCAAGGTAAGTAGCTAAAGCACTCGTTTCATGGAAATCAGAAACAACGACGGTACCACAACCACCCAGACCCGACACAATATCGAAAAGATCGTTTTCGACATTGATCCGACCGGGAATCGCACTCGGGACCTCAGAGTTAACGCCGCCCAATGTCCAGCGTGCAAGCTACTCGGCTACGAAGGTCGTCTATCGTATCGTAATAATTATATTGTGCTAGCACTTTACTCACGACTTCGTTCGCGTGTTTTTTTTTCTCCTTTCGTGCGATTACCACATTTAGCCAGTGTCAAAGTAATTTTTCTTATTAGTAATACATACATAAACCATATTTCCATCCTGATGATGATGATGATGAATGATTATAGAAATGAGAAGTGAGAAATGATATACCCCCCAACTCTTCGAGTATCTCAGTAAAGATGTGGGGCTTTACTAAGTCCTCACGCGGACTTCTTGAAAGAATTTGAAAAGTGCCGTTGCACTGTTTTGTTTCATTTGCCAACACTCATGCACACTCGCGAACACTTTACGGTTAACTTAACATCACACAAATTTTAAAAAATAAAACAAAACCTCAGACATGGTTCTTTACTTTTCCTCCAAGAAGTCCCGTTCACGTGGTTATGAGTTTTTTATATAGAAATTATTTTTAAAAATAACTTAAAGCCTATGTTACCCGCGAGGAATGTAGCATTTTATCAGTAAAAGGATTATTGGAATTGGACCAGTAGTTCCAGAGATTACCCTCCTCAAATAAACAATAATGAGGTTATACGCAGTACCTATACACATATTAATTCAATGAATAAGAGTTTACAAAAACCATAATAAAAAGACATACCGGGTCAGGTGCTCTCCCAATTGAGCTATCGTGGTTCTAACCAGCCCGCCGAAATTATTCAACACTATTTACTTTTTTACTTTGAAAGCCAAAGGAGACCATTCAATGTCAACAACTACCGTCATTATCATCCGATAATAATATCTTTACAAATACTAAAGATCAGTTAAGAAGTAGGCAAGCTATTTATAAAATGTTTTTGTTTAAAATTTTAAAGCAAATGTTGCGAAACAAATTACAAAAACACAAATGTTGAAAAAATTTCCACGAGCAGGATTTGAACCTGCACCCTTCTGACATACCGGGTCAGATGCTCTCCCAATTGAGCTATCGTGGTTCTAACCAGCCCGCCGAAATTATTCAACGCTATTTACTTTTTTACTTTGATAGCCAATGGCGCCCATTCGATATCAACAACTACCGTCATTAACATCCGATCATAATATACAATCTGTCCGGGGAAGTAGTAATCAAACTTTACGAGAGTGATCTATGAACAATTTTATCGATAAAAATACCTCAAATCAGGGTTCTGACTGAGTAATAAATTTACCCTCGTTCTTTTCTTTCCTGTTTTTTTTTACTTAAATCAATCCTTACTCTCTCAAAATGTATGGGGCCCGTGTGTGTTTACTACTTCTACTAATAGGTAATCTTGTTAGCTATTGAATGATACTAAATATTTGCTTATCAGTGTCAAGGTGCCCATGCCATCACTTTTTTTAAAGGAGGAGGTAAAGAAAAACTTAAAGGTGAGAGGCGGGTCAGACCCCTGATTTGAGGTATTTTTATCGATAAAATTATCCATAGATCACGCTCTTAAAGTTTGATTACTACTTCCCCGGACAGATTGTATATATATATTTTTTTCAACATTTGGGTTTTGTAATTTGTTTCGCAACAAAATTTGTGCTCAAATTATTAACAAAAACAAAAATATTGAATAAGAGTTTGTTAACCCTTTAACCGACAGAACATGTTTGAATATTTCATAGGTTTTCAATCTTATCTCAATCACATAAAGTTTAAAATGTGGTGGGAATTTAAATCCCTCTGGCTGTGAAAAGGTTAACTCTATACGTACCTTCTCTATGATAGCTTTTCTCTTTAGGTTGAAAAGATACGACCTAGGTTGCTAATTAGCAAATTTATTAAATTAACTTTAGTGCTGAGCAAATTTATCGTTACCACTTAAACGGTCTCAGCACTCAGGGTGTCTAGTCCTAGTTATATTTACCATTAGTTTATGTTGACAATGATAATAATAATAATTATAAATAATATTTATTATCCACAAAAGCATGATTACAAGTAAAATCTGTCCTGCCTCCAAAACTAGGCTAAAAGTCAGGAGGCAGTTGCTCTCCATATGCGTACAAAGCAGCTTAAGCAGACAATTGAGAAATTAACAAAAAAGTAAAAGTATTTTTTTTTAATAAATATGTTAACGAGAACCATTACGACAAGGTATACCTACAAATTATCGTTTTCCTTAACGTGATCGAATCCCACATAAAACTGGCCCAAATGAAATGAAATATGACACACAGTTAGTAAAAACTTTATGTAGTCCAAAAAACTTTTGTTATCTAAATTGAGACCACTCCGTATTTGTAGCAGTGAATAAAATCACTACAATACTATTTCCCAGTCCTCACCTTCACAGAAAGTTGTCACGGCAACCATTTTATTTTCGAGCCACACTTGAGACATTTCTTTATTGACTACTCACATACCTATTTGAAGTGTAGTTATTTGGCTAATGACAGCTATATCAATTGTGTTAGCAGTAAAACACGAGACAACTTATTGCTTCTAAAATAGGATTCCTAGAAGATAATGTAAGCACTTCGAGTATAGTGTTATCTTATTAGTTCCAATACAGACTTACAAAATGAATAGGGCAGTTGACAATACTTTTTTGTATTTTTTTTATTTTATTTATATAAACTTTTGCAAGATAATATATTACATACGGACGGACTTAATGCCTGAGGCATTCTCTACCAGTCAACCATAGGGTGGTGCAGAGATTACATTGGTAGGTGCAATTAAGTGCGATGACTTAAGTGGATATTACTATAAATAATTTCAAATGTGTATTTACAATAAGACAATTTACTAATACAAAAAACCTAAAACTAAAAACCTTAAAAAATATAATATAATAACTAAAATATATTATTAAAAGGAGTCCCTTTAGGCAAGGTTCCGAAGATACTGGCAGCGTTCCCCCTTTGAATAGCTAGACTAATTCTTTGTCCGAGGTAGCTGCCAGCTCTTCGGTCTCCTGTGATGTCGACTAACCTTTTTGTTATTTCTTTAAAAAGCCTTATAAATAAATAAATATGTAAATGTTATGTTATTAATCTATTAGATAATGTTATTTCAAATAAATTTATACTAATATTATAAAGAGGAAACCTTTGTATCTTTGTATGTATTGTAGCATTCGCCACATTCGACCTTTTTTTTATTTCCGCTTAAGGAGTTCTTTTTAATTTTTTCACTGACGTTTAGCTTATGGATTTTTTTTTTTAATTTATCTGATGATGATTTTAACGTTTGGGTTTTTTGCTTGGAGTTTTTTGGTGAATTGGATTAAGATTTTAAAGAATTGTTTTTGTTTTGATTCGCAAGATCGAATTCCCTTTTTCTTCTCCATTATCCTTACTCACCCTCAGCGGTGGGAGCTGGGAGTGTGCTATTTTCACATTTACCATACATACCTATATTCTACGCTTGGAATACATTTGGTGTGCAGTGAAGTGATGCTCATGTCCCACGGGTCTAGCCCGCTAACGTTCGCTATTCTCTTCATCTTGACAGTGTGTAAAACAAAAGCTTGAATTGATTTTTAAAAGCTTAGATTAATTGTACTTAATTGCCAAAGAGATACTGATGCCCTTAGAATCTGAGACATAGCAGAATCATCTCAATAACGTCCTATTAGAATAATGTATTTTATGTATGTTTATTTATTGTAGTTTACGTATTTACAATACACATATATGTTTATGTATATATGATATTTATGCATGTATTATATATAGGTGCTTACAATCTCATATCTTGATTGCACCTACCAATGTTATCTCTGCACCACCCTATGGTTGACTGGTAGAGAATGCCTCAGGCATTAAGTCCGCCATGTAATATTTATGTTGCAAACGTTTAAATAAATAAATAAATAAAATAATTAAATTTATAATTATAACAAACATCCATGGATTCTAACCAATAACTTTTTCTTCTTAAATCATTTATCAACTTATTAGTTAACTACCTATGATTACTTAAGATACTTAAATAACACAAGAATACAAAATTAAATTGTTTCGGCATGTCACTGCTGAAATTGGTGTAAAAAATGAATGATGATATACTCGTATTTTCGAAAAGAAAAGGCCTCCAAGGACTTTGTTCGGGCAATTTCATGTTTAGTCATTAGGACGGTTGACGTATTTCACTTTACGATCTGAGGAACATACAAAAAGCTACGGTACAAAAGGGATTCCGTGCGCAATAAATTTATATAAAGACCGTTAAGACCTTCAAATCCGTTATTAACTTGAATTCATTCGTCATTCATTTCATTCATTCGACGTCATTTGTGATCTAGATATGACTAGTTTGTCTGTAGTTTGTAATTGAATCATACTTAAAGTGCTGAACAAATTTGTACAATAACAAATTCAGCTATGTAATATCCTACCACTCTAAAGAAAATATACTATAAATATATATAAAAGTTGACTCTGGAATTATTTTGTCGGCATATTAATTGGTGGCTTATAAACTGTAAATATATAAATATGGACAGGGAAATCAAACCAGGAACTGTTTTAAATCGTATATTGAAGAAAAACCTTAGTTTATTACAAAGAAATATTCCGGAGCGCACTCGCATCGTTTTCAGCCGGTCAGCGGAACTCGGAACCCTCTCAATCGCCATTCGTCCCCTCTCTCGCTTGCACGTCTTCCTTCTAATTCAATCACACTCGGATACACCATACTTACAAACTCATTAAACCTTTCATACGTTCCGATACATACCATTCTTCTATTTTTAATTGTTTTTGTAATTTCTATTGGTGAGAATCTAATAATTATTTTTGTATGTTATAATTTATAACCCTATTGAAATTTTGTAAGCCTTTGTTATTATTAGGTAAGCGGACAGGACAAGTGAAACGCAATGACACATACACAAAAGTTGTCATATCCTAAGATAATCTAAATTAATCCGAAGATAAAAGTAGCTGTTCTAAGCATGTCAGATACCATTATACCAAATTCGACGCAAGCAAAGCCGTGGATGGAGGTTAATAGTATAGTATTGTTTGTATAAAGGAAAATACGGCGTTAGCAATCTAAACTGTAGGGTGCGACAAAATACAATTAGCGCGTAATTCCACAAAATATATTTGTTACTAACTGAAGCAATAATGCCAAAATAAATAAAGTATATGTTCTTAAAGAGTTTGAGGACAGATTTTATGAATTAATAACTTAACTCTTGGCTAAAGTCCCGAGTAAGTGTAATTACAGGCCTTTGACTTGGGACTTTTCGAACTAAGGCGACGATCACACGCGCTGTTTGTATTATGCATATTTAACATTTCCTAAATACTAGCCTATTTAATGTTTCGATCCCCACCCCATGCATGACAACAACTCTTTGTCTTTTTTCAAATTATAATTTGTTCGCAACAAAGTTTGCGTAAAATTATATGTAAATAATCATAAATAAAAAGTATGTTTTAATAAATGATATATTAATAAAGTTAAATAGTTATTAGTGATTAAACGAACTTACCTTAAGTGAAGTTCTATCATAATTATACGGGTTGCTTCGTTCGAAGAGATTAGTTAAGGACAACTTGTAGTAGCGCGTACTAGCTCTCCATTCATCCACTATAATTTAAATAATAAATATCAGTTGAAAATTAAATCAAATTATTTTTAATTTAAACCTAACAAATTAAGAATTAAAAAGTTACGATTGAAATGGCGGGTAGATAATACTACACGTCAACCGCTACGGAGCGCTACCAGTCATTTAGTTGAAAGAAGTACTCAGAAGTCAACCAGAGTTTGTCCTGGGATATTTGGGGCGGGTGGGAACTAATCTCTTCGAACGAAGCAACCCATAATTATAAAATGTTATTGTTATTGTTTATATAATTTTAACGCAAATTGAGTTGCGAAACAAATTACAAAAACACAAATGTTGAAAAAATTTCCACGAGCAGGATTTGAACCTGCACCCATCTGACATACCGGGTCAGGTGCTCTTCCAATTGAACTATCGTGGTTCTAACCAGCCCGCCAAAATTATTCAACACTATTTACTTTTTACTTTGAAAGCCCCGATCATAATATTTTTACAAGTACTAAAGATCAGTTAAGAAATAGGCAAGTTATTTATAAAATGTTTTTTGTTTTTGTTTATATAATTTTAACACAAATTTAGTTGCGAAACGTACACGTGGAGTCCTAACAGACCGAGAGCGACCACTTCTTGACCTGTCATTTACACTAGAGTCATCATTGAATCGTTTGATGGTACGATAAACTAATCTTTTGGTTAAATTCAAATTTTTCAGTATGTCAAAAATTTGAATTGGCGCGTAACCGCAACGATGCAACGCAATAACTGCAACACGGTCTTCTTTAAGCGTCTACTCCATATTTAAAAATGAGTAAAATTCTAAAAATTGTACATTTTTATTTTCATGAACAATTCGAAATTCGAATTCAATAAACTTTTTTGTGGCCAGCATTCTAAAAGAAAAGTTTTTAATGTGTGACAATACTTACTGACTGTGTATATTCTTCGTTAAGTATCGTATTAACTTCAGAAACACATTATGTAAAAACGACAATTACGGGCCATAGGTAACACCTACAATACCTGAAATAAAATAAATCCACAGGCCTTTGCAAAGTCAATATTTCAGTTTGAGATATAATTTAAAAAACCAGATTCTTTTTAGTGATAAAAGTATAACAAATCATTAGTCACTTTAAAAATAAATTAAGTACAGACATTACAAAAATGATTTAAAAAATATGTGTTAACGAACTTGCGCCATTGTGTCCGCAGCTCAACGATAAATCATCAACAGTTAATTTCTATAAAGCTAATAAGAACTCTTCATTCATGTTTAAAATTAACATTTATTTCAAAATGGAGTTGACAAATTATTAAAGTTTTTGTATAGGCACTTCTCTAATTACGAACACTTGTAAGTTTAATACTCTTTTACGAGTGCAACAATATGCTAACCATGGGCACTATATTTGATGGCGCAGTTAACGCGCCCGGTCTGCGAATGCTGGGGTAAAGCAACTTTTGCAAAGGTCGGTCATCGGATGGGTTAAAAATGTATCATCTCGAGCTCCTCCGTGCTTCGCAAGGCACGTAAAGCCGTTGGTCCCGGCTGCATTAGCAGTCGTTAATAACCACCAATCCGCCGCACTGGGTGGGTCCCGCGTGGTGGTTTGTGGCCCGTTCTATATCCATAGGGAAGGCTCGTGCCCCAGCAGTGGGGACATAAAATGAGCTGATGATGATAGGCACTATAATTAAGTTACTTAATCGAAGCTAATTCTTTTGTCAATTTGTGTTATTACGAGGAATATGGCTTAGAAAAAACGTGAGTTCACTAGTTAGCAATCTATTTCAGACTGACGCTTCATAACCGGCACCGAACTTTTGTCTAACCACTTATTACTGACGTGTAGGTATGATCTTCTTAATCATATCTTGTTCTAAAATAATATAAACATACTACCGGCCTACTTACTTCTGTTCGTTTAAAATTTAATTTGTTTCTATTAACTTGTTTTACAATAAACGTCGGAAGGCGCTGACTACTATAGTTTGACGTCATCATTCACAAGCTTTATAGTTCACAAGCGCCTGTTACGTTATTTAGTAAAAATTGTTGTATTTTATTATTATTTAAAGGACAACCAAAAAATAAGTAGAACATATTTTAGACTTAAAGCTAGGTGTCGTCTCAGTTAGAGGCATGCAAAGTGGATTACATTTTATGAATAAATAATATAATATTTTGCTTTCAATTATAAACTATAAACATTACCATATTCGATTATTTTATAATGATTATTCAATTTTAAAAGGTAACTTACTATAAATTAACTAGGTTCAAACGCGAATCTGCAACATTTTGCGCTTAAATCTCTGCGGTTCGTCTGCGAAGATATCTATATCACATGCTTTGCTAATTTTATTATATTTGCTAAGCATATTAATTTTGATTTGGGTTTGGAAGTCGAAGTGAATCGATAACTGTCATAGTTACTTAAATGCCTGCCTGTATGTCCATTATAAGCATTTTTTTTTCAGCCATATTATCAGTGCTGCTTAAAATTTCATATATTGACTTTGCTAAGCATAATAATATTATGTAGATATCCAATAAAATTTGCCCACAAGATAAAAAGTTTTGGCAAGTCTTTGTTATAAACGCGAAAGTTTGTTTTTTGTTTGTTGTATGGATGGATGTTTGTTACTCTTTCACGTAAAAACTACTAAATGGATTTTAATGAAACTTTCCCCATGTACAGACCATGACCATTTACTGTAGTTTTCGCGAACGAAGTCGCGGACAACAACTAGTTTAAAAATATTAAAACACATTATCCAAACTGGTTTACTTTGTATTTAACATTTGTATGTGATTTTTTTTGTATATGTAGATCTATTTATTTTTTAAAATACTAAAGTTTATAAAATGTTTTTGTTTTGTTTATTATATAATTTTAACGCAAATTTTGTTGTTGATCAGATGTTAATGACGGTAGTTGTTGACATTGAATTGGCACTTTTGGCTTTCAAAGTAAAAAAGTAAATAGTGTTGAATAATTTCGGCGGGCTGGTTAGAGCCACGATAGCTCAATTGGAAGAGCACCTGACCCGGTATGTCAGAAGGGTGCAGGTTCAAATCCTGCTCGTGGATATTTTTTCAACATTGTGTTTTTGTACTAAAGTTTACTAAATTACACTTCCCTCCGGGTGAATTGTTTGCCGTCATTTGACATAAAACTACAAGGTTCTATCACAAAATAAGGAAACCCCAGAAAATCTATGTGTGCGTGGCTCGAGCGCGTTTGTATGATGCTTCCCTTCATCAGCAGTCTCCTTATTTCGTAGTTATATTCTAAATGCAAAAAGAGTAAATGTAAATACGAACTAAATTTAAAAAAAAATCTAGTGTCAAATTCAGTTTAAGAACAAAATGTACAAATAAACATCTCTGTCGCTTTTTGCCACAGATACGAAGCATGCGTTGTGAAACTTTAAAGAAAATTTCAAAATCAGTCACCTCTGTCTGTTGTGATTTTTCATTATAACGCCATACCATACTTAACCATTTAGAGTAAACGCTAGGCTAATTAATATACCGTCAGCATCATTATGTAAATATATGTTAAACTGAACGACTTTGCGGCTACGAACGCAGCTCCGCGGGCGACGCGTGTTACACGCCGCACGCAAGATCTTACTCACTTACACCATTTTCAGTTTCAGGTTGAGGACTATTAAGGCACTGGCAACCATCAAACAGCGCTCTCAGTTCGATCTGCATACAAGCAAAAGGGATGCAAATAGTGCGTGATTTACTGTATAAAACATTTATTATATAAAAAAAAACAATAATGTTATTCTACTAATTATTACGAATAAGTATTCTTAATTTCAGCGATGAATTACTTTAGTAAATAGATATTTTTTTTTTTATTGAGGAAAATTCATAATTCTGAAATTTTAAAATAATACGCAGCAAACAATCATGGTTGTCCCATATTTTAGACTTTTTTGTTAAGATAAATAAAATAAATATACTTTGTTGTAACATCACAGAACATCTTTAACAAAGAAGCATAAAAATATAGACGTACAAGTACGTCTTATGACTAATAGTGATCTCTTCCAGACAACCTTTGGACTACCAAGAAAGATTTTTAGATAAAATCGTGGGCCTGTCGTCAAATCGGTGTACAATAATATGTAATACATAATAATTTACTTATAGGGCCGAAAATAATAAAAGAAAAATATTATTATAAGACTAATTAGTCACAAAAATTCAAAATATAAGTAGAAATATTTAACCACTTACATATAGCATAGAAAATTAGCTTAAAAATAAGATAACAGGACACATAAATATAATTTTATTAGTACCTAAGTGATGTTTCAAAATCACTATAGGTTCTAGTTGTGTGTTGGTTTTCATTTTTATTTTTAGAAGAAGTAGTATGAGTGCTTCGGTAGTTAAACAATCAAATAGGTATTTGTGTTGTAAAATCAATCGAGACTTCTAATGAAATATAAAATGGCCACTTTAATGACCCTATTACTGACTTACACTAAACGTCTGATTAGATTAGTATAAGGCGATCGATTATATATTCATTAATCGACGTTGTGATTATGTAAATGTATGGTAATGGGATGCTACGACTCTGCGGCCGCGAGCGAGCGATGCGAGCACTGGCTGATTTAGCACGCCTTTATAAATAATATTTAAATTGGATACATTGTAATTAAGTTCTCTTTAGACATGATACTTCAAAATATATTTATAAAATTTATAAAATACAGTGAAAAAATTAAACGCCCACCCGACCCAGCCAGGAATCGAACCAGGGTCTTCCGCACTCCGGGCGGCTGCACTGACCGCTATGCTACCGGGAAGGCTGACGTAAGCGCTGAATTTTGTCACTGCTTTTTAATGTTTTTAGAGTGCTTTTGCGCTTTTGTGCGTCATCTATCCAACGGTCGTTGCAACCGATGGCCATGCAGATTCATCTTTGCAGATGAAATACCACAAATTTGACAACACAACGCTATAGTAAATTTTTACTTTTTATATTTACTTACTTACTTACTTACTATTTACTTTTTTCACTGTATTTTATAAATTTTATTTATATTTAATTTAGCTTCAGTGCAGCAATTAGCTCTTGAATATAAAAAGTAAATGTAAAATATATGCTTGAATACGCTGAAAAAAACAACGCGTGGTTTATAAGAGAGTAACTTGGCAGAACTTTTTGTTCTGTGATGATTCAAAACAATTGACAAATATTTAATTTTTAATTCAAAAAAGGATTGGTTTCAATCAATACCTTCTGACAAGTCTTGCGACCTACTAATTAGACACATTCATAACATTTGACAGGACACCTGATCTGACGTCTGACCGAGTCTTTGATTCTTCGAGCTATTCGAGGTAGGGCATTTCGCCATTCTGCTATTTTAAACAGTCGAAAATCGTGTCTCATGAAATTAAAATCGATATGATCCCACATGGAATGTAAAGCCAAGCCATAATCGAAACCACACGTTCCTAGGAAACTCAGCGACGGGACACCTGTCATGTTCTGACAAATGTTGCAACCTCTTCTTTGTCACTTTGCATTTTCAATTCTATTTAATGTATTATTGTGTGATACCGAATAAATAATTTTTCATTTCATTTCAAACACAAACGAACGAAAAATATTAGAATTAGACTGCTGCAGTCTAATTCTAATATTTTTCCCATAATTAAAATGACAATTAATGACAATAGTTATTTCGTTTGTGTTTGAAATGAAATGAAAAATTATATCGATTTTGGTTTGATTGTCATCATCAGCATTATCATTCATCATCATAATCATCATCAGCTTATTTATATCCCCACTGCTGGGGCACGTGCCTTCCGAAGCACGGAGGAGCTAGAGAGAATACATTTTTGGTCACCCAGCCGATGACCGGTCTTTGCGAAAGTTGCTTAACCTCAGCACTCGCAGACCGGGCGCGTTAGCCACTGCACCATCGGGCTCGTCATCATCATGCTCTTCAGCATCATCATTATGTTAAAAGCGTCACTTATTTGAAAACTAGAAAGTAATTAAAAAAGAAAAAGCAGACCCACTTGTCAAACCATGGACACTCAACGAGGAGAGCCATTCCAACGAGACCGTTCATAACGCTTCAGTGCCCAACGATTCTTCGGAAATAATAGTTCCTTTTACGCTGGTTTTGTTCCTCCTAACGGATATATTGGAATTTTCGGTTAATACCCGTGAATGTGCGGTATCGATGATGTGTCAGACATTTTGTTACGAAATCGGGATACTTCAGCGGTTGACGGAGATAAAATTGAAAAGCTGGTGGTAATGAAATTGGACGTACCGTGGTGGCGATAATGGCTGAAACAAATGAGAATAGATTTAAATCTACACACATACACATTTTACATTACACACACATACACATTACCGGTTTTTGTATTGTATGGGGCTGTAAGCTATGGCATGACACAGTTAAAATTTTATATACTGAACAACAGTAATTAAATCTATGAGCTTAATTAAAAATATTTAAGTTTATTTGAAAATTACGTAAAAGTACTTAACAAAAAGGTTGTTGAACTATTCAAATTAAAATATAATAGTTCATCGAACAAGAAAAATCATTGCTAAAAGTACTAGTATGATTTTGCCGTGTTATACATGAGTATAGGTAGACGACTTCAGTTCAAAGCGCATCATCTTAGTACACGGAGTTTGGCTTATTATTCCGAGCCTGTTTGGGGCCGCCAAGTTAAATTGAGTTGGCCACATCATGTCCGACTGTCAGAACCTGCTGTTCAAATCACGTATATGTATAGTACAGATGTATGTCGTGATATTCAAATTAGCCCGGGCGGTGGTTTGGATAATAACTAATTTGTGCTAAGTAAAAGTTGTTGTTTAGTGAACATACCTACATACTTAAGTGGAGCTGGGCAGGACACTTAGCTAGACGAGGCGATGGCAGGTGGAGCAAAGCAATACCGAGTGGCGGCCAAGACTTGGACATAGAAGCGTCGGTCGTTCGGTAGCAAGGTGGACTGATGACATTACCAGGATGGCGGCGAAGCCGTGGATGCGTATGGCTCGGGACAGAGATGAGTGGCAGATACCAAAGAAGGCCTATACTCAGCAGTGGGTATCTGCGGGCTGAAATGATGATGATGAGATGATGCCATACCCTTATCATCAGCTCATTTTATGTCCCCACTGCTGGGGCGCGAGCCTTCCCTATGGATGGATAAGGAGAACTGGCTATAAACCACCACGCGGGCCCGGTGCGGTGAGGTGGTTGTTAACTTATTTATTATTGTTTATTATAGCCGGGATCCGGATTCAATAAAAACATATTAACAACATTTTTGTGGTTTTAACTGCTCTTAATCTTGTCCTGTCGGTAACTTTAGGTAAATTTGCCCTCTCGATTCCGGTCACTGATAATCTGACACTAAA
Organism: Eudonia truncicolella; assembly: GCA_949315975.1. Classification (NCBI taxonomy): domain Eukaryota; kingdom Metazoa; phylum Arthropoda; class Insecta; order Lepidoptera; family Crambidae; genus Eudonia; species Eudonia truncicolella. Next base: position 1,760,039 of record OX438826.1, on the reverse strand, counting down.
GACGCCTAGTAGGTACGTTAGGGATACCCAGTTCAGCAGCTACTTTAGGATAGAAACTTGGTTAGCTGCTAAATCCTTACGTCACTTGATTAACAATTCCCCATTCGACGTACACGCAGAAACTAACATCATCATCATCATCAGCTCACTTTTTATGTCTTATTCATTATGGATGGATAGGAAGAAACGGGCCATTAACCACCACGTTGGCCCAGTGCCCGGAACCAACGGCTTAACGTGCCTTCCGAAGCACGGTGGAGCTCGAGATGATAAGTTTTTGGATAAGTGTTTGCCCATCCGAAGACCGGCCTTTGCGAAAGTTGCTTAACCTTAGCAATCGCAGACCGGGCGCGTTATACACTGCATCATCAAGCATTTAACACAAAAGTAGTGTTAATTCCTCTGATGGATTCGTTATCAGGCTTGGATATAGGGTTAGCACGCCAGCACCGCCCTATATACCGCCTGCGAATCTATGCTACCGTTAGGACGGGGCTCTTTATGAATCATGTGTATCATTGGCCACAGCTCCAGTTCTATATAGTGGTCTTCCGCATGAAGTTCTACGGTATGATTCTGGAGGCAATAACACTAAAAAAGTCTAGTGCAGGGATCTGGTCATAGGGATGCCCATTTTAGCAGCTATATTAGGACCTATAGTAGCAATCATTGTTACAATTGATTCAAAAATAGTCTCATTCTACGTACATGCAGAAGCGAACATGCACACCGCGAATGAAAAGATATCAACAACACTCCACACATCCACACATATCAATAAGACTTTCATGAAGACGCCCAACGCCGGCCAAGTGGCAGTTACATTGTTATGTGGCCTAACATTCCCCATTATAGTCTGACAAACACATAATTTGTATCTCAAACCTCCAAACATACTTTGGCATTGCTTCAGGTGCGCTCGTACCCCAAAGGGCCCAAGTCCTAACTGAAAATTCATATTGGGATCACGTATTGTCCATTATTACGACAAAGCCAGCCGTGGCGTGTACAAAAATAGACTTTTCGAGGCTACAAACAATATCCAACGACAGAGCACATTGTAAAAATGGGCGAATATAGGAAAACATCGGAAATGAGGGTTGTTGTCGAAAGCGAAAAGAAGCTCTGTTGTGGATTCTATTGTTATTAAGTTTTTTCAACGTCCTGCTAGGAACTGTTATATTTTTACCTACATCTTCGGTGGTTATATTTCATACAAAGTCTTTTAAACGAACAAAGGGAATGTAATCTGTTTGTAGCAAACATTTTATATAATATATTTTATATAATATAACTCGATGGCGCAGTGGTTGACGCGCTAGGTCTGCGAGTGCTAAAGTAAGCAACCTTCGCAAAGGTGGGCATCGGATGGGTGCCCGAAAATTTCGTAAGGCACGTAAAGCCGCCGGAATAATATCTTAAGAAACACAACGAAACTTCTAAAATATGATTATCTTCAACAAATTATATTAGGGCACCCTTCGTCTTCGATCAATAGAGTTATCAGAAATCCGCCAGAATTAATCTATATCCCACAATAAATTGGAATAAGTTGAACTTAACTCAACCGTTTTATATTCAATAGCTTCGGTCCGTTTTAATAACTTCTCAATAAGTTTAAATACTCAAAGGACTGTCATAAATTATCAACCTCCAAAAAGTTAAAACAAAGCCCCGAGAATATTAATAGAGTTAGCAACTTATAAATAAACCCTTGTCTTATTAATTCCGAGGCGTATTGCAATTCTAAGGAATTAATAATAATTTCAGTTAAATGTGGCCGAAGTGAACATTGTTCACTGTTGTACCGGATAGCGGTGTGTAGCTGGGTCTTTTGTGTAGTACCTTTTTAATCTTAAATAACTTTCTTAAGGCTCAAACAGTGCTCGACCGACCGTCAGCAACTTATATCACTGACGGTTAACTTTAACCCCTAGGAGCCCTACTTTAACTATGCTAAATGTGGCGACGACGTCACTAACGGCGAGTTTACTCAAAATTGGTAATTTTGAGTAAACTCTCTATGCAAACTCTCTACCTCTGTTTGTTTCCAAACAGGGTAAACATAGGGGTAAAAAGGGGGGTTACAAAGATACAACAAATAAAAAAAATAACAAAGTTGCAAACATACTCTCACCTCCTTTAGGACGTGGTTTGTAACTTTTTAACTTTCTTAGAAGAGCTTGAATGCGCAGTATTAACGCGCCCGGTCTGCGATTGCTAAAGTTAAGCAACTTTTGCAAAGGCCGGCCATGGATGGGTGACCAATATTGTATCATCTCGAGTTTATCAGTGCCTCGGAGGAAACGTAAAGCTGTAAGTCCCGGCTGCGTTAGCAATCGATAACTACCACCAATCCACACTGAGCCGTAGTGCCGGCTCTTCCTGAATATCCACAGGGATTAGGGGCTCGTGCCCCAGCAGTGGGACTATGATGATGATGTTGAACTTATTTTGGGAATTTTTTTTTATCGTTACGGGTAAGCACTGAGCCTTCACCTCACCTGATGTTACGTGGTCATAACACCTAAGGTGGACTTCATCAGGCATCCTTAACCACTGAAGCACTGGCTATCTTATCTGTAACTTTCGGAAGACAAAACGCTACTAATATTGATATTACGGTGACATATGAGATGGTGGTAGCTAGCCAGCTGGATTTTAAAACACGCCTCACCATCAACCAAACCGAGTAAAATCATGCCGGAAAAAAGTTGGCTGGAAAACAAACCCGGGACCTTTATGTCTGAGATCGGTGATCACACTAGACCACTAGACCACAGAGAGTATTACGATAAAAACGTTAAATATGTATTAAACAAATTATCCCTAAGATTATATCCATACGAAACAAAAATTAATATGCAAAGTTATAATAATGGTTATAACGTCTGTCGTCTTAAACAGCTACTTAATTACCCGAAATATTAAGCTTTTAACTTTAAATGCGCAGATTTAGTTAAGGGTCCTCGGGTTACTCTGGCTACTAGATTGTTTTTTTGATCTACTCGCGTTTATTTTTCACATATATATATATTTAACGCGAGTAGATAAAAAGTAAAAGTTGTTTCATTTCACTAGAACAAAAATTATACAAGTATGAAGTTACCGCAGTTGAAAAAAAGATATTGATATGATAAAGACAAATTCTATTACTGTCACCTTAACAGAAGAAACAAAATAAAAATGTCATTCTTTACTTTATAAAGAGGCATTGCGGTTTAATATAACATTACAACTTCACAAGAAATAAGCGTCACCTCCCTTAAAATAATATACCTTAAAGGACAACGAAAAATTATTGAGATAGCGAAATAATTGAATAAAATATTTTTTATTACAAACGGACTGACAGAGCTATTTCCAACGCACCAGCCGTTTATGTATTTACGGCCTGTAATTATATTTTTAAATAAATTAATGCAATAAATTAAAAACAATATGTCATTATACATAGGTACATAAACTTCACTTCACTATGCTAGTTCATTTTTTAAAAGTTATTTGAAGTTTTGATTGGAAAGAAAGAAAAATAAAACAGTTTTTCAACATGGCAGGACGTCATAATAACTGTGTTATGTGCCAGCGCGAACAATGCACTGTTTTTATCAAATCAATTGTTTTATTTTATATAATTATTATATAAGAATATGGTAGCGCGACGTCCACCCCGCATCCTTCCCGCATCCTTCCCGCATCCACCCGGACTAGTTAGAACTTGCACTTCGACGCGGACGTCACTGAATGAAGAATGTGCTATTAAGTTGTTTGAGAAAAGTAGGTACCTAAGTGTTTAAAATAGTCATAACTTTTTTCACACAGTTATTTGAACTGAGCTACAATAGTAAGTATTAAAGTATATTACAGTAGCTTTCTGATGATATGCCGTTGTTATTGGCCAGGACCAAACTTCCTACATTTTTGCCGGTTGTCCAAAAATAAAAAATAATAAAATTATTATTATTCTCTTTATTAAATATGCGTCTTAAGATTTTTACAATATTTTATATAAAAACACATCTACAATATAAAATATTATAAAAAACTTAACCTAGGTTGCCACTGGCAGCAGGGGTAGACTCAAGCTATCGTTGGTTAGGGCTGCAGAATGAGGAACCTCCTTACAATACGTGCCGTGTCAAGGAGTACTCCCTTTTGCATCTGATCAATGACCCAACCTTTCAGCGAGAGCCTTTCTAGGTGTTGATCGAGGCTCTTGGCTAAAAGACCGTTTGCCGAAACGACTATTGGTACAATAATGGTTGAATCCACATCCCACATGACGGTAACCTCGTGAGCCAAGTCAAGGTACTTACTGAGCTTGTCCTTCTCGACTTTCACGAGGTTCTCATCATGAGGTATGGTGATATCAACCAGTATTGCCCGGCACTGGGATTGGTCGACCACCACGATATCAAGCTTATTGGCGACAATAGTCCTATCCGTAATGATGTAGCGATCTTAGTAGAGCGTTGCATGACCATTTTGCGTGCGTGCGTATTTATAGTACGGCACCTCCGATTCAATAAGGCCATATCCAAGTGCAAGTTTCTGGTGAATTATTTATTATTTCGCAAAATCATAATTTATTCCATACGAATCCTTCCGTGTATTGGCTACCTACGTGATATTGGCGGAATTGTGTTCGGCTGTAGACACGAAACATGCCATAAATAAAAGAAGAGGAAGAAGAAGAATACAATTCGTTATGTCATTTACGTCAACAAATATAATAAACATATTTTATCATCCAAAAAGCCATTACGCGGTCCCACAAAACATCACTAGCAATAACCGACACATCCTACAAAATAAAACACCTTATGTGAAAGACAGCGAATAAAATAATTTAGACGCCGGAAATTTTTATAATGACCTAATAAGCATTTTAATTTTTCTCTTGCAAAGTACTCCCGTTACGGTCCGTTACCGAATTTTCAACTTCAACGGCTGGTCCGACGGACGCCACGGAGATGCAACAAAGTAAAGTATAGTATTTTAATTTATTTCTCGTCACAAACTGCTACAATAATTTTTTCACTATATTTTATAAATATTTAATTCAGCTTAAGTGCAGCAATTAGCAATTTAAAAAAATAAATAAAAAGATTTACTAAAATAGATGAAAAATAATAAAACTTAATTTGTGTGTGACTCGTGTTTAAAAAAGGTAAATGAATACCTGCACTTTGGAAAATAGTGTAGAAAGTAGAATTGTATTATGAATAACAAAATGTGATGTTTACTTTAGATTGAAACCTATCGAAAATAAATGTGAAAAGTTGATTACATTTTTAAGAACATTATATATGGTTACGGCGGGTTACGATCTTTAAGACTTCGCTTTTAGTATATAAAATGGCGAAATCTATACCAATTTACAAAGACAAACGGTAACCTTTTTCGTGATTTGAATGTCCACAGGCTACAGGACTACGTATAATAACGTAAAACTCGAAGGGTCTTACAAATAAACAAAGAATAAGGTCCGAATAGTTATTCCGTATTTTGTTTCTTTTACTCTAATTTGAAATGACGTTTTCATGACTGGAACAAAACACGGAATAACTATTCGGACCTTATTCTTTGTTTAAGGGGGTATGAATTTAGAGTCAATGCAAAACTCGATAAGGAGTCGCTTGTCTCTTGTGTCTCTTGTCATGAGTTCAAATCTCACCATAGACCGTTATTAATTTTCTTCTGCCCTAAAAGAAAACAATGTTAGTTAAATAAAAAATAAAAAAGTGACTAGTCGCAACGCTATGGTGACACAGCTCGTAGAGCCGTTCTAAACTGGATTTAACTCCCAAGAACTTTTTGAAGAGGGAAATTATTTTACATTTTCACTCTCACACTTTGAGGGACAAAAAAAACTGTTTTGAATTCCAAGTGCGAGGTGGATACTTGGCCCTTTACAATCCCCTTTTTTATTAAAACTCGTAATTCACAACTTTCGGACTTCATTATCCTTGTCGTAAGTGGTATTTGACCCGGATATCCAGGATGTTATCACATACACACCCGTGTATTTTCAGTCGTTGTTTTGCCTTAGGCATTCTCATGAAAAGGAACAACATTTTTTTCCGTTCCATACATTTTGGGTGAGTAGGTATTATTGTAATGTATAGACCAAAATCTTTTTGTTTTGTTTATATAATTTTTAACGCAAATTTTGTTGTGAAACAAATAACGAAAACACAAATATTGAAAAAAATTCCACGAGCAGGATTTGAACCTGCACCCTTCTGACATACCGGGTCAGGTGCTCTCCCAATTGAGCTGTCGTGATTCTAACCAGCCCGCCGAAATTATTCAACACTATTTACTTTTTACTTTGAAAGTCAAAGCGCCCATTCAATGTCAACAACTACCGATTGGTTTGTCAGAAGGGTGCAGGTTCAAATCCTGCTCGTGAAATTTTTTTCAACATTTGTGATTTTGTAATGTATAGAACAAAAATGTGTTTGTTTATATAATTTTAACGCAAATTTTGTTGCGAAACAAATTACAAGAACACAATGTTGAAAAAATTTCCAGGAGCAGGATTTGAACCTGCACCCTTCTGGCATACCGGGTCAGGTGCTCTTCCAATTGAGCTATCGTGGTTCTAACCAGCCCACCAAAATTATTCAACACTATTTACTTTTTACTTTGAAAGCCAAAGGCACTCATTCAATGTCAACAACTACCGTCATTAACACCCGATCATAATATTTTTACAAATACTAAAGATCAGTTAAGAAGTAGGTAAGCTATTTATAAAATGTGTTTGTTTATATAATTTTAACGCAAATTTTGTTGCGAAACAAATAAACACAATGTTGAAAAAATTGAAAAAATGATAGCTAAACGATAGATAAAAGATAAACGACAGCTCAATTGAAAGAGCACCTGACCCGGTATGTCAGAAGGGTGCAGGTTCAAATCCTGCTCGTGGAAATTTTTTCAACATTGTGTTCTTCTAATGTATAGAACAGCTAACCTGGTGCAACTCATCTGAATCATCTGATATTTGAAATAGTATGCCTAGAATAAGCCTTATTACGATGCCTAGGTGGTCTAACCACTAGTCCACAGAGGCGGTTAAACTTCGCGTAAGTTCTATTGTTAAGGCACATGAAGAGTTGGTAACACTACCCCATATTTCCGCGAGTATAGGATTACTTGACAAAGTTACAGGAACCATAAAGTGCGGAAGTAGCGCTCGGAATCCATTATTTACGACCGTTTGCGCTGCATCGGGGCTCGCGAGTTACAGTGCCGTTTTACGATGTCATCCCGATTGCTTAGATGCTCCAATATGTTTACTGTTTACGTGTCGTTTTTATTAGGTAAATAAATGGTCCGGAAGATCAGTTATGTACCTACTGAAAATACCTGTACAAAATATTAGAGTAAATAAGTTCTGCCGTTTGAATTTGTCAGACATTTTAATCAAGTGGATTGTGGGTCACATATTCGCGCCAAGCCTACAACGCCCTGCGTGTAAAGTACAATAACGCCCTCAGGGTGCTGCAATGGCGCAGCTATAGCGCGTTCAAATGTTTGCAGACGCACGTACAGACTGGTTTTATTATAAGTACTTTTTTGTGTTACTAAGGGCGGATTTCACCAAGGTAGTATAAGTCTTATTCCGAAAGTAAATCGCTAATTACTCGAGAGTAAACGAACTTTTTATTTCACCAACGTTTAATCCAAGGATAAATTTACTATACTAGAGTAACTTCTTATACCGCCGATTTCGGCCGAGTAAGCCGTTATTTGTAAGATTAAGTTGCGTCACAATAAGGGCCTGTTTCACGATCTACAAGTAAGTTCCCGTTAGCGTTTACTTGACAGATATTCCATACAAAACTGTCACTTTATCTGCCACATATCTCCTAATCAGACATTGTGAAACAGGCCCTAACTGTCACGAACAAATTTTATAGATAACCTAACAAAATGTCGTTACGTTTGAATCAATTTATTGACTAATGACAATCTGTCAACAAACAATCAACACACACAGCGCTATTGCTCAGGCATGGTATGAATGTACTTTTATTCTTGGTGGTTAATATTTTCGTTCATTTCATTCGTTCATCGTCACGGAGTAACTACGCGAGAGTAACTTACCCATAGATTTTTTTTTTAGTTGATGGCTTCGTGCGATTAGCACATTTAGCCAGTGTCAAAGTAATTTTTCTTACAAGTAAGACATATATATATACAATATTTCCTTTCCGTATGATGATGATGAATGATAATAGAAATGAGAAGTGAGAAATGATATACCCCCCACCCCTCGAGTATCTTAGTAAAGATGTGGGGCTTTACTAATTCCTCGGGCGGACTTCTTGAGGGAATTTGAAAAGTGACGTTGCACTGTTTTGTTACATTTGCCAACACTCATGTGCATTTACTAACACTCAACGGTTAATAATCCACCATTATTTCACATTAATATTCAATATAACACAAATTTTATAACATAAAACAAACCGAAGAGCATGTATGAAGGGAATAATGAAAGTGGACGAAGCGAAACAAGTATGTAAGGATCGTAGCAAGTGGAAAGAAGTGGTCTCTGCCTACCCCTACGGGAGAGAGGCGTGATTATATTATGTATATTTGTATGTATGTAAAAAAAACCGCAGACATGACTCTTCACTTTCCCGCCAAGAAGTCCATCCGTAGATTAAATCATAAGAGTAAAGTTATACTGGGAATGCTATTCTCGTATAAATTGGATGTTGGTGAAATCCACCCTGAGTCGGCAAATGAACTGTCAACTGGTTGTCGTATTTCTAACTGTTGGAATGCAAAAATGCTACTAGCATCGCTGTTATGGTGACAGATGGTAGACGCTAGCTATTAGGACTTAAAAAGTTTTACCACCAGCCAAACCGTTTACCGCTTACAAACATGTAGGGGAAATATGGAAATCGAACCCAGGGTCAATGGCTCTGAGACAAGTGGTATATAGACGACAGAGGCGGGTTATGTAGTCCTGGGTTAGATTCGCGGTAGACACATGTTTGATGAGTACTGTTATAACATGTTTTACCCCCTGACCCTGATTAAATACAGGTTTACTTCAAATCTTTAATAATCTTTACAATAAATTATATGCAATATAATTATTACATCTCCGGGACTTACAAAGTCGCGGTTTTTTTTAATACTTTGCTCGGCAAATGACTTCAGTCCACCGTTGTTAAGTGGAAACTGAGCCCAGACGCAAGGACAACTGGCGCAGCGCGATCACAACGCAGCATCAGTCACCCTCACCCTGCCTTGCCGGCCCACTCTTCACGCCTCGTTTGAAGGACCCTATGTCATAGGAAGGAGGGAGAAAAATACATTTTTCTTACCAACCGCCTCTGTGGTCTAGTGGCTAAGACCACCAGTTTAGACCCAGAGGTCCCGGGTTCGATTCCCAGCGGGGGGTACATGTTTGTGTACTCGGTTTGGTTGGTGGTTGGGCTTGTTTGTCCGCCTGGCTAGCTACCACCATCTTATCTACATATGTCGCCATAACATCAATGTTTGTAGCATTGTTGTGTTCCGGCAGCTAGAGATAAGATAGCCAGTACTTCACTAGTTGAGGATCCCGGGTGAAGTGCGCTTCCATCATTGGCCTTATCATCACTTAACATCAGGTGAGATCAAGGCACTGTGCTTACCCGTTAATATAAAAAAAAATATCTAAGGATAATCGTAAGAAAAATGTATTTTTCTTACAACACAGAAAATTTATATTTAAAAAGTTGAATTAGTAACTTTTAGCATATGAAAGTTTGCCGGCATTGTACCTTGTTCTTACGGGTACTCGTATTTTAACCCGGAATCAGTAGTGCCGTGGTAGTTCGCTACTCCATGCAAACAAACTTTTTTACTTAATATTCTAAAAAGTTCTAATATACTTTGTTTTCTCCGTAAATAATGTTTAAAAAGTTTAAATGCGAACCTACGACTTTGTAAGTGTAAACATTGTAGAAAAGTATTTACTGGCAATGGTTCATATGGCTGTATTTACATTATGAAAATCTTATAAGCGTAATTTAAAACTGTATAAATAAATACACCTTCATCTATCAACAGTTAGGAAAACTAAATATTAAATCCTATCCATAAGCAGTTAACATGTTTAAAAATAAACTTATTATATTATTACGGTTCATGTCAGTGAACGCTGGTGTCCCTCAGGGGTCCGTTCTATCCCCCACGCTGTTCCTTCTGCATATCAATGATATGTTTCCACTTGGAAATATTCATTGCTATGCAGATGACAGTACAGTGCACGGTAGTTATAACGGTCACCCTGCGGCTGGGCGATTCGAGACTGAAGAAAACCGAGTAAATCTTGTCATTGAGCTCAATCGGGTATTGGACCTCATATCTAAATGGAGTTCCAATAATCTTGTTGAGTTCAATGCCAAGAAAACACAGGTATGCGCGTTCACGACAAAAAAGCGCCATTCTTACCCTTTCCCTCTCTTCAAGGCACATCACTCGTCCTGCAGCATTAACATGCTCGGTATGGAGATTCGCTGCGATCTGAACCAGAGTGACTACATCGAAGCCGTAACAAAAACAGCCTCAAGTGTAGTGTCAGTTGTCCTTGCGTCTGGACTCTGTTTCCACTTTACATCAGGTGGAGTGGAGTCATTTGCCGAGCTAAGTATAAAAAAAATACCGCGACTTTGTAAGTGCCGGAGAGTAATAATTATATTATTTATAATATAAGATAAATAACTCATGGTTGTAGTGATGATTTGATTTTAATGATGGAGGCCTTTGAAGCAGGGGGACGGTTATAGGCTATGTACTTAATTACTAACTGTAAAATATACGTAATTTTATATGATAATAAACTTCTATATGTGTATAACGTTCGTTACTAATCATTTTATACCAAAGCTATCCTTGTATCGCAAGGGTAAGGTTCTTTTAAAAAAAGCAATGTTTTCTGTACCCTGTCGGCTAGTGTCCTAGTATCGTAGCTTCACAAAGATCAACAGGTTGTTCTAGCTGTATCAAGAGTAGAAAACCAAAGGACCCTCTAAAGGCTCGAATCTCGGCTCGGATGTCGTGGAGGAACGAGTAATCCCCTTGTGATTGACAGGTAGTAAGCCCATCGTAACTCGTAGCGTAAGAGATGTTATACAAGTTGTTATAAAAGTGTGGATATCTCAAAATATAATGGAACAGCCCATCAATTTGCAACTTTGACTATGGTTGGATTTCTTAGTTGACTTCAGGAACTATAAACATTTTGTAGATGTTTGAATAACAATTGTATTTAAAAGGTTAGTTTGCTGAAAAGGTAAGTTGTTACTGAACATAAAAGTGAACAAACATGTAGAAACAAAAGAACAAACTGAACTGAAAAAACATGAAATAACATAAGTAGGTAGTGTTGAAGTTGAATTTACAAGGGTCGGATACAAACACGATAGCTTAATGGGATTCCAGTCCTGATTGTCTGTGAAGACCTGTAAATGGCTTGCAGTGGCTATTTAAACAATTATCGCTGTACAATAGCTGTTGGTCTTCCTAAAAAAATTAAATAAAATTGTCAGAAGTGCAAGGATCAATATTTTAGAGTTATTTTTAGGCTTATTTATTTATTTTTTTATTTACTCTTATTTTATTATATTATTGGCTTATTTAGTCATTTAGAAAACCAACAGCTAATAAACAAAGTAGAAACTTGAAAATAGAATAAAAAGCCAATTACAGGTCCTCACATGTAGTAACAAATTAAAGTAGGGTTTAAATATACATTACAAGCTGAAAAAAAGGAAAATTTTTACTTTTAAATTATTTTTTAAGTGCTTGCTGCACTGAAGCTAAATTCAATATTTATAAAATTTATAAAATACAATACAATGAAAAATATATACTATAGCGTTGTGTTATTAAATTTGTGGTATTTCATCTGCAAAGATGAATCTGCATGGCCATCGGTTGCAATAACCGTTGGATAGATGGCGCACTGTGCCGCTATTAGCACTAAAACGTTAAAAAAGCAGTGACAAAATTCAGCGCTCACGTCAGCCTTTCCGGTAACTTAGCGGTCAGTGCAGCCGCCCGGATTGCGGAAGACCCAGGTTCGATTCCTGGCTGGGTCGGGTGGGCGTTTTTTAATTTTTTCACTGTATTTTATAAATATTAAAAAAAGGTCTCAATAAAAATAAGACAACACAATAACAGAACGGCACTATAGAATTAATGTTTATTACGATCTACTTATACTACGTTACGTTATACTAGTTGCAATCTTGCAGTATGATGATTGAGCTTACCTAAGCTTAATTAACATCGGTGATCAGTAGTCATCGGATGGGTGACCAAAAATTTATCATCTCGAGCTCCTCCGTGCTTCGGGAGGCACATTAAGCCGTTGGTCCCAGCTGAATTAGCAGTCGTTAACAACCACCAATCCGCATTGGGACCGCGTGGTGGTTTGTAGTCCGTTCTCCCTATCCATCCATAGGGAAGGCTCGTGCCCCAGCAGTGGGGACATAAATGAGCTGAATCTTACGTCCCAAGTCCCAAAAAAAATTGTATGAACATTTTTTTTGCTTCAAACACCGTATCAAAACTGAAATTCTGAATCAACTTTTAAAAATAAAGCCGAGTACTTCGCCCTCTCCGCGATGGCCAGTGCCCCATAATTAAATCACACTCTATTTTTAACTTGGAGTGGACTGTAATATAAAACGCGAAGGTAGGTAGGTACTCTTTTTGGAATCCGTAATAAAAAACAAGGGAAACAACAAGTATTTTCGGTGTGATTTCCCAGTCTCTTAGAAATAAATTAAAAGAATTTCCTCGTGATCTGTCGTGACTTATAAAGGAAACTATTTAAACTATCATGGTTACATACATTAGAAAAAAAATATTATTAACTTTGATTATTTTACAGCAGACGATTTTATTCGACGCTCGATACTTCTAACACTGCTTACTAATAAGTGTTTTTTATATATTTTAGCGTTTTATTAACGCTTAAATATACTTAAGTAAAATTTTAAACACTGAAAAAAGACGACAACCTCGGGCGGGAATCGAACCACGCACCTTCCGCATTCCGGGCGGCTGCCTTAACCACTTGGCTACCGAGGTCTGGCTTTCACCCGTCGAAATTTTTCAGTGCTTGATGCTTATGTTTTTTAGTCAACATTGCTTCATCAATCTTAGAAGTTTTCACCTCTGAGATCCGAAAGAAATATTTTTATAAAAATTTCGACGGGTGAAAGCCAGACCTCGGTAGCCAAGTGGTTAAGGCAGCCGCCCGGAATGCGGAAGGTGCGTGGTTCGATTCCCGCCTGAGGTTGTCGTCTTTTTTCAGTGTTTAAAATTTTACTGCTTACTAAGTCACTATCCACTCGAACATGTTCTCGACAGGGTGATTGTGACGGTGACGCTGTAGTTGAAATTTTGGTAGCTAGCTATTTATAATATAGGTAGTTTAGTTTAAGTAAATTAATTTAATCCGGTCGTTGTGGGAACCCTTAGGCCTTTGCCAGAACTGCACGTCTTTTGGCTGAGAAACTGATGATGATAATAATGAAATCACTTTACAATTAACTGGTGTATATTTAATTTGCTTATAAAAAGCTTTAACGTGTAATAAATTTAGTATACAATTTAAAAATTTAAAACCTCTTTTAAAAAATAATTATGGAAAAGAAAGAAGCATAGAGAAGAAAATAAATGACATTTCAATAACTCAATTTTACTTTCAAATATACTTTCGATCCTGGCTTATTATACCTACAGAACCAATGTCTATGTGAGCAAGCTCTCACTAGAGCGGCGTCGTCGTCCACCCTTTGCGTACTGCAATTTCGCAGACCACTTTTAAGGTGGCCAAATTTAATTTATGTCCTCTTTGTTACCGATACCTCTGCTTTCCATAGCTGAAGGATATGAGTTTACAAAAAGGCGTATTATTACATGGAAGAAAATACATATTATGTACCTTACACAAAACGTTATCAAAGTAAAAAAAAAAAACAACGCCCATTGTTTTAAAAGGACGCAGAGTAACATTTACGTTTCGTTCTACTTAGAGTTACTAATGAGTTGTGGTACTCGTTGCTTTGTGAAACTCTAATTATTTTAGAAACATTTTGTTCTCGTATCTGAAAGCCTTAGAAGCTAGAGCTTCAATTATACTAGTAAGGTATGTCACGTTTGTAGCTAAACGGGGAGATGCTTGGATTGAATCCGAGTCATCCTCTTTCAATCCTATAGCTACGAGCTGACGAGCTTATGATGGAGGCTACCAACACCAAAGCGACCTTAGCATCGATCCAGGAGCCATATGTAGGAGGGATACGAAGGATGAAGGATTAACACGGAGTGAGAATCCACTAGTGCGCGGATGATGGAAGTGGGACCGTCAAGGCAGCAGTCGCTGTCTTTCACAGCAATCTTGAGATTATACCGGTCCCAAGACTCACCACAAACTACATCTCAGCTCCGATCCAGCGCATCAAAAATCGCCGTGGCTTCCATTTACTTCGAGCCCGATCTCCCCATTGAGCCCTACCTGCCCCCCGACCGCCTAACCGATTGCTTTGGCTACGTGTATAGTTTATGACGTCATCTTGTCATTTCGTACCGCCTATGAAAGCAATATTGAAAGCTATAGGCTATAGCATTCAATATATGCCTATGCCTATTAGCTAGATGACAAGATGACGTCATAAACTATACACGTAGCCAAAGCGATCGGTTAGGCGGTCGGGCCCCTGGTCCAGCTAACGCGCATAAGAGAGGGTGGGTCTAAGTGAGTGAGTATATAATAGAGTGAGACTTTGGTGCTATTACTTGTGATGACAATTGAGATGTCTTTCTATCCCCTTGTACGAGTATAGTACTTTCGAGAAGACGTGATTACAGTTTTTCGTTCTTTTGAATAATCTTAACAATAATTTTAATCATATTTTCTAATGAATCAACTTTACTTGCTTTTTCTTGAACTACCTTCAATATGTCTCGTACCTGCAGCGACTCAGTTTCGGTGCAAATAAATTTGTTTTAAGCTGTTTATATTCCAGCTGTTTATTACTGTTCCATTTTGGTTTTCATTTCTAGCCGGAACTCCCTGATTACCTCCAGAATGTAACTCTCGTTCTCAACCATAGAAATTTCGTTCATTTTATACTAAAACTTTTTATACTATAGGTATATTATTTATCGATAGGCTCAGCACTGCACGTCCGTCCGTACATAAAATAAGTAGTATTAAGTATCATGTCATATCATTGTATAGCTGTGTTGTAATATTTATTGTAAATATTAGTTTTTATTATTTAATAAGAAAATGGCGAACATATAAAAAAAAATCCTATAGTTACGTTAGACGTGTACACAATCACACAAGAATATCACTAAAGATTTTCACGGGTTTAAGAGCAAACTAGCTAACTAACGCCTCGGTGGCCGAGTGGCGAAGCATTCGGCCCGATACCCGAAGGTCCCTGGTTCAATTCCCAGGTCGGGTAAAATGTGTTAGATTTATCGATGCATACCCCGGGTTTCTGATCACCCATCAATTGTAGCGATTTTATTGACCCAGCAGTAGGACAGTATATAGGTTACTTACTGAAGAGCAAACTACTTAACGGAACGGACCTAAAGTTTAAAAATGTGCAGTATGACTATTACGAACGTGTTATTTAATAAAGCAATAGTAATCTTTGAAAAAAAAACTTCTGCACTGGGTTCAGGCTGACATCTGGATGGCTATATCTCCTATAATCATGTCTACTTAAAACATACTGCTGTTCACCACAGAGGGCATAACAGGTGGTATAAAGTATCTCCTTTAGTAGTCCTTTCGATTACTCGTGGTTACCCACACAATATCTTTTTACTGGCTGTAGAATTCAAGTTGGTTCGTCACTGGTTGGTTTGACGACCTCCGTAACCGAGTGGCTTGCACGCCCTTCTATGGGCGGCGCTAACTCTGAGGTCCCGGGTTCAATTCCCGGTCGGGTCAATGTCGAAAACCGAACTTTAAGATATTGCGTCGGGTCTGGGTGGTTATGGTAGCGTCGTTGTTTCTGATTTCCATGAAACGTTTGTAGCATTGTTGTGTTCCGGCAGCTAGAGATGTACCTCATTAGTTGAGGATCCCGGGTGAAGTGCGCTTCCATCATTGCCCTTATCATCACTTAACATCAGGTGAGATCAAGGCACTGTGCTTACCGTAAATATAAAAAAGAAAAAAAAAATTAAATAATTTTTAACAGTTCTATAGAAACGCGAGTAGATCCGTAAAAGTTTTTTCATTTCAGTTCTATAGAACATTTATCTATATTTTATTTGATCTAAGAATGAGTTTTTGTAACCTAAAATGTTGTTAATAAACCCTTTATTGGCAGAACAAAATAGTGGCGTCATAATTTACAATTCCAAAAAAATTGGTTTTTCTATGAAAAAAAAATGTTTGAATGTTGCTAAAAAGGTTCTCTAGTGACTAACAGGTTATCAATCTAATAAAAAAATACTTCTTATGTTAATCCAAAGAAAAAGTTCTCACTCTATCTAAACGTTTTCTTTTGAAAAGAACTTGCTCTTTGTTGTCTATGGTCTGAGCGTGTCGTGAGCGTCATGTTCTAAAATTTGTTTAAAATTTAAAAATGTTAAAAACATTCTATTTCTAATAGAATTCTATTTCTAATTCTAAAATTTGTGTTATGTCGAATATTAGTTTGAAATAATGGTGGATTATTAACCGTTATGTGTTCGTGAGTGTGCATGAGTGTTGACAAATGAAACAAAACAGTGCAACGTCACTTTTCAAATTCTCTCAAGAAGTCTGCGTGAGGACTTAGTAAAGCTCCACATCTTTACTGAGATACTCGAGTGTTTGGAGGGTATATCATTTCTCACTTCTCATTTTTATTATCATTCATCATCATAATACTGACTGGAAGGAAATATTGTATATTTATGTATTACTTGTAAGACAAAATACTTTGACACTGGCTAAATGTGCTAATCGCACGAAACCATTAACTAAAAGAAAGAAAGAATGTAAATTTTAAGAAAAATGTTTTAATGTGAATGTTAGTACTTAAGCTCTTCTGGTACCCACGGAAGACCAGTATCGTGGTGCCAATCCGGTACCTCGATATTAAGCTGAGTGGGCATATGCATAAACTTATTGTTTTCTTTGTGTGGCAATGAATAAATGCTTTTATTACTAATCTTTTTATTAAATATGTATCTTAAGAATTTTTTTTTACAATATTTTATATAAAACCATATTTACAATATAAAATATTATAAAAAACTTAACCTAGGTTGCCACCGGCAGCGGGGATAGATTCAAGCTATCGGTTTTTTTTTTTTTTTTGGAGAGAGACTGCTGATTGCCGCTGCGGTGGTCAGGGCTGCAGAGTGAGAAATATACTGACAATACGTGCCGTGTCAAGGAGTACTTTTGCATCTGACCAATGACCCAACCTTTCAGCGAGAGCCTCTCTAGGTGTTGATCGAGGCTCTTGGCTAAAAGAACGTTTGCCGAAACGACTATCGGTACAATAATGGTTGAATCCACATCCCACATGACGGTAACCGCGTGAGCCAAGTCAAGATACTTACTGAGCTTGTCCTTCTCGACTTTCACGAGGTTCTCATCATGAGGTATGGTGATATCAACCAGTATTGCCCGGCGCTGGGATCGGTCGACCACCACGATATCAGGCTTATTGGCGACAATAGTCCTGTCCGAGGTGATAGAGCGATCCCAATAGAGCGTTGCATGACCATTTTCGAGTACTGGCGCAGGTGCGTACTTATAGTACGGCACCTCCGATTCAACAAGGCCATATCCAAGAGCAAGTTGCTGGTGAGAGTGGGGTAAAGAGAGCGTGAGACAAAGTGGTGCCCTTAGGCAAAGCAATGAGCTGAAAACATATTAAATGGTAGCATTTTATCCTCTTCTTCGTCCGTGTGGCTAGGAAATTAAAACAAAAACCTTTTTTATCAAAATAAAATATAGCCTATGTTACCCTCAAGGAATGTAGCATTCTATCAGTGAATAACAACAAACAAACAAAAATACATACAAACAAAGTCACAAACTTTACCTCTTTATTTAATAGTATATATACGGAACAAATTTGAGGGGAAAATGTGCTATGAACCAATACCGATACGGTTGATGTATTATTATCGTGTGCCCTTGCGCAAAGGGGCATTAATATCTGACCCAGCAGTTTTGATAGCTTTTAACGTAACATTTTTCTGTAATAAATATTGTTTTCAATGAATAATAAATATTCGTGTATATTTCAGAAAACATCCAAAAGTTGGCTCAAAAAAAATCTACTTTTAGAGATAAAATCGGCCTTTGTTCGTCTTTTAATTAATGTTTCTTTGTCAAAAGTTATTCTATTAATATGAAACACGTTTATCTCATATTATTTTTTCTGTAATCTTTATTTTGTACATGCAACCTACGTGCTTTGTTATTCAAACAAAAGTTTTTAAAACTAATACGATACTTTTTTCTTGTTTATTGTTAGACAGACACGCGATCGCAGATGTTGATACGTCGTAGCTACGAGCTACACACTAGCTACGAGCTACAGCTGTATTTGCGGCATATCTTTTTTTCGCTTTGCTATTGGTATAGTGACAAAACATAAAATGTTTTTGTTTTGTTTATATAATTTTAACGCAAAATTTTGTTGCGAAACAAAATACAAAAACGCAATGTTGAAAAAATTTTCACGAGCAGGATTTGAACCTGCACCCTTCTTCTCAACGGGCTGGTTAGAACCACGATAGCTCAATTGGAACAGCACCTGACCTGGTATGTCAGAAGGGTGCAGGTTCAAATCCTGCTCGTGAAAATTTTATCAACATTGTGTTTTTGTAATTTGTTTTGCAACAAAATTTGCGTTAAAATTATATAAACAAAACAAAAACATTTTATAAATAGCTTACCTACTTCTTAACTGATTTTTAGTATTTGTAAAAATATTGTGATCGGGTGTTAATGACGGTAGTTGTTGACATTGATTGGGAGCCTTTGGCTTTCAAAGTAAAAAGTAAATAATGTTGAATAATTTCAACGGGCTGGTTAGAACCACGATAGCTCAATTGGAAGAGCACCTGACCCGGTATGTCAGAAGGGTGCAGGTTCAAATCCTGCTCGTGAACATTTTTTCAACATTGTGTTTTTGTAATGACAAAACATAGTTTTTCACTTGAATCTAATACAGTAAGTATCAAATTAATCGACGTAACATAATTGTGTGGCCTTATTATATAATTATATGTGGCCTCAATTTTAAATATCTTGGCATTAAGGAAATTAATAAATAAATAAAGTTAAAAATCAATATCTACAGCTGATGATCTAAATATTTTTAAAAAATAAGACAACATCACTTACATTGTTCTGATCCCAAGGTAAGTAGCTAAAGCACTCGTTTCATGGAAATCAGATACAACGACGGTACCACAACTACCCAGACCCAACACAATATCGAAAAGTTCGTATTCGACATTGACCCGACCGGGAATCGAACCCGGGACCTCACGAGTTAGCACCGCCCAAAAGTCCGGCGTACAATCCACTCGGCTACGGAGGTCGTCAAAATAATACCTACTGCCCAATTACACATAATATTTATAAACTAACGGGCCCATGTCACGGGTCATCTATTCATAAAATCAAATACAAGTTGCATAAAACACATTGCATTAGGGTTTTTTTTCTTTTTGTAATTTATAAATATTCATTGGAGCGTGTTTGTTACTGATTCAGTAAATATTATTGATCTAATATTTTTTCAGCACGTATTAAAACTTACTTTACTGAATGAAATGTGAAGATCTTTTTGACTTCGATCATGGTAATAATTTTTTTTACGTAAACTTTGCGGCGTTCAAAACTGATAATGCTTATAAAGGACAAACCAAACTCCCCGTACTAAAAACACAACAAACCAATATTAAAACTATCTATCAACAAAGAAAATCTTCACTTACCTATACGTATACCGTCGAGAATTTTCCCAAAAACAAAGTGATTATATTCCCCAACGTATTCGCAGACCGCCATTGTGGATAGGGTAAATAGAAAAACTCGAAATCCCCTTGGAAAACCTCCAAGACATACACTCGAAGGGTTCCGGGGCACACGACGCACGGGCGCGACGTGAATGTTTAAATAGATCCGGTTTACCTTACCACCATTGGCAGTGAGTAAATGAAGCGTGGCAACGCTTGGAATTTACGTATACCACAGACATAAATCATACATTCACGATAAAAAAAACTAGTATAAATCAACCAGTCTCTCTCTATCGCTCGAGCTCGATCTTGTAACTCAGATAGCATTGTAAATGCAAAAATTTACATAATAAAAATATCATACATACACCCTATAAAAATTTCGAAGGACTACCGTATTAATATTTTTAATTGTACCCTTATGTGTGATATTGTTTCGATTTATTTCGCTGGCTTTATGTTATTACTCAATTTTTATCTTCCGGGTTTTTCAGTTGATTTTCTATTTAGTTAATTTTACTTTTTTATTTTTAAGTGCTAATTGCTGCACTGAAGCTAAATTAAATATTCATAATTTTTTTATAAAATACAGTGAAAAAATTACAACAACCGTTTGGATAGATGGCGCTAGTGCCTGCTTAAAAGCACTCAAAAAAACATTAAAATAGCAGTGACAAAAATTCAGCGCTTACGTCAGCCTTCCCGGTAGCATAGCGGTCAGTGCAGCCGCCCGGATTGCGGAAGACCCAGGTTCGATTCCTGGCTGGGTCGGGTGGGCGTTTAATTTTTTCACTGTATTTTATAAAAAAAATTATGAATATTAATTTAGCTTCAGTGCAGCAATTAGCACTTAAAAATAAAAAAGTAAAATTTACTATAGCGTTGTGTTATCAAATTTGTGGTATTTCATCTGTAAAGATGAATCTGCATGGCCATCGGTTGCAACAACCGTTTGGATAGATGGCGCTAGTGCCTGCTTAAAAGCACTCAAAAAAACATTAAAATAGCAGTGACAAAAATTCAGCGCTTACGTCAGCCTTCCCGGTAGCATAGCGGTCAGTGCAGCCGCCCGGATTGCGGAAGACCCAGGATCGATTCCTGGCTGGGTCGGGTGGGCGTTTAATTTTTTCACTGTATTTTATAAAAAAAAATTATGAATATTCTATTTAGTTATTATTTTTTACGCAGGCGGGTTTTTTCAAACAGTTATAGGTTATTTACTTCACTCTATGTTTCATTTCATACGTCAGGTATAGGGTGAAACCTCTAACTCCATTGTGAATTGTATTTTTGGATGTGTGGAGTTAAGATGATCTAGAAAGCAGATACTTCATCAGTTGGTAGGATACCTAAGGTAACCTAGGGGTTACCCCCCTAGGTTTTACAAGGGTTCGAAACGTCAGGATAAACATTAATTAAAACTAATGTGTAAAATAAACGCGAGTAGATCCGTAAAAGTTGTTGCATTTCAATTTACATTTTTATAATAATAATATAAGAATAATTAATGCTTTCTGTTCAAAGCCCAGTTTTTAAATTGTAGTGCATTGTTGTGTTCCGACATTCAGAGATATGATAGCCAGTGGCTTAGTTGCTTAGTCACTTATCATCAGGTGATCCAAACTGTTGCTATGTAAAAAATCGAATTCTTTTTAGGATTAGTATTCGTTGTTTGTATGTTTAGGAACAATATCCAACTTAATTTACAGCCGACGTCGACAAATACTGACAACTTAGGAAGAAATCCAAACCAATAAAAAGTAATTTATTTAATAAACAACCCGGTGGATTACGGAGGGCAAGATAAAGTCGGGAGCAGGTGCGGTGGCCCCGGGGCAGGTCGTAGTGTAAAGAAAAGTCTCCATTCTATGTATCTAAAGGTACGTATTGCCAGGCTCCTAACTTTGGCTACAAACCAGAACACTCTCAGTTGCAACTCCTAAGCATTAAAGCCTGGAAATACCAATAAACTATTAATAGTAAAAAAAAGTAAGTAGCCTATGGCTATCCCACTGACAGGCAAAAGTCTCCACCATAGAAATCAAATCATCACTACAAATGATGGGTGATTTCCAAATGCGGATTGGTAATCACAAACCCGGGCCTTGCCTCGTAAAATACGAAACACACTTTGCCCGACCTGGGAATTTAACCTTTGGGTATTAGGCCGAGCGCATTGTCACTCGGCCACCGCGACGCACTATTAACTAATTGAACTAGGTATTATTAAAAAATTAATACTGCATGCGTTTGTTACTTGGCTTTTGCGTTAGTATTAATAATTCGAGTAAATTCTCTGCATTACATATTTACTACAGCTATCTATGTAATGGTCCTATCATAAAATAGAAGATAATAATCTTACAACCAATTGAATTGAACGTAACCAATTGAGACTAACTGTTTCGTGTAGGTATATAACAAAATCACAAATCTTGACCCTAAACGGATTTGTAAAGGTTATCAAAAAAGTTTGTAAAGACCTTGAACCTAAAACAATGAAGAACATAGCCAAGAAGGCGGACTAACCTTTATCACGCACACAGAAGTCTGTAAGCTGAATAAATATTTAGGACTGAACTATAGTTAACTTTGTCACAGCCCTATAAATAAGTCTACCTTTGAAACGAGGCTCCGATCATTTATTTATGGTGATGATAAAACTTTGAGTTGACGTTTCACTGAAACTAGCTGTGAAAAATAATTAAAGTCAAAATGTCCACTTGATAAAATAATATAATAATGTCGTTTGAAAAATTATATGTAAATTGTAATCATAATAACGAAATGAAAATAAGTTAACAATATATTCACAAAGTAAAAAGCTACCAAGTATATTACAAACTAATTATTAACGTAACTTACGAGTAGTCTTAATGACCGCGCCTTACAAAAACTAACAATACTACGTTACAACAATTTTAGAATGTAATCGCTACGTTTATCAAAAACCCTATTTTGATATTTTGTATTTTTGTAACTTTAACTTACCAATAATATATTTAGGGTAGTTCAATCGCGTCATACTTTTCTTTTATTGTTAATCATGTTCACTCATACATAATATACAAATACAAACATTTGAAATTATATCTAACAATAAACTGTATTATTACTAATATGCCAAGAAATTGCTGTGTATCAGATTAATTATTTTATTTTATTTATGCTATATTAAATAAAATAAAAAAAATCATCTCATGAATGAGTCTAAGTTTTATTGTAAATATTTATTATTGGTGGTATATTGAGAAAAGTGTTTATTACCTCCCGTGCAAGTCGAGACTGTGTGACGGCAAGGTAAGATTCTCACTCAAAATAATATCAATCTTTGTGCATTGGGCATAAGGTTCAATAATTATTATATTCATGAATAGCCAAGAAAAATGCAGCGCCAGACACTAAATATACATAGATAGTAAATTACGTTAATGCTAATAGTAATAGTAATACTATTATTTAGAGGCTTATCTGTGGCCTAGAAGCTGGCGGTCAAAATACTAAAATGGGCAGTGATGGTCATGGTTATCGTGCTAACGATTATATTTTTACATATTAGACAAGGAAACACAAAATATCTACAGTAGCGATATTGCAGACACAATATCAATATCATAAATAAATAACAAGAATTGCGTTTCATAAAAATTTGGTAGTGATAATAATCTTATTTTTATTTTAGTACATTGTTAAAAGAGATCGTTATGGAGGTTTAAAGTAAAACCCCAATTTAAAATTAATTTTGCTCCATAATCTCAATTTAATTAAAACCCTAATCACTACTTATAACATTTAATATTGTTTAATATAAATTGCTCACTTAAAACTTCGCCACCACTAAATAAAGAAGCAATAAATCTTGTTTGTACTTGAGAAAAGATATGACTGACAAATTATAAAATTTATTAGCAAAATGTTAAATTCAACCTTTATTTTGTCATAAAAATGTTCTTAACACACTTGGCATACATTACTTCCACATAACTCTATCCTTCTTCACTGTTCCTAAAAGAAATGTTCATAGCTAAAAAGTATTAGCGCAAGATGGACCAAATTTTTATTAAATGATTAATACCATCTCAGTGAGCTATGTATTCATATGAGACTAAATGTTCTTTATAAACGGACGAAAAATGATATATATGTGGTAGCCGTTATTTAGTGATTGAAGGCCATTGAGAAATTCCAACATTAAGTTCAAGAAACGTAAACACGACTTCATATTCGTGAAATGGTATTATGATTTGAATATTATGTTTCTTTGAAGTCGTTTCATTGATATTGTTGGAAGTTATAGCGGACTCAGATTTCTAAAGGCCCATTGTTACACGACGTTTTAATATTACCTTAACCGTTTAAAAAATGGGAGAAATGTTCTTTTCTTTCCTTATTTATCATAAAATATTACTAAGAAGACAAACTTTTTGAAAATTTATCCCCTAAAGTGGTGGTTCATCCATATCTTTTTAAAAATATGGATAGTGGTATATTGACTTCTGGATTGATATTAAAATTAAACTTCAAAATGTACGATGATGCTTTGAGCCGAAAAACTGATGGATCATAAATACCAATACAAACATAACTTATGACAATGAATTTCATAGTTTAAACATTAACGTTCTAAGTGCTCTATATGTTAGATCTAGTTGAGAAAGGCCGATGTGGTATATAAAGACTGATGATGATAATGACTCAAACCGATCATGAGATATAACCAAAATTGAACTGGCTCGGGATATTTTCAATGGTACTGTCTCTCAGCCCAAATTAAACACTGCTGGGTAAAGGGAAAATAAGTACTATTGAGAGACAATAACAGAAGCAGAGTACAGATGCGAACTCAGCTCGTAGAGCAGGATTTTGCCTCACTGGTCGTTCTCACCTTGCCGATCCACAAGTAGTTTTTTCACACATATTTTAAAGGACCTCATGGTGTAAGAAGGATAGGTGTGCTTATATGTATTCAAAATGGTTTCTCTTATTTAAATGAAACCTACCAAATAAACATCTTGCTATTCACACAATTCGCTAAAGCATGAAGGGCGCCAGTCGTCGCAAAAAAATCAAGTTACCAAAAAATGAGATCGATTTTCCGCAGTCCTAAATATAAGTATGTGGCTAAAGAGCGCTCAAGCGCGAATTATAGCTCAGACATATTCCGTTTTTTTCCGAACGGTTAACCCTACTTATTCGGTAAAGTAGCTACTATCGGATGTGTGGCGTCATAAAGCAACCTTTTTAACACATGTTTTTTTCAACTTCTGAGCGATTGTGACCTCTTTGTTGATGACAATAAAGTTCTTAACAGTAATAACGATTAACAACCGGACATTTATGTGTGCTTCTCGAAATACGGGCAAGCCGTTTTTATTCTTCGCTTCCGACATATATTTTAAAACTGTTTTCTTTATTTTGTAAGTTATAATAAAGTACCTTTATTATTTGTTAAGTATAAGAAAGTTAATTCAATAATATTTGTATAAAACATGTTATTAAAAAAATATTAGATAACTAAATACTCGTAAAATTTAAACACTGAAAAAAGACGACAACCTCAGGCGGGAATCGAACCACGCACCTTCCGCATTCCGGGCGGCTGCCTTAACCACTTGGCTACCGAGGTCTGGCTTTCACCCGTCGAAATTTTTCAGTGCTTGATGCTTATGTTTTTTAGTCAACATTGCTTCATCAATCTTAGAAGTTTTCACCTCTGAGATCCGAAAGAAATATTTTTAAAAATATTTGAACATTCGGTTAAGATGAAGCTGCGTTATGCGGAAGGTGCGTGGTTCGATTCCCGCCTGAGGTTGTCGTCTTTTTTCAGTGTTTAAATTTTACTTAAGTATATTTAAGCGTTAATAAAACGCTAAAATATATAAAAAACACTTATAAATACTCGTATTTATATTTCTCTAAGGTTTGTTAAATTTGTGTTATATTTATATTTATATTTAAAAAAAATGCTTAGATCTTCTATTCCATAAAAGCACATCTCACTTAATTTAAAAAAATGGTATAAGTACCGAAAGTATTTTTTTTCAGCAGAATATTTAAAAACATATATGACGTAGCTACTTTTATATTTATTGCATTTCTAACTAAGATTTTAAAATAATTTGGCGATGGGATTAGTAGCTGAGATTATCCGTTACAGCTTTAAGTCATTATTTGAACAATTTCACAATTATATTAGTCTTCCTAAATGACACCCATGGGTAAAGGACGAGGTTCCTAGTACCCAACTGAAAACCAAGTGTAAGCGTTTAAACTTTTATGACTTAATGTTCTGTAATTATAGGATTCAAACTTTATTATAAAGACAAAGTAATTCGACAATAATGATGATGGCGGTAATCAAAACGATGTCAGTTCCTTTGCATCGGTTCCGATATACCTACGCTTTCATGGCATGCCAAATCATCGCTTACTATCTAGTATCGAAACAAAGCAAGCAAAGCACGCAAATTCATAATATAAATGCATTAAAAAGCCTCAGGCAGGATACAAATCCATGTTTTACCAGACCGTTACTCAGAAGCCGGACATGGATAGCTGCACTTCTGATTGAACTATCAAGACACCACTGATTCCTCTGTACAGTCCCAGCATATCATTGTCTTCCACCTTTAACTGATTTTCAGAAAAAGTAAAGACTGCCGTCCACAATCAACCAAATGAGTGTATAACTGAAGCGGTCGCTAATCAAATTACGAACCGCGTTTGTTTATACAAAGAACAGTATGTCGGTAGTAGATTTATGCGGCCTGGTGCAGAGAAGACGTTTACAAGACCACGATAAGGGTCTGCTCTCCCGCGGGCTTATCGATCGGGCGATACTCGAGGCTTTAATGTGTGGGGTAAGTCAGGAGATGGGAGACGTTGACAAAAATTTAAAAACAGAATTTTTGAATAATATTGTCTTTTGTAGCGTCCATGGAGCGCGCCATGCTAGGCATCCGTTTAATACCTATACAAAGTCCGACACGGCTCAAGTGGGCAGGACACGTGGCTAAATGGGAAGACGGCAGATGGACCTTGTCGGTAACAGAGTGGTGGCCTAGAAAATGCTCGTCGATCGGTAGGCAGACCTCAAGTTCGGTAGTCGTACGACCTATTCCTGGTGGCGTGCAGGGGACGGATGAGGATGGCGCAGGACCTTAAAAAAATGATTATTTTCATATAATTTTACGCAAATATTGTTGCCAACAAATTACTATTTGAAAAAAGACAAAGACATGCCGGGTCAGGTGCACTGCCAACTATGCTAACGTGGCTCAATCCAACTCACCGAAATTAATCAACACTATCTACTTTTACTTTATAAGCCAAAGGAGCCAACTCAACTTTAATGTCGACAACTAAAAAAAAATTTTTCAAAAATCATACTTAATAGAATTACCTATTCACTAGATGAAAACCAACCTAAGGAACAAGCTGGTTTCCGAAGCAAATTCTCAACCATATATCACATACACACTCTAAGACAAATTCTACAGAAATATAGAGAATATATTAAAACATATTACATAGCGTTTGTTGACTTTAACAAAGCGTTCGATACACTAGAACATGAGTATATATGGGACGCTCTAAAGAGACAAGGGGTGCAAGCAAAATATATACGAATAATTAAAAACGTATACACAACGAGCACAGCACAAGTTAAACTTGAATCTACGGGTAACGAATTTCCAATTAAAAAAGGTGTACACCGAGGATATCCTATATCACTTAAACTATTTTCAGCAGTGCTGAAGATGATCTTCAGGAATCTAAACTGGACCAAAAATGGCCTCAATCGTAACGATGAAAATCTCAACCATCTACGCTTCGCGGATGATTTCATTTTGTTTTCAGAGGACGCAGGAAATCTGGGACTAATGTTGCAGCAACTATCCGATAAAAGTGTTAAGGCGACACTTGAACAAAATACATCAACTTTAATCGAAAGGTGACTGAAAGGTGAATGAAGGTGGTAGTATGACAAGACCAACGAATCTGAAAATCTTTAAAAACCCTTGCTTAAAAACACGATTGTGCAATTTTGGCTCGATAACAATTCTTTACGAAAACACCTCTAAAAAATCATTAATGCTAAAATCACTTAATCTATATGTTTTGAAATCACTCAAATATAATTGATAACATCAATATCCGTAATTTTGTTATGTGCTGTATATTTTGATAAATAAAACCAGTAATTTTATAAAAAAATTTTTAGATTCTGTTATACGTAGCTCCTGCGACAATTCAGACAGCAAAGACCGCAGAATCTAAAAAAATATTTTTTTAGTTTAGCAAGACACAAGAATACGTGGAAATCTTTAGAGGAGGCTTTTGTCGACAGACAAGCTGTTCCATACAAACATCCAGTTGCCGATCATTCAAATGCAAGTTAGAATTGATTAAATCAATTTAGTTTTTAGTAAGTAGGCATGTATTAATTGTAAGGAAAGAAACAGCAATAAAAGACTTTTCATTTTTATTTTATTTTATTTTATTTTTATTGTTTTATAACACCACTTTCGCTTAGTCTGCTAGGTAGTCTGCTTAGTAGGTTGCTAGCTCCGATCCGATCCGAACCCTTCGGAGAATCTAGTAGGGCACGGGGACGCGCACTTGTGCGCGATGCCGTTCCCTCTAGATAACCTCTGAAGGTGATTCGTTTCACACGGCTTGAGGGACCCTTTACGTTCCTCGCCGCCCCCAAAAAGCCCGGTGAAGCTGAAAATGCCGCAGCGGCAATCAGCAATCTCTCTCAAAAAAAAAAAAAAAAAGGTTGCTAGCTACACTATGGTAAGTGTCTATAAGGCACTTTGCAACTATGTAGTTACTAGCCAGGCTTTAATCAAGCCCTTCACTACTATGTTTTGAAACCTCCACAGCTTGTCGCTCGGTCGGCGTCAGAAGCCCAATAAGCCCTCTATAATGAGCCACAAGGGAGCCGCAGCGAGAGTCATTTTGAAAATAACGCTTATTGCTCTTGTGAAAATAATACACTTGTTTGCGGAGACACCGGTAACTTTAAAAGCCTCTATCTTACTTCGTTCACTCTCGCGGTTCAGCTTTTGTTGGTCTCTTTTACTAGATAGAGTTACACAAAATATTTGTCAATGTTTAGGTACATTTTTGTATTATTTGGATGTTTATCCAGCATCAGCCAATCAAAACAATATCACAATATATCACAAGCTACAAAACTGTAGCTTGTGATAATGTGTTGCAATAAAATTTAGTTACTAATAAGGTTATATTTGTGTTCTCATTTTAATCATTTTAAGAAATAATTCGTCGGTTTTTCAATATGAATAAAAAAAAATTGTTAATGAATTTATTGTTTATTGTATTAATTATTACTTTTAGATACAATGAATCTTTGTTAAATGTTGTTGTTATGGCGACAGGTTTTAAGGTCAAAGGGAAAATATATTTATTAAAATTAATTTTGGTAAATTTTTAATCGCCCAATATTTATTTATTCTCATTAACTTTGACTACAACTCATCATTATTATAGTCATCGTTAATAGTCATCGTTATTATAAAAAAAATCCACAGATCTTGTGCTCTACACGACTTGAAAGGGCATTGAAAATGTACTTACTTATTATAGATTATTGAAAAAAAAATTTTTACACACCACTACAACCTCAACCGTCACTAATATAAAAAAAAGTGTAATTAGGTGAAATGTTCCTTAGTTCAATACCGAGGTGCTTTTTTTGAAATTTTTTGAATTTTCTGGAAAAACACACGATTTATCGGTCAAAAAAAGTCGGTTTTTTTCAATTTCCAAAAAAAAGTTTTGACTTTTACAAAATTTTTTTACATAATTTTAAACCCCTTCGAATTCCACGTCTTTTGAGCCCTCATACGTCCTCGTGGCCTTAAACCTCAGGGTATCACGGGCGAGTCGCACTTTCAGCGAAAATGGGAGCGAACGAAAAAACATTTTCAATGTTAAAATCTTTACTTACAAATAAAATAAGTAGTAACTTAATAACAGTCATAATAAAATATTTCCTCTATTGCAAAGCCAACAATAAACGTTCTATTAAACCTAATATCAACCACTACACAACCCAATGCATTAAAATACAACGCCACATAGGCCGCGCGCCGGAACGATGACCACGACTTACATACAATATTATCGGATAATCTGTTCTTAGCCCGGATTTATAACACTTGGTGGCAGTCGAGGGCAATCCACTTCACCCGGCCCGCGCTATCGGATGGCGCCAAGGTCAGGGGAAACGCAAGCTGGCGTTTTTTAAAACGGTTCAAAATGTTTCTTGTTTCTTGTAACATATTTACAAATTTCCAAATTTGTGTTTACTACAGCTTACAGCATTAAGTCTTGTCTTGTCTTGGACTTCGTTTTAACAATTAGAACTAATTTCTTGAAGTGTCACAAATCCGTTGATACCTTAGTGTTTATTAATAATACGAGAGAGTTACCTTATTTTTCTTCATTTAATGTAAGTTTATTTATTTGCGATTATGGTTGTATCTAATTTTACGCTTTTGTTAGCATCCACTACTAATGCCGCCACCGCTTCTGGTCTATGAAGAAGGCATCATAGATGTTACATCCGCTACTAGCGCCAGCATAATTATCATTGATTTTTTTGATTAATAATGAGTTAATTTATTGGATTATTATAAATACAATTATTCGTATATTGAATACATAATGACAGGATTATATAGATTACATATAAATTACATTACATTTTGAACATCATTATCATTGTATTGACTTTATCAGTAGTTATGACCCAGTATCATACACTGTCTATGGTTGTTCCCTATATTATACATAGTCTATGGTTGTGACTTCTCTATAAAACCAATTGTAATCATTATTCGTTCTCATTCTGCTGCGAAACATTTTGTGAGGCGAAGCTCTGCCGGATTAAAGACTAACACCAATAGAGGGTTTTATTTTTTCTGGAACACTTTTGTTGCGAACAAATTACAATTTTTAAAAAGTGTTAAAACATTTCCACGAACGGCATTCCAACCCGCACCCCATTACATGTCGGGTCAGGTGCACTACCAATTATGCTATCGAAGTTAATCAACGCTATATCGTCGCTGTGAAACCAAAATCTGCTATGTGGCATTTTTTAGAGATTTAGACATTTTGAGTAGTTGAGTGACCAAGTTTTACATACAAAAACTGCTATGGGCTTAAACACAGTGTGTGGTTTTGTAGCTATCTTTAATCTGTTAATCGTAATTAGAATTCTTCATGTAAAATTTTACAAGAGGAAGTATTCTTTAATATTTCATAACTTACGTTTTACACATAGCAGGTTTTGGTTTCACAACGGCGATATACTCTTACTTTGTTAGCCAAAGGAGCCTTATTCAATGTCGACAACTACGTCATCAGCATGTTTAATATTTTTACAACGAATTAGGCAAGCTATATTTATGATTATTAGTATATTTAATTTTTTTAGTTAATTTTTTTGCTGTTGTCGACATTAATAAGGGCTTCTTTTCCTTACA
Source organism: Eudonia truncicolella (assembly GCA_949315975.1). Classification (NCBI taxonomy): domain Eukaryota; kingdom Metazoa; phylum Arthropoda; class Insecta; order Lepidoptera; family Crambidae; genus Eudonia; species Eudonia truncicolella. The sequence continues at coordinate 1,728,480 of OX438826.1, read as the reverse complement.
AACTAATAGTAGATAGTGTCTATAAGCTACGTTAGATTTTTCTGTACTCGTATTACTGTATTCAACAACAAAAAATATGCTTTGTACTAAGAAAAACTTTGATTTTTATTATTTAACGTTGATTATATCAATTCTTTTTGTTCATAAAGAAAAAGCAAAGCCCCGAGCTTTTAGGAAACGAAATCTTTTCTTTACTTATAAAACTTCTAGGAATCTCCCTGTGACCACGAATTCTGCAAAGAGTTCTAAACTTCAGGATAAAATAATATTCATAATAAACAAGCGAAGATTTTTGTATAGCATTTCATTTAAATGTTTAGTGTTTGCGTTAACTTTAGAAAACAATTATATTAAATTTCTTGTTGTACTCTACGCAGTTAGACATTCTCTGCCACTCAAAAAAACAGAGATGTCTTTATATGTACTTTAGGATACCTGCTTGTTAGCTTTTAGCTACGTACTTAAGAAGAGGAGCTCGATGGCTCAGTTGTTAATCAACTTTCGCAAAGGCCAGTCATCAGATGGGTGACCAAAAAGCTATCATCTCGAACTTCTCCGTGCTTCAGAAGGCACGAAAAAACCGTCGGTCCCGGCTGCATTAGCAGTCGTTAACATCCACCAATCCGCAATGGGGCCGCGTGGTGGGTTATGGCCCGTTTTCCTTATCCATTCATAGGGAAGCCTCGTGCCCCAGCAGTGGGAACATAAAGTGAGCTGGTGACGATGACTTACTAAATAACCTATAAACTCATTAATGAGTTAATTTGATTTTAATAACAAAATAAACTAGTAGCAATGAGATTGCGAGCAGTCTAGGATGTCTACTAACGTACCTTATAGGCTTTTTTTGATTTCGTAAGCGCAAAGAAACAAGTGGGTAGTTTTATGTTATTGAAAAAAAATAATTCCTCTAAAATGCAGAACTATAAGTGATTATATTACCCGGCCACAGATTACGTTTATCGGCACATAATTTATGAGATGATGACTATTTCGAGGGTCTTACCACTGGCCCTTAAGGGCAGGGCACTTGAAAAACGGTTGACGCAGTCAACATCTTAGGGATAAATTATGGGTTTCACGAGGCCCGCTGACTGTGTAATGTCTGTCAGTTTACCCTATCAACTCATGTTGAATTATTCCGAGTTGTAGTTTGAGGATTTGAAACCTTTTATAGTGTTGTTGTTGTAAGGGTGTACATTAAACAAGCTTTGGTTTTTACAAATAATTTATTACTTTAAACAGTATAATGGTGTAATATGAGAAAATTTATATATTAGTTGATAGGGACGCGTGCGTCTTCATCGCACGGCTATCACCGGAAGAAGCCAAAGTGTCATGCGCGCCGGTCTTAATGAAGCGCCTACGCGCTAGTGATGTTTCGTGTGGCACACGAGCTTGTTCTGTCCGTGGCGTGAACAATAGCGCTCCAACCTTTTTGCTTCTAACTTTACTTCTAATATTAATTAATACAGTCATATCTCTCGTCTCTATTTATTTTTTTAAAACAAAGTTAACTAATAAAGTAAAGTGCGCTGCCGTCATCGTCCTTATCATGTTTTAACATCAGGTGAGATTAAGGCTGCTACCCACAAAACTTAAAAAAACTACTTCCTTTAACTTTAAAATCATAAATTTCATTGGTGATTCAAAAAAGTAAAACATCAGCTTGTTCATATCTACTGGGACAGTTTAAGACCCCTTTAAGTTCCGAATTATAATACTTTCGACGGTTCGAGTGCCCTCTGGTCTACTGGAGGGCTTCAGTTTCGATCTTCGCTGACGTCATCGAGGTTGTTGAGGACTGATCAAACGGTCTCCTTAAATAAGTTTAATATAACAATAGTGTGAAAAACAGTAACATACAAAATATTAAATCCCAGCCCCAACACCATACTGCCAGATCAAAAGATACTGTAAGCACTTTCTGTGTAAAACGGAACGCACCTGATTAAATTTAAATGAGAGTCTACAATCTAATAACTAATTATGAGACGACCAACACCTCAGTCTCCCTGTGACCGACCACGGACCCTGCAAAGGGTTCGAAACGTCAGGATAAACATTAACTAAAAGTAATGTGTAAAATAACCGCGAGTAGATCCGTAAAAGTTGTTTCATTTCTATCCAAAACTGTCAAATTTCTTTAATAAATATTCAACCATGTGTCATGTACATAAAGTTTAAAGTCTATTGAGGAAATTTGACAGTTTGTGGTAGTCTGATTTAGTCTGTGTGTTTCGGTTTTTTTGATGCATAGCCACCAACCAGCCCGTATTTGGCATGCGTGATGATTAGTCGTAGCGACGATTTGATTTCATCATACATCAATCATCATCATTAAGTATCAATAAAACGGCTACTTCAATTATATATTGTTGTGAACGAACACATAAGTGTTATTTTTTAATAAATATATATAGTTAGCGCGGCAAATGACTCCACTCCACCTGATGTTAAGTGGAAGTGAAGTCCAGACAGGAATATAACTGGTGCAGCGTGAACACAACGCAGCATCAATCACCTCTTTCCGCCTCACACGAGTATATCACAAAAATGTAATATTATTTTAATTAACCATTAATGAGAATGGAAATATCTTAAACTTCATTTAGATCGGAATTTCAATACACAATAAAGTTTAAACGAGAGCCGCAAAGGGATCAACAGATCTATTAACGCTTCGTTAAACTACAAAACGTGATATTAAACTTTGTAACATTAAACCCCGGATTAAGTGGAGTTGTTTAAACCATTGTCTTTTATCTAGGTAAGTACAAACACAATAACTTGTATAGAAAATATAAATAAAGTTACCTACTCTCATTAAACTAAGCCCTTACAAATAAATTAAAACTTATAATAATTGTGATCGTGCGCTTTTAACATCCCATTGTTAAAAAGCGTAGGTAGGCTTCAGACCTACCCAAATTAACAAAAGCAAATGTAAAATCATATTTTCAATCCTCGGGATTCATTAATGTGTAAACCAATATTACTCGTATGTACACACGCCTGCACATCAACCTATCACAAACTGTCAAATTTCTTCAATAGACTTTGAACTTTATGCCTTAATAATATGGGTGAAAATATATTGAAGAAATTTGTCAGTTTTGGATAGGTGATGTGCAGGCGTCTGTACACATAAGCGGCTTTAAAAGCTTAAAAAAAAAAGGTTTTAAAAAAAAGCTTTTTAAATTCATCATCATTAAAAAAATGTTAGATCGTTTAATCAAAACGATGCAATTTTTTTTAAAATTATTGTTATTGAGTTAATAAGCTTGTGTTAGGTACAAATGGGTTTACGTCAGGAGTCTAAAGGAACTAGAAAAAGGAAAGAAAAAAAAGGAAAGGAAAAAGGAGGTATGGATCGCGATTTCTCTACTTCATGCATGCACCCGTGTATTAACCGATCCCGGTACAAAGATAAGTAATCCGCTTAAAGTTAGTGACTAGAGAAAAAAAGACCTAAGCAGTGGTGGCCAACAGCAAATCAATTCTCAAGAAAAACCGTCTAAAATTATTTGGCGTAAGGTGAAAATTAATTTTGCTGAGCTGTGATACCGTCGAGAACCGTTTCGTCTGTAACCGTGACAGGGATTAAGTGACTTCGTGTTAGGTAATAGTTGTCATATTCTCACTCGAAGTGACACGCCATTGACAGAGTTGAAATGGTGAATTAATTAAGTTAGAGAGATGGGGTGCTCGAAGTCCTATTTTTGACACTTCAACCCAATCGCATTTTATAATTACTTTTTTTTAACTAGCTAACTAACTAGTTGCCCATGACTTCGACTTGGGACACTAGCTCATATGAAACTGTCAGTTTGTCCTAGCCCGGGTCGTGGTCTATCTATCTGCAAAATTTCATTCAAATCCGATCAGCCGATCTCAAGTAATGTGTTTGCCAACGAGTAGCATTTATGTTTTATTTATATATATAGAGGTTACATTGTACAAGTTTAATTATTTGCAACTGTTAAGACGAACAAGCAAGTGCGAGCCGGACTCGCCCACCGAGGGTTCCATACAAAAGAAGTAGCGGCCAGTAATAAGTTGCTGAATTTCGATTAGAATTTATTATATCTTGTAAAAATTGTTATACACATTCTTCTAAACTCAGTCTGTACAGAGGCCTAAACTTTTAACAACTGCAATGTGTTTAGGACTTTTGTAATACTACTTGTTGGTCATATAAATTGACATCTCTTCTCTTCATCTTCATCTCACCTTAGTAATAGGCAATTTTAAATATTCTGAAAAAAATGGGTCAGGTATTATTTGAAATTATTTTTTTCATTTTCTCTTTTTTTTTCGCTAGCTTCAGGTCTCACTGTTACTATTACTATTATTTTTTCTACGAAGTCACTCTCACATATTGTGTATATGTGAAGGCGAGTGGACCACACTGTTACGGACTTCCGTCACATTTCTAGATGTTACGGTACTCCTGTCGCATTTCTACGAAATCACTCACACAAATTGTATTTATAGAAAGCGAGCAGAAAGATATTACACATAAAAAAGATTAGATAACAACGCTGTACTATCTGTCTCGAATTAATCTATGCTTGTTACCTGGCCAATAAACCTATTATTATTGTGGGAGACAAATAGCTCCTGACAGTGATTACGACGCATCACCGACGCAACACGACAACGCCACACGTCTCTGCAGCAAACATTGAATGGTAATCGTGTTGCGGATTACTGCGACATTGTGCGAAACATCATCAAAGTGATATATTGCTGATATTGAATGTCTGGTTAATCAGAGATTTATTGGGCGAACCTTGTTGTATAGTCTAACCAATATTATCGTGTGCAAGAAAGAAGGGGATTGCAACGCAACGTCAGGATTTGTCAATATTTATTTTAAATAATATCTTCCCATTTAAATACTTGCCACAATGTGGCGTGGACATTGAGTCTATATTTAATTGAATATGTTAATAACTTATTTTAATCGTGTAAAAGTAGGTGCGCACTGGGTCCGCGTGGTGGTTTATGGCCCGTTCTCCCTATCCATCCATAGGGAAGGTTCGTGCCCAGCAGTGGGGACATAAAAGTGAGCTGAAGATGATGATGATGAATGTTAGGTTAAGCTTTCATAAATGTCATGATATATTTCACAATTTATGTTGCCACGATCGATTTAATGCTGTCTGTATTAATTGAAATTAAACGTCATTCTGTGAGGATCAACTTCCTCAGAACAATTTTAGTTACATAGTGTACTATGCGAGTCATACTTGTTTAGCAATTCCAGGTTTAAAACGGAACGCTAAAAGGACTCGATAAAATCGATAAAATATTGTGAATGAGTAAATTAGACCTTGTATGTAACTCGCAATTTAAGGTCAAGGATTAAATTAGCTGTAAGTAATTAATTACAACGTAAGAATCAAAAGCGTGCATACGTACACACGCCTGCACGTCAACCTACCCAAAACTGACAAATTTCTTCAATACATTGTCAACCTTAAGCCTTAAACATAAAGTTCAAAGTCTATTGAGGAAATTTGACAGTTTGTGGTAGGTTGATGTGCAGGCGTCTGTACCAAGTGTGAAATGATAATACAAACGTGAAGATATATTAAGCAAGAAATAACTTAGGTACTAATGACACGAAGCAAAAAGTTTCTCCCAAACTCATTAACTACATCACACATCATTAACTCCAAATAAAGAAATGCTGCTAACAGATTCCTCATTTGTAGACAATAAGTACTTATGGAGGAGCTCAATGGCGCAGTGGTTGACGCGCCCGGTCTGCGAGTGCTGAGGCTAAGCAATTTTCGCAAAGGCCGGTCATCGGATGGGTGACCAAAAATGTGTCATCTCGAGCTCCTCCGTGCTTCGGAAGGCACGTAAAGCTGTTGGTCCCGGCTGTATTAGCAGTCGTTAACAACCACCAATCCGCAGTGGGCCCGCGTGGATGTTTATGGCCCGTTCTCCCTATCCATCTAAAGGGAAGTCTCCCAGGCTGGGTCCCAGGCCATATGGGAATCCACGGCAACGAGATGGCGGATGCACTTGCCAGGGAGGGCTCGGAGACCCAGCTCATTGGTCCTGAGCCGTTCGTGGCACTTGCACCAAGTACCATTAACAAGGCCTTAAAAAATTAAATCGAAAACAGGCACGCCATCGAATGGAAAGAGCAGCCGGGTATGAAACACTCCAAATCCTTCCTTGGCGAAAACGCCTTAGGACGGAGTAAGTTCATATGCGGAGGCGGTTGACGGCAGGCCCGACTAACCGTGGGTGCTTTGACAGGGCACTATGCCACAAAACGAATGCTTCACAGAATGCACCTTTCAACAAATAGTTTGTGTAGGACGTGTGGAGAGGAAACGGAGTCAATGCAGCACCTACTGTGTGACTGCGACTCTCTGGCTAGGAAAAAAATGGGACTCCTGGGGTCGGCCTATCCGAAACCGGAGGATTTCAGGCTCTTCGCTCTTAAGGACGTTGCCAACCTTATGGCATCTATCTTTACAGAGGAAGAAGAGTGTAAGGATGAGGTTGCCCAAAAGATCCCGATGGGTCGAAGTGTTACTGCAAGAGGGAAACCTCGGCAGGCCCCACTAAGATTAGATAAGATAGTGTATCTAGAAAACTGGAAATTGCAAAATATTTTAGTTTTTCTTGATTTATACACTGAACACTAATTGTATACTAAATTTGCTTCTATGTCTGCTAGAAGTGCCTTAGAGTTTAGATGATCGGTCAGTCAGTCAGTCTGTTAGTAAGTGAGAGAGTGACAAAATTAAGAAACTTTGACTAGTTATAATTCTTAAACTACTGGTTCAAATTGAATAAAATTTTAAATATGCCGTGTTTATACAATGCCTGCTTAGTTCTTGAAAATTCAGGCTTCTAGTTTTATTCACAACGAAGTTATAGGGGCTCGAAAATGGCTTGAACTGTTTCGAGAAAAGGACGGTACGGCCATGCCGCTTTTTTGCTCGACTTGGCGGGGGCACTGCCGTGCACCCAGATGTTAACTTAATAATAGGAAGTCATAATACAAGTCAAGGTTCCCTTTAAATTAATACTATAGGCTCCGTAAATTTCCCACTTGGCGGCGTCATCAATCAAGCCTTTACACAGATTAATTGCAACTATGATAAGGCTAAGGAATTTGTGGACGTTGGCATTTCACCAACCTTGAGGATTGATGAGGATCAGAAACAATAATCCCTCTTCTTGCTGCTCTAAATGAAATATTTGACATCTGCTGATTCGTTGATCCAACCTTTAGAATACATAGGCATAAAAACTTTCATATAAGACAAAACAGAAGTACAAAAATATAGATCGAAAACAAAAGAACATCGGGACAACGATTAAAAACAAAACACAATCTAAATCACGACACGAATTTATTTTCACCGTCAGTTTGGAGAGGCACAAATTTATTTCGGCACAGAGCAAATTAATGAGCTATCAAAAACAAAAAGAAGAACAAATTACACAACTTTTCTTTGCGAAATTCTCGTGTCTTTTTAAAATCGTGAAAATTAATTGAAAGTTCACGTTACAGACAGAAAGGGTCTTTTTCAAGTTGAAATAAATCAATGCCAGTGAAATGGTGAGATTTGACGAAGAAGTGCGGAAACGGCACGCTGATTTTTTAATTTTGTGGAACACCTGTTCATTATAGGTCAGACATAACGGTTGCGATGGAAAAGAGAAAGTGGCTGTAAGCGGACATTGCAAGAATGGATGGTGCACCGTAGGAGGAAGCGAGTCCTTGAGTGGAGACCAAGGGCCGACACCAGATGAAGAGGCTAACTGCCGCAGCGCTGGGTGGATGACGTCAGAGCATCAACACCACAAGCTCATTTTTATGTCCCCACTGCTGGGGCACGAGCCTTCCCTATGAATTGATAGCCAGCCATAAATCACCACGTGGGCCCAGTGCGGATTAGTGGTTGTTAACGACTGCTAATGCAGCTGGGAGCAACGGCTTTACATGCTTTCTGAAGCATGGAGGAGCTTGACATGATAAGTTTTTGATCACCCATCCGATGATTGGCCTTTGCGAAAGTTGCTTAACTTTAACAAAACCGGGCGCAAACCGGGCCCGGCAAACCGGGCGCGTTTACCACTGCGCCATCGAGGTCCTCAGACACGCAGGCCGGGAATGGATGCAGCAGGCATAAGACCGCCGGGAATGGAAAGGGAGGGAAGAGACTTACATCCAGGAATGGGTCCAATGGCTTTTATGATGATGATGATGATGATGATGAAGGTGATGGGTTTTTTACGGAGTGCCTTTGCTATTCAAGTCATCAAGACAATTGGAAAATGAATAGTCTTTTTGATTTGGAAGTCGCTGTTCTCTTCAACTATATAGTGTTGGAAAAAGCCCTTGAATAAATCACGACTTCAACTGAGTTCTTGAAAAGGCTGTCACCCAAAATCAAATCAAAGCAGTTTGGATTAACAAAAAGCTTAGTCGTACTTAAGTCTAACTTAAATGTCTAACAGTGTCTAACTTCTTAGTTTATAAATATCATATTAAAACTTTTTAGTTTGACACTGTTTCTACCAATTACTTAATTCCTTAACTACGAGTACAATGAAGGAATATTAAGAATTCTTACTGTTTTAAATATAAACCTCCATCACCAGAGTAAAATTATGTAAGTATAAAAAAACTTTTGTAATCTTTGTTGTTTTTTATATTTATGCAGGAATCAATCTTCAAGATAAGATAAAGGCGTGATGTGCATAATACAATTACAAGGCAGGGGAGGGCGACATTTTTAATTACAAAACTTGTGAAACGTGAGAGTCACGGGGTCAGTCGCTATCTCCAGCCTACCGGCCAAGCGCGCGGTGTAATTCATCAGCGTTAGCGATTATAAAATAAGTTAAGCTTTTGCTTAAATAAAAAAAAATATGCCGGAAGGGAATCACTGTTCAAAGAATTTCAATTAAATATTAAAGATGTAGGATTAATTCAAAATATTTTACCAAAACCAAAATGTGATGAAATCTGAATCTGATCTGGCTAAAAAAAATTGTATATTAGTAAAGATGACTGAACAAGGATTCCTTTTCATACCTTTACTAAACTAGGATAACTTTTTAGATTAACTTTTTTATAAGCTTAATTTTAGATTGTAATTGGGAAGAAAAAAACGCAGAACGCCTAGCAACAAAACAAGGGTTAAAAGTATAATGTAATGCCAACAATGTATTGATTTGAAATTGGCCTTACACATGCATTATTTTTTTACAGTGCAGCGTTTTGTTGACGACACTTACATGGTACACTATAAATTAATGAGATAAAGCTGTGCTCCATTGCCAAATGCGTCAGTAGGCTTATAATAATTATAATATTAATTATTTATTTCGTATCACTAAAACTCTATAAGATTCGTATCAGTTTATCAATACTCAAAGCATGATCGGTTGTTTGCGATTATATAAATAACTCAGATGATAGCGATAATCTTTGTGTTTTCTCCATCATCTATTTCTTTGCGATCGTTCTATATTTTTCTCAACTTTATCGAACTGTTTTTACATTAAACCTAACCCAGAGGGACTTGCCAAACTTAGTTATCGCTTCAGCTTATGACTTAGGCGCAATGTTAATTTGCAAAACAAAATATTAATTGCCAGGACAAAGTTTAAAAGCAATTACTTCTATAAACACTGGAAACATACAAATCTACATAAAAGTTACATTTTTCATCCAAGTCTGTTTCAAATGAAAAGTAAATAAATGAAGTTGAACTCAAATAGCGTCGGTTGTTTTTTCAACATATTTTTATTGTGTTTCTGTTAACGATTGTGAACATAAATAATTTGTTGAAACGGAGGTGACTGAACCGTAAGAATAAAATAAATACCTGCCGTTACTACGTTGTAGCGCTTTGCCTCTATTTACTTCAGTACCTGCAATAAATAATCCAAATGTTCTAATGTGAGGCCGAGGACTAACTTATTTACCCAACCTGTTAAATAGTAAATAAAGAAATAATACAGAATAGCACGAAATTGGTAGAACACCCACTGCCAAGGAATGAAAGGGATGCGAGAGGAAAAAATAATGGAACTTCTATGAAAGAGATATATTTATTGAAAAAGACATCAGATGAGGTGAAAGCTAAGAGAAGTCCCATGGAGGAATATAAAAATAATACTTTTTTTGAATCATCTTCAAGTGGTCAATCCTTTTAGTGGTTTTCCCAAGTTTCAATGTTACTCTACACGTTCGGTTTTACAATTTAGCCCTAAATTAAAATACGTACTTATTTGATCATAAAAGACATAAAGTCATACCAAAGAATTCTACACAGGGACAAATTATTTGAACATAATAAAGTCGTGTTGCCAGAGAAGTCTTTATAGTTCCGAATTTACCAGTGAAGACGCCATTTAATTAGTGCACAACTTGCTAAGAACACACGTTTGCAGGCTGGCGGTCTAAGTTTCTATCCCAGCATCACAAAGCGAATGTGAGCCATTATGTCTATTCACAAAATTAGTATAATAAGCCGTCGGTTCACTCACAGTATTTAGTATTTAAAGTATTCGTTCAAAGGTTGTTGAAGTTTCTGCTGCTTCTCATGTACGAGTATAGAGCATTAACGAATTTGGATATTATTTAAGTTTACAGCGGTAACACTACTATTTACTTAGGAGGAATATTATTAAAGATCAGTTTTTATTTTTAAAGAGCAGTTGACTTATGGGTTTTTTTGTTATTTATTATTCTGTGGACAACTTTTTAGCCGAATATATTTAGTCTTAGTAAGATTGTCAAATTAGAAGTTCACTATGGCTGTTGTTGTCTCAATAAATAAATAAATAAATAATTTGGTATCCCTTATTGTTTTCGAGGCAAATGACCGCGTAGGTAAGTAATGTTTTGCTACATTTTGAAAGTCTGTTTTTCTTAAAATATTTTTTTTGTATTATTTTTTGTATTTCGTATGGCATACGGCAATAAATTAAAAGGTTTTTTTGCCGCCCGCTGCCCACCTCTTGCCGCTAAGTTAAAAAAAAATGAGACGGAAAACACGTGAGATTCGAATAGCTAAATCCACAAAGTTATTAAACTCATATCATTCTTTTGCGAACATGGGACGCCTATAGTCAGTAAAAGTAAAATAACAATATTGGTTTTTGTTTGTACAAAATCCCAGGAAAAGTTATAAAATTTATGATTGGTTCTGCAAAACATGTTGGGATTTTAATAAAATTTTAATGAAAACTTTTTGAATGGCGACGCGGCGGCGTCGGTTTGGCCTTATTAACGTTGACACGAAACGTGATATCGACGTTATTTATGTCCCTATATTTATAATTTGAGGAGCCATTATTTGTAAAGAAATGGTCGGTAGAGAAGTGAGTGTGGCTGAAAACCAGCGCTGCCAAGGATCGTATGCTTAGGTCAGCAAATGCCGAGCTATTTTCATTTGAATGAATTAATTAATCAATAAGCATTACGGATTATGTATGATCGACACATATATCAAAGTCACATTATAAAAAAAACGAGCGAGCCTTACAGTAGTCGCATTATTATGTGTAACATTTTTGACATCTCACCTTTTGAAATTAATATTACAATAGAAAATAGAATACAGAATTAATTAACAATGATGTAATATTTTTTGATGTGTAATATCTTTCCGCTCGCTTTCTATATATGTGTATACAATTTGTGGGAGTGATTTCGTGAAATGTGACGGAAGTAGGTGTAACAGTGTGACAGGAAGTCGGGGAAGCGCGCAAGCGCGCGCCATTTTGTAAATTTAAAATCGATATTATGAACATGGCATATTATTATAATATGTGACATATTGTGTCATTTAACTATCAAAGGTCATTTTGATATGTCAAATGTCTTCTAATGAGTATTTATTTTATAGTTATAAAATGATGTAATACCTGACCCATTTTATCAGAATGTTAAAATTGTTATTACTAAGGTGAGATGTCAAATTTTAATGTTATACATCATACGCGACTACTGTAAGGCTCGCTCGTTTTTACAAATCATAAAGAGAATGCAGTAGATACTCAATATAATTCATTAATTAATTCATTCATTCATTTTCATTTTTTCCATTTCATAAGATAGATAATCCTGAAGCCTTGTCAAAGTGTTCGTTTTTCGTGCCGAATAAGTTGGCGCGGCAAAATATGCACCCACTGCCCAAGCTTTTTGATCGCTCAGCAACCAGATGTTGATATTTTTTGTGTATCTATACATATATTTATAAGTAGTGTTATACGTTTTTTAGAAATGAAGTAGTTATCTGTCTACACAAAATGTAATTGGCCTACTGCACGCTTTGGTGTAACTGTGAGTGTAATGGGCAATTCAGATTTTAATAAATAAATAAATAAAAAGTGAAACATAATTAGCATGGCAATACCAACACCTATGTGTTGGTGTTGCTTTATGTTTAAAGTGCAATCACGGTTAAGTTGATATAATTGAAAATACTATCGTATTACATAAACAAAATATATATTTAGTACGAGTATCAAAGGGAACGTGTTTACAATTAGTCGGATCCATAAATTCATAACACACTATAGTTTTTTTCCACAATATCATTTAAAGTTGGGCAAAAATCATTAAAACGAATGGCGGCATTTAGTTGATTTCTTTTAGTTAATATTATTGTATCTCTGATTTTGTCTAAACAATCACCAATGGCTAAACTACAAATCGTCCTTCTCACATTTTCGATTTATCAAGCGGCTATTTAAATTATTATTTTTCAAATTAACACGTTGAAGTCCCCATACAAAACTAGTATGGCCGCGCGACAAAGACATTTTAAATAAAATATATGACACTTGTCACTTACGGAGGGCGCACCCTTAATAAAACTTAGTCTGCAGTTTGACATTTTACCGTGACGACTATTCCGCTGCGAACGAAATTTGGTAAATCATTTAGTTGTCGCAATTAAGAAAAGGTGGAATAATTTCCCAGTACACGTATCCCTCCCTCCTAGAACATGGAGTAAGGAGATTTGAAAAAGTTACGGTAAGGTGAGGACGGCTATTGAGGTAGCTGTCTTCGCATCTAAACACCATTTCTGCTTACCATCAGGTGGAGTGGAGACATTTATCATTCACATCTTATCTTATCTTATCTTATTGGGGGCCTGCTGAGTTTTCCCTCTCGCAGTAGCATTCAACCCATAGGGATCTTTTTGCAAAATCATATCATCAATCACTTTATCATATCATTCACATTGCCAAAGGGATTATAAAAACTATAAATCTTTGATTAAATAAGAATGTCATCTGCAGAGTTCAGCACAGAACAGAATCCTTAACCACCACGACTTTTTTAAAGTAAAATGTTTTGTTTTGTTTATATCATTTAAACGCAAATTTTGTTGCGAAACAATTTACAAAAACACAAATGTTGAAAAAACTTCCACGAGCAGGATTTGAACCTGCACCCTTCTGACATACCGGGTCAGGTGCTCTTCCAATTGAGCTATCGTGGTTCTAACCAGCCTTTAATTTAAAGGGTTTACTAATCCTTAGTATAAACCCTAAGTTACGATTTGCAATGCCTGGTTTATGGTCCATGTGGTTAACGAAGGATAATTTTGAATCCATAACTATCCTAGGTCTCTGTTGCTAGTCACTCTCATGCTAATACTCAAACATATATTTTCACAAAAAACAAACTCTATTTAAATTTCCAATATAGCTTTATTAATTTCGCAGCCAGCTGAGCCGGTCTCAGACAGTTCTCCTTTCTCAAAACCACATCGCTTTCATCGCCGGAGGAAATAAAAAGAGTGCGGTGCGCAACTATCGTTCGAATGGAAAACTTTACCGCACTTGAGTGCCAATAGCTTGCGATGGCTTTGATACACTTTAAACTTTAAGTTACAGTTAGCAAGACGGAAAATTTTATTGGCGTCGCGCTATCTCCATATACAGGTATTTCATTTATTTAATTATTTATTTATTTATAAATATTATAAATTTATAAATAAGTTTTAATTTTTTATATTCAAATGAGTCTTTTTTTTATTTGATGCCTCCATCTTATTTATTATCAATCCTCTCCATCCCTATGTTGCCTGGAAGATATCGCTTTTAGTGATAAGGCCGCCCTTTGTACGACTCCAATTATTATTTTTAATTCTTTGATAGCATGTACCTATGTGTTTTCATTTTTAAGTGGACAATAAGTATTTTATTCTATTCTATTCTAAAAATTGTCGTGCGCGGTCTGTATGAGAATTTCTGCTTCTTTTTGCGTTACGACGACATGAGCTAAACGACTTCAGACCAAAAAGTTGCTACGTCAATTAAATTCATAAGTTATTGATGATTCATTTACAATTGATACTTTAATATTTTTTTATGTTTAAACTAGAAATAACACTTATCTAGAAAAGCAAAAAAAAAATTTTGCTCCCAAATTTTTTATTTTAAATTAGAACTGAATATAGTACTGCTTCAAGTAGGACTCGAGTCTACGTCTTTTCGCAATCAGGGATCGCTTGTTTAACTGAGCTAACAAGGTACTTATTAGCCGCGTGTTATGCCTTGAAGATCTGAAAAAAAAACTACTTAACATTATTTAAGTTTAAGGTATGGAAAAAGAAAAGCAAAACAATTCAATTAACTTGTTTATTGAGATATTAAACATCATTTCATACTGACCGCATTACACATCTTACGTACGGCACAATACAATGTCGTTGTCAAACTAATCCCTGAACCTTGCAACTTTAAAGCCTTTAATACGAGATCAAACAGGTATCTTCTAAGAGAGCTCTATTCGTCGTCATATACTTTTATCATACTAAACTAACAACAATTTGTGTTTTAAGCCTCTTAAACTCTTGATTCCACAGTACTAGTTGCGCTGTTTCGAATTCATGCATCACCATCATCAACATAACAACTCTTTAACGTCGCGGGCACGGGTCTCTCTTCAGGAGTGGGAATTAGCTTACTAACACCACGCTGTACTACGAGTACTTCGAGTTATACAACCTAGTGTTGTTGCGATATCGATAAGCTATCGATGGTTTCGTGATACTATCGCGTCCTTGAAAATCATTCATACTATCGATAGACATATTGAAGCAATCGGCCATGACAATACAATAGGTTATATCGATTGTATCGATGGATAAAAATGAAAAATACTATTGCGAAAGATCGATATTATCGATAGTATCGATACTATGGATTGCTTATGTTGAAGAACGATTGAATAAGGATGATATTTTATGATAGGACTGTTCGATAGTGTGACTGTTTTCCAATGTCAACAACTATCGATAGCGAAACTATGGCTATCGCAACAACACTAACAACCATTACACTGGTGTACGAGTATTGTGCTTTGTTTCTTCCAATCTAATCTTCCAAACGATCTTCCAAACGAACTTCCAATCAAACTTATTCAGAAAATGGTTTCAACGACTGAGTCGCTACGATATCGTTACGGTTTTTGTTATTAAGTATTGCGGGGCGGGGGGCGAGGGGGGGGGAGATCATAAAAGTGACATATTTGTATTCTTATTCTTTAAAACGTGTCATAAATTGCGGACACTTTCCTAACATCTCAAAACAGAAGAAGACTCATCAATTAGTTTCACAACGACGGTAACCTCGATCACACCGCCTAAATTACTTATTATTGCAACTTATGTAAGGACTCGAAGCAATGTTACCCTTATCTATATACAGATTAATTTTACAATACAACTTCATACCTTATTGCTAGAGTCAACAAGTTTTATTTACATCTTTAGTCAAAAACCGCAACTAAATATAAATATGTATGATTAAATTAAATACAATTAAACAATGCCAACAGTTTCAAACTTATCTTTGGTATAAGGGACGTAGTTCTATTGAAATAAAATATTTACTTTGGCTTACTTTACAATATTGTATTATCCTGACGTTTCCAATCTATTGCAGGGTCCGGGAGAGGCCGAGCTATTGGTCGTCTCAAAATTAATTCTCAAATTAATCACTTCACTTCACTTCGTAGTGATAGCGAAAACTAAAACAATGTATTATTTACACAAATACAAAATTTCCGGGTTTGAAAATAAATTATAGAAAACTGTAACTATGTATGTTTTTTTAAAGAATTATTCCGAAAAGTAATTTCAATTCAAAAGTTTAAAGGTTTAGGACTCCACTTCCACTACCCTTCTTATTAGGTTTCATATCCTATAAAGTATTGTTTCTGTCAGGTTAGAACTTAGCTGAAGGCAATCAGCCTATTAAACACGGTGTAACTTGCTTAAAATACTTTGTATAGTTATGATTAGGTTAATCTTTGGAGTGTAATTATAATAACAGAATCACGCTGGAGACATTTGAATAACATGAAACTATGATCCAGCAAACTTGCTTAATGTCCATTTAAATAATGACACTTAGAAATCAGAAAATTATACTGAAATATCTCGAAAAAGATTTGTCTATAACTTACGCTAGCCGCTCCATCTATAGTTTGGATATTAATGTTTTGTGAAAGCAATGAGCAGAAAATTTATTCCTCTACAATTTACTTTTTCTATTGTTTTCCGAATTATCTATATAAATCACTATTTTGTTTTTAAAAAAAAAGAAGTAACTTATTTTTTTCTGAAAATACCTACTTGACATGAATATCTACTTCGATATCATATAAAAATAAATCTGCAAAACATTACATTTAAAAAATACGATAAGTCGTCTCGATAACAATTTTCACGAAAAGTGCTATAAGTTTGTGTTTTGACAGTAACTGTAATTGTTGATGATAAATCAAAGTCTTAGAAGCAATGAAAAAAAATACATTAAAGAAAATCTAATAGAAATGAGTTTTTTTACTTGATATTCATTACACTATTTCGAGAGAATATTAAACACATTTTTAGGACAAGCACCTTCTTAATAATAATTTAATTAACATTTCGTCACTCAAAGTAACAAACATATATTATTATTTTATTTTCACATTATATTCAGTACATAATTTATTATTTTCAATTCCCAACACTCATAACACAAAATCAACCGATGCTTAGCGTATTTACACACAGTTTTAGGTTTATTATACATCATTAAATATAGACGATTAGTTATTTACAAAAATATAATCACTAGTTTGTCTTTCATTATGGCTGGATAGCATAGTTTATAACTAGTAAAATATTTACATACGGACACAAGTCTCGAATAACCCGCTGGGTTAACGTATATACACTTTGACAATATCCTAGCATTAAATTTAATCTGTGCACTACAACGATACAACAAACGGTAAAGGAATACTATGGTTTCGACATTGAAACTTTTCAAAGAGTTCGGGAGTGGTTCATGTTTTGTTTCGTAAATGAAATCGTTTCACAAAAAGCTTCAAAGGTGACCAAATGGAAAAGTAAAAGTTTTTTGGATCCTGGCCAGTGAGGAGGAACATTTATTAAAAGACTTTTTGGGTAGCCTGAGGCCTGCTTGTGCTGCCACTTTTTTCTTTACTGACATGGTAAAACTTGATAAGTTGACTTAGAACTTGATAAAATTGTAATATTTTTTTTTATCACTAAAAAAATAAAGGTGATGGCCATTATCTTTATTTTCGGGAATTTACTTATATCCCTCATCGTTTTATTGAAACAACTAAAAATACTTTTCATCTATAAAGGTTTGCGAATTCGAAGCGTCACTTCATTTTTAGGTTTGAAGCAGCACATATTATGGTGGTATTTGACGAACACTATCAATTGGAAGACCTCGTTTTATTCAGAGCTCTTAAAACAAAAATAAAACATTATTTAAAAATGAAAGAAAGTCTTTATGAAAAGATCGTTCCCGTGTCTTAAATACGCCGCCATTTGCAAAAGGGTCTCGATTTGGATGCTTTCGTGAAAACATTATTGTTTGATTTGGAACGTTCCTTTTTTTCTATTAAATGGAAGGATCCTGACGCGGCAGAGTTATTTACCGTTGTTATCTCAAAGAATTATCGGGTATTATCTGTTTTCAATTAAGTTGGAGCACTGCCATCGATCGCGTGGAAAAATAAGAAAATGACAGAGCGTTCAATTGAAATAAAGGGGGAGCTATTCTCACAGCTATTGTCGAACAATGATGAACCTCTTCATTCATTTTAATGTAGAGAGAAAATTATTTATCTGTGTCGCTATTAAGAATCTTTAACTTTAAGTGCTAGCATTGATAAATCTTTGAACTACTGGTCCAATTCCAAAAATTATTTCCTGATAGAATAGAATAGATCCTGATAGATAGAATGCTACATTCCTTCTTTTTTTTTTATTTAATAAAAGGTTTTTTAGATTTTCGTACCTCAAAGAAAAAAACGGAACACTTTGTTGTCCATCTGCCCGTCTGTCGGTCTGTCTGTCTGTCAAGACCCTTTAATTCGGGAACGTGTCAAGTTGAAATTAAAACAATATAGGTACTCAGGTCTGCGGTCCCTTGAAGCTGTGAAAAATCAAACTTCTAAGATAACGAAAAATAAAATACGGCCGTTTATGTCGCAAAAATAATATAGGGGTATATTTCGACACTCTCAAGGGAATCAAAATTCATAGGGTACTTGCCGTTGACCTAAATTTATGAAGTTTGGCAAGTAATATCGTCTTATCCTACAAGTATAAGGAAAAATCTGAAAACTATACATATTTAATTAAATTGCAAAAAAAAACAGTGTCTTTATGCAAGGAACGGGGGTCCAAATTTTGAAGTAAGTTAACCGTGTCATGTGGGGTATCGTGTGGAAGGGCTTTATTTACACAATCTTAAACAGATTTATAATTATTTTTATGATGTATAGTTTTTGAAAAAATAAATATTTGGAAACTGAATTTAGGGAAAAGTTCGAGACATCGAGTCTCGAACTCCTGAACTGTAATATTTACTTATAAATTTGAACGGAACCCTCGGTGGGTGAGTCCGACTCGCACTTGTAAAAGCAGCTTGATACTTGTCAAAGGTGGTTTTAGAGCAAGTTTAAACATTTATCTCACATCACCGGGGAACTTTTGTGCCTATCCAAAGCTCGCTAGATAAAAGCAACAAACATTGCTGTGTGCAGACTCTGATAAAATAGTAGTCTAGCTACCGCCTACTGTACCTAACCACACTGTGTACAATGTGTATCTCCGCTCGTTATCAAACCTGAAACTTCGAAGTCTAAGTCATAACATAATATACAGAGGTGAAACATAGCACGTTTTGTGGAAACAGATATTGAAATAATGTCTACAACAGGTAGAATTCAAACATTGCTCGCCAACTCGTTTCTATATTCAAACATTGAGCTAGAAACTAGAAACGATTTGGCGAGCAGCGAGAAGCGAGTTGTAGTTCCGATAGTTTTGTCACTGGGCTATAAGCGGGTGTTCTTGTGCGATAGGCGATTACTTGCACTACTCGCTCGGGGGCGGCTATTCCTGTAGACATGAGCAAAGTCGTTATTTTTCAATCACCGTAACTGTCGTTTGTCACATCGATCACGTCGATATCGTTCAATTAGGAAACACAGTACATATTTAAGAAAAACTTACATGTCGTTATTATTTTATGTTGTCTTGTCATTCTTAAAATTATGTATGGTAATCTTCGTTTGACAACTCGTTGAATAGTTTAAACTCACTCTATTCTCTTCTGAAATAATTAATATTTTGCATCCAAATTATTATTTTCAAAATATTCCTTTTGTCTTCCGTTTATTTCAGAATGGCCGCTGCTACTACACAAATGCTATTATAACATACATCATCATCGTCGTCTGAACTAGACAACAATTATAGTTCAAATAATTGTTCTGAGTTCAATTTATGTATGTTAGCTATCCCGATTACTCAGATCCTACTCTAGGTAGAAATGACCACTGGTTGGTCGCTCGGCGAGTGATCTGAACGCCGAGCAAGTATCACTCAGCGGCAAACTAGTAAAGCGAGTACTCGCCGGCAGTGTGAACAGTCAGCGGTCAACTATTAATATAATGCATCTCTTTTATTGACACAGGATCTATATCTATTGTACGTTTCTTGAGCGAGAAAATAGTCGATAGTTCGTCGCTTACTCGCCAGCGGTTCGCCGCCGCCGTTCAGACAGTTCAGCAGTTTAGCAATTCAGACGACAACGATGATGTGTGTTATAAAAGCGCTTTTCGCTGCTCGCCAACTCGCTTCTAATTTCTAGCTCTACTGGCTACTCGCTCATCGCCGCCGGCTTAAACCGGCTTTAGCCGGTTTAAGGCAGGTGTCCCACCTTATTGGGAATAAGAGACTGGGAATGGCACAGTGCATCTATTTTCTTAATGTCTCTCGGCAAACTTTGTGTTTCGGTTGTCGTCAGATTTCCAACAGCTATGGAGTATATAGAGTTGCTTGTACTTCTTTCAATTTATTTTAGAATGATGGGAAATACCTGCTTTTGCGTTGATCGTAATTGATTTACAATTTATAGTTTTACAGCTCTACATAGTTCGCACGAAAAATCAAAACAAAACAACAATAAAGCCCGTTGTACTGAATTCATATAATTATACATGTTAAATTTAATAATTATTGGACATGGTAATTCATATCCGATTGCATTCGGAAATGCGATTACTATCGAGAGACATGAAGACAATAGAAGCACAGATTGCCTGGTGCGAGTTAAGTTTACTACACGTATTCATTCGATCACGTCGACGAAAACAAAATTAGTATGGTATTGAAGCAGCGCCACCTGGCGACACACGAGTAAAGATAAATTTTTGCCATACAAATTTCGTTATCGTGATCGAATAGCGAGTGGAACTCGCACTAGGCACCCTGAACTAAATTCAAACTACTAATCCTTAAAAAAATATGTTAGTCTTTTATTAACACCGTAAACAACAGCTAGGAATTGTGACATAACAATGTACACACGTACACACAAAGTAGAGATATTAACGTGTCATAATAGTTGACGACCCCGAATCCGGTAAAACGGCGCAATTGTGTAATCCAGTTTTTATTAAGTCCTGCGGGAACAGGCACAGATAGAGCTAGTGATGGAAAAGACCCATACCGTTAAGACTTATTTGCTTATAAATTATGATAAGACTCGACTTTTGTTGATGGTTAAAACTACTCTAGTTTTTTAACACTAGTCTTTGAGACTTTATCCTAAGGTTAATTTTTGTCGTATTCGTCGTAGGCTTTGAAAACTGTTAAATTATATTTACTGTTTTCTAAAATTTACGCGAACACTACACATTGAAATGAAACCACTTTTACGGATCTACTCGCGTTTATTTTACACATTAGTATTAATTAATGTTTATCCTGACGTTTGGAACCCTTTACAGGGTCCGTGGTCACAGGGAAATTATATTTTTAAGCCAAGTTTAGTGTAGTGATAAAGATAAGTTTGTTAAGAATTTGTTTTGTAGAATATCTTGTGTTTGGGATGAATTTTTTATGTCAGTACTTCTCAACTAGTGCCTATATTCATTGAATGCTTAGATAATTTGAATAATTATATTATTTTGAATAGAACTGAAGTCATTTACAAAAAAGGCTTACGGTTGTCGATACAATTGTAAAATGTATAATTCTTTTATTTACTTACTCATGACCACTAAATCTTATTAATACAAAAAGGTCTTTTTAGACTGCATTTTAGATAAGAGTCTATCAAACGATTAAACGACTCAAGTCACTTCCATCACTAGTGGGAACACTCCGCGAAACGGCCTCTTTAATGAGTCCAGGCGGGAGGATTTATATGTCATGTCATAACAATAACTTAGACTCGGGCTAAGTGAAAATAATTCTTTGCTGTTAAATTTTTTATAACGACATTCGAGAGTGTTACGTAAAACTAGCTTGGGGGCCAGCAGTTTCATATCTTTTAGCTTCTCGGTGTTATTTCAGGGAGGTGCAGAAAGTTACTTGAAATGATGATGATACTATGAAATGGTGTTATTGTTCCTTTTATTGCTTCACTTAATCTTTGAAATTGTTTCTTTGGGTTATTTAGGATAGTAGAACAGTTGTATGGCTTTCATATCAAGTGATGTTAAGTGATGATAAAGTCCAAGGTTGAAGCGCACTTTACTCGGGATCCTCAAACACGGAGGCACTGGCTATTTCATCTCTAGTTGCCGGAACACAACGATGCTACAAACATTGATGTTATGGCGACATATTAAGATGGTTGTAGCTAGCCAGGCGGACATGCTCTACTACCAACCGCGAGTACACAAACATGTACCCCGCGCTGGGAATCGCACCCAGGACCTCTGGGTCTGAGACCGGTGGTTTTAACCACTACACCACAGGGGTGGCTTAAATTGTATTGCGGTATATAAACTGTTCTTTCGAAAGAACAAATACAAAAGGCGGTGAAAGAAAGGTGCTTGAATAATGTAGCGTTTTCTTTTTGTAACTCGATTTGGAGCTTGAAGAGTTACTTAAAACACAACAGTCTGCAAAGTTTAGTGCCTCAGAATATTTAAATCACATATTGATTGTGGAATGGAGGGGTGTACGATTCGCGTCCTTGTGTACACGATAATAATGGTGGTTTTGTTTTTTTGCTGCACCAGTTGTCTTCGCGTCTGGGCTGGACATTTGCCGTGCTAAGTATATAAAATAAAACATTTATTTGTAACTTGTTTAGTAAGTAAAGGTTAAAATTGTAAAGTAAGTAATAAGTGTCTTCTGCAAAGACAACGATTTTAGTGACTTTACCTAAAAAATTGTCTTGACTGAAATTATTTTAAGTAACTTTCAAAATTTTCTTACACCAATAAAATGTAGGCTTCCGAAATGAGTTAAGCTGGTAGCCGTTCGACGCTGAAAGCCGTGAGTCATAAAGCATATTACGGCGTTTTTATACGACAATAATATTTTAAAGATCACCCACACTTTACCACTTGGGTGCCGTTGATGATGGTATACGAAGTAAGGCAACAATCCTAACCATTTTACTGCGCGCTAACTCGAAAGAGATAAAAATAAATGAAGACAAAAGAAGAACGCGCTGTTTTCAAAGGGATTAGATTAAGGCGCTCCGCAGATAGATGAACTTTACACTCCATGTTGCGGCAAAACAGGCAACTCGCAATTAGCTATTTCCGTATGACCTACAGAAACTGCGCAGACTTAGCAACTGTAGTTGCGAGTTTCGATGATCAACAATTACTGTTTTCAGTTGCAGCAACTAGCAGCTTTTTAATTTTATTTTACGGGTAAGCACTTGGCTTTCATCTCACCTGTGTAATGATAAGGCCAATGGTTTCTGAATTTTGATGTAATTTGACACAAGATGCTTATATTTCATTATTAAGTTACTTTGACAAAGTACAATATTTGCAAACGGTCAAAGCGTCAATAATATAATAAATAAGAGTATCATCTCTAAACAACAGTTAAGGAAGTTACTCACAGTCACAGACCACTCAAGACCATTCATCCATTCATCGCTAAAATAGATGGGTATTGGCTTAATCACTACACTAATGCGAGTTGGTGATCACTGATCACAAACCCGGGCTATGCATCGATAAAATCCGAATCCAGGACCTATAGATATTGGACTGATAGCTTTGTCACTCGGCCACCAAAGCAATATAAAATTTTAAACACACTTTAAACTGGTAACGTTTCTGGCAACGTAAGCGTTTTTAATAAACTCCCCAACGACCGCGAAACAAATTTCTGCCAGTAAAAAGTACAACCATCAAATTTATTAATACGACCGTACGTTTTACAATTTTTTAATAAAATTTTATCGCGAACTTTAAGATTCCATAAAAATCAACTTCACCGATACAGGATCTTCCGAAGTATTTACTATTTAGACTTATGCCACAGTTTTCCATGAGATTATTGAACTTTCGTTACACACTAGCGAAGTTCTTAAACTTCATGGACGCTTTGTGAGAGGTGAGAAACTTAAAGGGTCCCTCAGGCCATGTGATCGAAACATCCTCAGAGGGTTTCTAAAGGGGATGGCATCACAGAAGCGCGTCCCCATCACCTACTAGATTCTCTGAGGAGTTCGGATCGTAGAGCGGAACAACCCGAGGGCGCCTCTAAAGGCTCGGTTTGACCGAATACGAAAATGACAAGCATCTCGAGTAAAACACGAAAATATCGAGAAAAACACAACTTCACGAAAGCGAAGGGCACAAGTGAGACACGAACCAGCGACAATCGTCACGAGCACTTCTCCAAGTGAGCCGCCGAGACACTGTTACCCTGACAACCTTTTCAAGTGTTCTCAAAAAATACCGTTCGAAATGCCATCGGTGTTCCAACAATGGTTAGGGCGTTCGAATGAAACATTTTGTACCTACCTATTTTTTTTACGTTATACTCGGATTGAAGAAATAGATAGTAGAGATAGGTAGATGGAGTATAAAATGTTGTTAAACCTATCATGTATTTATAACTTTGTTAAGATTAAAGTCTGTTGTGTAACCTAATAAATAAAAATTGAAAAATAGCTATTACGAGTACAACTTTAAGTATATGAATGTACTCGCGTTTATTTTTTTTTTTTTAATTATATTTACGGGTAAGCACAGTACCTTGATCTCACCTGATGTTAAGTGATGATAAGGCCAATGATGGAAGCGCACTTCGCCCGGTTTCCTCGACTAGTGAGGTACTGGCTATCTTATCTCTAGCTGCCGGAACACAACAATGCTACAAACATTGATGTTATGGCGACATATTTAGATAAGATGGTGGTACCTAGCCAGGCGGACAAACAAGCCCTACCACCAACCAAACCGAGTACACAAATATGTAACCCCCGCTGGGAATCGAACCCGGGACCTCTGGGTCTAAACCGGTCGTCTTAGCCACTAGACCACAGAGGCGGTTTACTTCAATATATTATTATTTTATACGTTATTTCGAACCCTTTGCAGGTAGGATTATAAAATCAAATGTTGGCGACCAAATTATAAACATTTTGCGAGTTTACGGTTAAGAAAGATGATTTTACAATTATTAGTGAAATAAACGCGATTTGCATAAAATCAATAAGTATATGTACCTGCACATCAACCTATCCAAAACTGTCAAATTTCTTCAATACATTTTCAACCATGTCGTTAAAGCATAAAGTTCAAAGTCTATTGAGAATATGATGTGCAAGCGTGTGTACTTTAATATTTTTGTCGTATGTCGTTACCTTTTTATGTTGTATTTATTATTGACAGAAAACATAGCATTGTAGGTGCGAAACTAACAACATTAAAACGTCATAGTAATTTTAATAAGGAATGTACGAACACTTGATATGCATGTTGGTAACTATGAATAGTAAATTTAAAAACTCTATACTTATATTTAACTTCTATGAATCACAGTAAATACTAGCAATAACATAATAGTTTACATTACGCTATATTGGAGAAATGGAAAACCCTTGCGAGTGATAGTTTTGCATCGGTACAATACAACTTAGTTCTAATATTTTACATTTGGCAGTGATTTGAAAAATCCAACGCTTTAAAATTATATTCATTACAATTATGAAGCACAATAATCAAGTATTTTTCTATAGCTAGCTAGTTCCTAAATCATTATGATAAACTACTTTAGGAACTGATAGAATATTTTACATTATTTATTTTAATATCTATTTTAGAACCTTTATTTTAAAATGTCAATGGAAGACAGACAGTCAAGCGATGAGTGTTTTATGTGAAAAATCTGGAAGTGCATTTCAACCATTTTCATGGTTATCTGATGAACTTTGATTATGTAATATTATCAAAGCATATTATTAAAGATACAGTCTCTTCAAAAGTAAAAAATAACATGATCTTACCTTTATCGTTCAAGGAACTTGCAGTGATGGAAATCATCTTCTTTTATAATTTCAAATTGCCTAAATCGACAATGAATATGCAAACTATACCACTCGCGGGGGGAAAGGACGAAACGACGAAATCTAAGGGATCATAAGTACAGTCTTCAAATATGTATATGTAAAATTTTAAACAGTAACCTCTTCGGTGAATCGGCTTTTATCATCTAAATTAATAACTATGGCATGAGTTCTTGCGTGCCCTGACCGTACACCGCGCACTGTCTCCGCACTACCTGGACTAGACTTCAGCTCACTAGGCTTCTCACCTTTGCCATTGAACCCGTTTCTACCGCCACTGGCTACATCAGGCGGCCTTATATCACTACAGTTTGGTTCGCCCGATATTTTGAAAACACCATTTTGTTTATCGTCTTTCGTTTCTTCCACAACTTTCGTCTTGGGAGAGTCGGTGGTGACGTCAGTCTGACTCGGCTCTGTGTTGCTGGCTTCAACGCTTTTTGTGGGACTGAACGTTTTGTGCCTGTACGCTGGGGGCGCTTCGAAGGGTAAGTCACGACCACTACTGCTAGACTCCTCGGCGGGAGTCACAGTACACATGAGTCTGTCGGCGACCGCACTGAACACAGTATTGAGCTTCAGAGGGGCGGAGTGGTCAGACGCCGCGGGTTTTCTGTCGTGCAATGCGGCGGCGTCCTGCATGGCCGCGATCCGCTTGGACACGACCGCACCGGTGCCGCACCGCTCCCGCAGCTTGTCTAACTGGTTGCATATTTTTCTAAACTCCTCCTTTACGAACAAAAGAAATTACATTTATTTGAAATGGCTTTACTAAATAAGTGTTATCTGTCTGCGACATTTTGCAAATCATACTTTTTAAGATGCAGCCTACATTTCATTTACTTAGTAAAAATAAGAGAGTCTTTTCTTCTTTCTAAGCAAAAAATACTATTTTAAATGTTGCGTTTATTTTGTCATGTTTAATAAAGGTAGCTCGATGGTGCAGTGGTTAACGCACCCGGTCTGTGATTGCTGTGGGTAAGCAACTTTCGCAAAGGCCGGTCATCGGATGGGTGACCAAAAGTTTTCCATCTCGAGCTCCTCCGTACTTCGGAAGGCACGTAAAGCCGTTGGTCCCGGCTACATTAGCAGTCGTTAACAACCACCAATCCGCACTGGGCCCGCGTGGTGGTGGCCCATTCTCCCTGTCCATCCATAGGGAAGGCTCGTGCCCCAGCAGTGGGGACATTAAATGAGCTGATGATGATGAATAAAGGTAAAATTTTTTAAATAAATAAGAAGGTACACAGAAAATTACAATACCACAAACTCTTTAATTACAAGTCCATCCTTAAATTACGGTTTTGATACATTGTTCTATTAAAATTGTCACTTTAACATTAGGTACTCTAGTAGCCTAGTACAATACAATCTTGACACATAATCTATAACGCTACATCTGAATAGGTATGTCGTTACGAAACCAGGAAAAATTCAAACCAAGATTGCCATAAAAATAATGAATAATCCACAGTTTGTTGTGCACTAAAGTCGTCTACATCAAATCAAGGCAAATCGCAAAACCACTTACAATATTTTGAGGCATCTCTTTGTTATATTTTGCTTATTTTAAAAGGAAAATTAAAAACAAAATGATTGAACCATTTAATTTATGCTCTATCCCCACTTGTTTGTTACTCATTGAAAGTTGAAAACAATTATTCTTTACAACGCTTTACTATTTCAAAATAACTTATAGAGTCGAAAACAAAGGCAATGTCATTGATCTACTGGGCATCCCCGCCTAATGATCTAAATGCCACTCCACATTTACAGAATACACTAAACATGCACACTAGTTTAGGCCCAAGACATCGTACTCGTAGAACAAGGGTAGGACGACGAACCGATCCAAACTCTTCGGAGAATCTAGTAGGGCACGGGGACACGCCTTAGTACATGATGCCGTTCCCTCTAGGAAACCTCCGAAGGTGATTCGTTTCACACGGCTTGAGGAACCCTTTAAGTTTCTCGCCGCCCACAAAAAAGCCCGGTGAAACTGAAAATGCCGTCTGTGCCAATCAACAACCTATCTCCAAAAAAACAAAAACAAAAAAATACTGGACATAGACCTCTTTAAGTGCACATCACTAAGCACGATCGGCGGCTACTCTCATCCAGCTCATGCCAGTTTTCGAAGATCGTCGCTCCATCTAGTCTGAAGACGTGCTACACTACACATACATACGTAATAAGCAAAAATTCGAAATATTCTCCATACCTCCAGCTCCCTCTCCGTCATATTGTCGCAGAACTTCGTGCTCCTATTGGTAGTCATGGTATAAGTGGAGTCGGCGGCCCTCGACCTAAACTTGCCGGTCTTCTCGCGCTCCTCCTTCCCGTGGCCTTTGTACACCATGTAGGCCTGGTGGAAGAAAATAAGGTGTAAGAAGTTTAGCTGTGTGGGTTAGTGGTTCAACTACTGGTCCCAGATCTAGAAGCAGCAGTACAAATTGATATTCTGGGTTTGGTAGGTGGTAACGCTAATTTTGAAATTAAACAACCAGCGATCTTAGTCGCTCTGATGGCAAGATGGCCCTGGTGGCTACTGGATATGATACAGGGTGTTCAACTACTAAACAATAGAGCGGGTTAAATAAATTGTATCTTCAATTGTTTATTGAGGTTAACGTTATTCCACATGTAACGTAAGCAGCTAATCCACGCAATCACCATCTCCAGAAGATATGCAAAAAATACTGAACCGATTTAAATGTTTAGTACAAACCGAGTCACATTAAAGTCAGGACAAGCACATTCAAAAGTCACCGACCTGATCGGTTTAAGTAAACCAAGCCAAGAGCTCGTTGCTGCATTATTTCCATTAGATTATATTTCTTTGCTGCACAAAATGCTTAATGTTTCGCATAAAAATAAAAGGGGAAAATATTCAAGCAAAGCTATGTCATAAAGCGAATCATTCTCTAGTACTGCACTTGAACTCGTCTGAGGCTATGTTTTTTGCTCCATTTTCTACCTGAAAGCTGCGAGCTCTTGTGTCGTTTACTCCACCTGGCAGTTAAGCTGGATATTATATGATAGCTGAATATAGCATTGTGTACTGTGTTTAACAAGAAGATAATGGTTTTGTGATATTTGTTACTTTTGACTCTAGCAAGTGACATTGAACCTGTGGGCTCCAGGGCAGTATGTAGACTTACCATTACACCAAGTAGCCGTCAGTGTTATGATAACCCAAAAATAACTGTTATGTCTACCTTTTTAGATTCAGTGACCGACGTGTTCCAATAATGAATGTCAATTTGATTTAATACCATTAGAAAAAGTATATTCAACACTTTAAATTAACATAATATTATAGTACCTAGACTAGCTGTCCTCGTCCTAAAAAAATTGTGTTTAATTTTATTTATTTATTTTATGTTTTATCTTAAAGTTTCGCTTTATAGGGTATACAAGTTTGGTTACAGGAAGAGCACGGACTCCCATGTGATAATAAACCATGTGCATTATGCATGTGCGTTTTATTTAAACGTGTAGTATGCGCGTAAACTTTATAAAACATTTGTTTTTCATTCAATGCCATCTCCTTACTTTTGTTTGTACAGAACGCAGTATGTAATATATGCGTAGGCTCCAAGCAGTAAATTTCTGTAAACATTTGATATATTACACCCAAGTGTTTATTTAAGTACACCAAATTGCCGAGGAAACGCGTTTTATCGTAATTTAAGTGTGAAATAAACCACTGTTTGTGTTATCTTATTGTAGAAGACATTTGCGGCCTTTTTGCTTGGTGAACTTACATTATGCTGGTGGGCATTACAAAATGGATTCTGCACCTGTCTCTCATTATTTATAACTAGCAGTTTGCCCGCGACTTTGTCCACGTCGATTTTAAATTTTTACAAATATCCGTTTAAAAATTCTTTTTTTATATATAAAAATCAAATATAGCCTAAGTTCCCCACAAGGTATAATTATAGCATTCTATCATTGAGAGATTTTTTGGCATTGGATCAGTAGTTGCAGAGATTAGCTCAGACAAACAAACACAGTCACAAACGTTACCTCTTTATATACTCGTAGTATATATGATTTAACCGTTAAGCACTTTAAGGGAATAAGAAGTAGGCAGAGGCAGAGCGTCTGGTTTGCGGACAGATGCTATTATGGAAACCTTGAAATGCAACACGCAGGCGGCTATCAGTATAGCCCTGGAAAGGATCTCTCGGAGAACCCTGGTTCACGATGCTGCTTTGGGTGGTCACGTGACAACCCGACGAAGAAGAATCATAATATCGATAATCGTCAATGGCACCTATCGGTCAGCGTCGTACTTTTGTATTTCATAAGCGACTAAGTATTGACATACGCGCCTGACGACGCACGCACCGAAGACCGTGAGATAATGTTGTAAACTTATAATGAACACGCTATTAATTGGGAATAATGGTTGATGAAAACCTGGTACTCGGATTCCAAAACGCAGCCTTCATCTCACTTATTGGTAAGTGTCGATAGAAGCTGAAGGTAGAAGGTCACTTCACCCGGAATCCTCACTAAGGTAACTCTAACATAGTAATGACGGTTAATGACGGTAGTTGTTGACATTCATAGTAAAAAAAAGTAAATAGTGTTGAATAATTTTGGCGGGCTGGTTAGAACCACGATAGCTCAATTGGAAGAGCACCTGACCCGGTATGTCAGAAAGTGCAGGTTCAAATCCTGCTCATGGAAATTTTTTCAACATTGTGTTTTTGTAATTTGTATCGCAACAAAATTTGCGTTAAAATTATATAAACAAAACAAAAACATTTTATAGTAATGATCGCAAAATACATGATTATAGATGGTGGTAACTAATAAGGCAGCAAAACAAACTCTCCTACCAAACAAAGCGAGAATAGTTCAAAAGCCAGCCGTGAATTGAATTCTGGACCTCTAAGTCCGACACCGGTGGTCGAACCACTCAACCAAATAGACGATTCAAAAAACAATGCAGCCCCGGTCTCCCCAAGAACCCATTGAGAACAGGTCCCTACAACTCCCTTACCGTGCCTACCTTACTCCCGAAGATGAAACACAGTAGTAACGTCACGGTGAGCTGCGTGTGACAGAAGAATATTATGTACAGGAGGTCAGGATTCGCTGGCGACTGCAGGAACAACCTGTTGAAGAAACATGAGTTATAGTTGGGCACTATAATATAAGAAATTAGTCTTTATTACTGACGCACTGCAGGCCTTAATTGAATTGAAGTCATCTCTACAGATGATGGGTGGCTTAAACCGTGTTTACTAAATGCGGGTTAGTGAAACTCGAGCTATATAAAGGTTTGTCTTAAAATAAGTTGCGTAAAACAGTCTTGCATAGTACCATCCCCTTAAAAACCGAACTATAGATTGAGGATTTTCAAATTTCTCTCGACTTCTAAAAGTCCGGTGAGGGCATCATCTCTTATTTTTAGGAAATCAAATAAAAGTTGGGCACACAAAAATAACACTGGCCGCTAAGTACCCAGGCAGGAGACAGGTTGATAGGGCTGGCAGCGAAGGCTGGCAACGAGCGCAACTTATAATAAAATTCATGAAAGCGACAAATATAGAATTTTCGGTTAGCCGTGTGGGATGATGCGGTGTTGTAATATTTTGACTGATAATATAAAATTTTTGTTTGGCGCAATAATTTGTCGGCGATCCCGTGTGAACGGCGGAATTCTTTAGTAGGTACACCACAAATATTTAACATTTTATCGGAATTGCATAGTTCACTGTTACAAAATATGGATTAAAACAACATTTTTCAATTAATTCTTTTAATGTTATACTTAAATTCAAATTCAAATTCAAATTTGTTTATTGCATGTCCCATTACATTTTTATACATGGTACATAAACAGGAAATTCCAGTAGGTATACATGTGACGCCCTGCAAGGGCACAGCAAGTACTAACCACGTTACTTAACTACTATTAGTAAAATTACTATTAAATTACAATGTTTAAGTAGATGTTTTTATAAAATAAACAAAAAATAGGTAACACATTGTTTAACTAATAACATTTTATTGGATTTTTATATCAAATTATTTTACACTATTAATATCTTTATCGTTGAAGAAAAAATTCAAAAAAATTCAAAAAATCCAGCGTTGGAAATGTCTGCTGTATGTACTTTTAGTGGTCTTAACTATTTATTTGTAAGTTAAGCCTTCATCATCATCAGCTAATTTTATGTCCCCACTACTGGGGCAGGAGCCTTCCCTATGTATAAAAAGGGAGAACAGACCATAAACCACCATGTGAGCCCAGTGCGGATTGGTGGTTGTTAACGTCTGCTAATGCAGCCGGGACCAATGGCTTTACGTGCCTTCCGAAGCACGGAGGAACTCGAGATGATAAATTTTTGGTCACCCATCCGACGATCGGCCCTTGCGAAAGTTGTTTAAAAAAAGTTGCTAAAGTTACTAAAGTTGCTTGCTTAGTTGTTGCCTTTACAAATATGAAATTTTACTTAAGTGTACAATACAGGGTTATTGGAAATACGTAGCGATCCCTCTAAGGGGTAAGAGTAAAGATCATTAGCTATCAATTTGCCCTCGGGTAGATGGGCCAAAAATGTACCGTACATCACATACATTGTTCACATACAATGCCCCCCTTCTTGGCTCATAAACTATGTACCTACGAACTGCCATGACTAAGTGCTTCAATTGAGATAGTTCCAACAAGGCCTCTCTAAGTTGTCCGCAAGTTTGCAGAATTCTTGTCACGAATTATGTGGGCAGGTAGAGTAGCGACGCAATAAAAAGTCCTAGGCAAACGTTACAACTTTAAGTATTTCGCGAATTTAATAACGCTACACAAAGGTTCAAATTTTGAAGCTTACATTTTGTTTTGTGTGGGATCATTATAAAGCTACGTCCAAATTTTGTCAAGTTAAGTAGGAAATAGTGCACCCACCAAAGTGTGTCGAACTATATCATTATCAAGCTACGTCGAATAGGTATCTGGCCATGGAGAGATTGGGTCAACTACACTAACCCAAAAATCAAAGACCGTCTACTTTATAGAACAACCAAGAAGAGAAACACAAAAAAGATAGTTACATAAGATACATACAAAATAAAATTTCAAAGTTATATGTAAATATTGAAAATTTTAATAAAATAAACTAAAGCTGACATAGTAGCCAAGTCATGACTTTGGTACAAATATGGTGCTGGTAGCCATTAACTTGCTAACTTGCATCTGTCCAGTGGGTGTTGTCCTTGTGATATTACCCGTGAGGGAAGGTCTATACTCAGCAATAGGGTATTAAATCAATAATACAAATATTATTGATCGAAGATTATGACAAGGTACAACAATTATAAAATCTTTACTGGACAAACAACAGTGGTCTTGTACGAGTATAACTAAAGATAAAAGCAGCTATAAACGTGTTTGCACAGTACTGCACAACTAAAACATTGTATTTGAATCCGCATCTATTAAAGCTAAGCATAACAGCTCCTAATACATAAACAATTGTTGCAATTACGCAAAATGAGACTAAGCAACTAACCGTAGCCAAATGTTAACTGTGTGTTAATGCTGCAGCGGCAAACAGCGAAACGTTGCACGTTTGCCCTAATTTGCGGGGATGGTAAGGGGTTGAACAGACGACAGACGGAAATCATGGAAATCGGAGTCATGGAAGCAAGGAGGAGCTCGAATTAGGGTGAGGAATTGCAAAAGTTTCTGTTAAAGCAAAGTCAGCCACTGAGCTTCTTCATCGCCGTGTGTACTTCTGGAGCGCACATGAGTCGTAATTTTTATTTCATCACCACCAGCATTTTCATGTCCTTATTGCCTGGGGCACGAGCTTTCTCAGAGAACGGGCCATAAACCACTGTGCGGGCCCAGTGCGGAATAGTGCCAATGCAGCCGGTAACGACGATTTACGTGCCTTCCGATACATGGACTAGCTCGATATGATAAATTTTCGGTCACCCATCTAATACCGGTCTTTGTGAAAGTTACTTTACCTTAGTAATCGCACACCGGGTGTTAAAGCGCCATCGAGCTGCCCAATTTCTATTTGTTTTTTCAATTTATTTTTTAGTATGTTTGTGACGCATTAGAAGTGTACGTTAAATGTTTGCTTTCTACACTCGGCGTCAAAAAAATCGCACCTCTTAGAAAATCACTTTCAAATGTCATTTACTCTTGATATGCACATGCAGTCGCATTAATTATGATTTTATTTACAAGGTTACTTAATTAACTTAATAAAAAACATTACTTTTCATTATCAAATAAAACCTAATGCAACAAATAAAGTGTCACAAAAATTCGATGCAAATTTTGCTACCCGTGAGAGTTGCTAGTTGCGCTTCCTTTGTGGGTATAAAACGGTCAACACGGGTTCAATGTGGGTCATTCGCTATTCAACCGTTGAAGAGGACACACGCACAGATTTTGATGGATACCACAGCTGATAAAGCCGCTCAAGTGGTTGCACTACTGCAATCAGGGGTGCGGCAGTGTGATGTCGCCCGGCAACTGAACCTGAGCCGTTATTCCGTTCGAAGAGTGTACCAGCGCTTCATAGAGACCGGTGGCTATATCCGCAGACACGGTTCGGGTAGACGTCGCTGCACTTCGGAAAGAGACGACCGGTTCGTTGTGTCGAACTCTTTGAGAAATCGTTTCTCCAACGCTGTTGAGTTGCAACAGCAGCTCCAGGCAGTTCGCAGACGCACCGTAAGCGTATCTACGGTTAGAAGAAGATTGAAGGAGAAGAAGATAGCGGCCCACAGAGCTGCTACGGGTCCAAAATTGACTGCAGCGCATCGGCGAGCCCGCTTGCAGTTTGCTCGTGACCACGTCGATTGGACCCTTGAGCAGTGGAGAGCTGTTCTCTTCTCAGACGAGACGCGAGTGTGTCTTTTCTGCAACGACCGACGGAGAAGAGTATACCGGAGGCAGGGTGAACGTTTCGCCCAAGCCTGCATCCAGGAGACGGTGGAATATGGTGGCGGATCCTGCATGTTCTGGGGCGGTATGTCTGCTGCCGGCAAAACCGACCTTGTCTGCGTCTCCCGGACTGGAGGTGCTCGCGGACAAGGGTCGCTGACTGCTCGCCGCTATGTCACTGAGGTCCTGGAAGTGCATGTGGTCCCCTTTGTCGAATCTTTTGGCGAGGGGTTCACATTAATGCACGACAACGCTCGCGCTCACACTGCAGGCATCGTGAGCGACTTCTTGCAGAGGTCCCAAATCTCTGTGATGCAGTGGCCAGCGCGAAGTCCGGATCTGAATCCTATAGAGCACCTCTGGGACCATCTTAAACGTAAGGTTCGATCTCGGGATCCAGCTCCTTCGACTCTACAGGAGCTCCAAGACGCGGTGATTGAAGAATGGGGGCTTATCCCTCAAGAAGAGCTCCTGAAGTTGGTGAGGTCCATGAGGGACCGTATGGAAGCCGTGATCAGGGCAAGGGGGGGTAACACTAGATTTTAAGTTAATTTTAAGACACTTTTTGTACATTTTTCTTTGTAAATTATCTGTTGTTAATTAGGACTTAATTAAGGATTTTTATTATTTTATTAATTTTAATGTTGTTTGTATAATTATAATTAAACAGAAAGTTAAATTTAATTGTTTTTTGATACTCCTTTTTGTTACCTTTCTAATGATACCCAACACTATCCTCTACATAAGGTTTAAGAATTTTTAAAGATGATTTTTAAAAGGTGCGATTTTTTTGACGCCGAGTGTATTATATTCTAAAGTTCTTAAAAATGCAAAATAGTATCCCGAACGGACAAGCCACTGCGCCGTCGCTTACCTTTAATGCCCCCAACTTTGGTCGGCCCAAATTGAATCGGTCGTGTGTACTCCGCGCAATGCACAATATGTAACTACTATTGTTTTGGTGTGGAGCGGCAGTAAATCACAAAGTTGGTCGGGTTAGTGGCTTTGTTGATTTATGTAAGCCGCGCGAAGAAATATGGCACAATTATTAAAATATGAAGTTGAAATCCGTAAAAGTGCACTAAAGTTTAAGACGTTTTGGAGAGACAGAAGATATAGTAAATCAAGAAACAGCAAGTTTCACTTGACTTTGTTGACCTAAAATGTTTTCGCAACAGAAAATATTGGAAGTAAATAAGTAGTGGGACTAAATGTGACATGCATTTTAGTTGGATTAAAAGATTACAATAAGGAATTTTATCGTAAAACAATATCTGCATAGTTTTCGTTAATTGTAGTGTGCCTGCGTCGGTATTGTAGACGCCAAATTTTAATTAAGGCTGTGTCGTTACTGGGTAAGACCATCGTAACTGGGTGAATTTCCCGGGACCAAAAATTGCGTGACAAAATGCGTATATAAACAGTTTTTTCATTGCCGTGGACGCTTGTTTCATTGCCATGCACGCATGTTTCATCGCCGTGGCACGAAATTTTTAATCTTATATATCTCGTTAGTTTTTTTAAGTTATCTGCCAGATATTAAGCAAGAATACATACATTATCAAACACTTTAATAAACGCGATTTTTTTTGAAAAAAAATGAAAGATAAAAATAACCACGGAAATAAAAATTTTAATGGACCTGTTGAAATTTAAACTTTTTCATTATATTATTATCACGACTTTTTATTTATGATACCTTTACCTTAGATAATTTTTCACAGATATTATGTTTATAAAATTCATTTAGATGTGCAGATATAGATAGGTTGTTTTTCAGATTTTGCTTTAAACACTTTATATATTTGGTATATTTTATTAACTATGGTTACTTATTCATTAAGTATAAATTATATGAGTGAAATGAAGCTCCAGCATCAGACGGATCGTAATCGATTTAGCATTTACCCGCCGAACCCACGACCTTTAGGATAAACCAAGAAATCCCAACCCGTTTTATGTTTTGATTCTAAATTAGAAAGACACTTTATGTCCCCAGTGTTTGGTCTTGGGCATAATCCTATTTTGTTTGTGACGTCAAAACAAAGTCCTGGTATAATTATATCAATTTCTCGACAACCCGTAAGCCAGGGTTATCCTATTAAGCAAATTGAAATTGAACTCGTGACTGTTTTAAAGTTGTACCCTTTCTAAACGAACTGCTTCTTCTGCCGGTTTGATTAGGAAAGTAAGTTTAGGCTGGATGCTTAATTGATTTTAAATCTGGTAAGGTAGTCCAGTGAAGACCAGACCAGGTAGACCCAGATGGAGGCCTT
Organism: Eudonia truncicolella; assembly: GCA_949315975.1. Taxonomy (NCBI): domain Eukaryota; kingdom Metazoa; phylum Arthropoda; class Insecta; order Lepidoptera; family Crambidae; genus Eudonia; species Eudonia truncicolella. The sequence goes on along the minus strand of OX438826.1, from coordinate 1,691,391 downwards.
TATTATCGGAGTTCAAGACTCTCTTTGGGTTGCTGAGCTTACTTAGTAAGTAAGTTCAGTAAAGTCCGGTAGTCCATGTTCATCATGCACAACATTTACAATTTCATAAAATTCTTATGATTTCTATTGTAAGTACGATTGTATTGTCCAAATATAAGGCTAGAATCACTCTTATATTATAAATACGAAAGTTTAGATGTATGTGTGTATATTTGTTGCTTCTTCACGCTGCAACGGATGAATGGATTTGGATTAAATTCGGCATACAGATAGTTTATAATCTGGATTAACACATAGGATAGTTTTCATCCCAATATTCCATAGAAACTGTCAAAGCGGTACGAAGTCCGCCGGGTAAACTAGTAATAAATAAAATGTAAAGATAGTTATTGTCTCGCTTCTTACAGCTGAACACTATAGATTGTAGTATTATGCGTACATTTATATGAGATTTTTGCATCGTCAGCCTGACTGACCCACCATCGGCTAAAATAAATGCTAATGAAATTGGTATTTTATGCCAAGTGACAGCTCGACTACACTCTTGTATTTGTAGTGTTCCATTTGCTTAGGTGCCAAAGCATGACTTTATCTTGCAAATATGATCTAACTCTGCTCAGAATAAAGCTCTTCATTTCTTTTTCATACATTTCGTAGCGCTTATTTACATAACTAAATTATGCAAAACATGAGAAGTGGATATTATTTAGCTTGTTAAATGGTTTTCTAGTCTTATTTTCGTTTGATTGATTGATGGATTTAAAAATGATTCACAAATAGACTTGCATGCGATCAGCGCAAAATAGAGGGAATTGAATAAAATAAAGTAGGCTTGCGCGTAGCAATGGGTAAGAGCAGGTGAGAACGGGCTGCCGCATGTCACCAATGTGGTGCCGCTACTGACACGGTGGAACAAACACTGGCGACGTGGCAGGAGTGGGAACAGCCGCGCCAAGTTCTGCGGGCTGCGATTGGCACCGACCTCTCTCTTAAGGCCGTGACAAACGCCATGGTCTCCTCCACGAGGTCGTGGGACGCGGTTGCCACTTTTTGCGACACGGTCATCCGTCTCAAAAAAGAGGCCGAGTGCGAGATGGAGGCTGACCCCCTAGCGGACGCTAACAGGCGTCGGCGTACGGGTCGGCGGAGACGGCTACACGGGCAGTTGCACCCGTCCTAGCCATCGCGGGGGTGAGGGCTACCATCTTCCTCACACTCCCCGGCGTGCTCAGTAGAGGTTCATCCTCAAGGCGTGTCCCAATGAATCACCGCGGCGGGCCGTGAAAGACTCCTTGAGTGCTCGGGGGCCCGCCCTGCGAAATCAATCAAAATCAAAATCAAATCAAAAAATCAAAATTCTTCTCGTTCATATCGTAAAAGCCGGCTAAGGGACAAGGGTTCCAAGATGCTCGCACATCAGGCGATTGGCTAGCAACCTATCACAAATGTTATCTGTTCCACCTCGGACCCTTACTTTGATTATGCTAAATGAGGTGTCGAGGTGGCGAGTTTATTCAAAATTGGTGTTTTTGATGCTCTGTCTGTCTCTTATTGGGAGAAAGACGTGAGAGTATGTACTACGTGAGAGTATGTACTTCTACCTAGAAGAACACTCCATAATTCACGATCGCCAATACGGGTTTCGGCCGAAGCGGTCAACGGGTGATCTTCTAGCGTACGTTGCACATCTCTGGGGTGAGGCTATTGACAAGCGTGGTGAGTCGGTGGCTGTTAGCCTCGACATAGCCAAGGCATTTGATCGGGTCTGGCACAAAGCTCTCCTCTCCAAGCTTCCGGCATACGGTCTGCCTGCTCAGTTCTGCAACTGGGTCGCTGGCTTCCTGCATGAGCGTAGAATCCGTGTCCTGTCTGATGGATGCGCATCACGGCTCATGTCAGTAAATGCTGGTGTCCCTCAAGGTTCCGTTCTGTCCCCCACGCTGTTTCTTCTGCATATCAATGATATGCTTCCACTTGGAAATATTCATTGCTATGCAGATGATAGTACAGTGCACGGTGGGTATAACGGTCACCCTGCGGCTGGGCGAGTCGAGACTGAAGAGAAACGAGTGAATCTTGTCATTGAGCTCAATCGGGTATTGAACCTCATATCTAATTGGGGCTCCAATAATCTGGTTGAGTTCAATGCCAAGAAAACACAGGTGTGTGCGTTTACGGCCAAAAAGTCACCATTCCTTCCTCTTCCAACTCTTCAGGGCACATCTCTAAGCCTGCAGAACAATATCAACATGCTCGGTATGACGATTCGCTGCGATCTGAATCAAAAGGACTATATCGAAGCCGTGATCAAAACAGCCTCACGAAAACTCGGTGTCCTGAACAGAGTGCGGCGATTCTTTACGCCTGACCAGTTGTGTCTTTTATACAAGACACAGGTACGGTCTTGCGTGGAGTATTGCTCGCACATCTGGGACGGTTCCGCAAAGTATCTTCTCGATGCCTTAGACGGATTGCAGCGTCGCGCTGTACGTATTATCGGCAATGCAGAGGTAACAAATACTCTCGAACACCTGCAATTGCGTAGAGATATAGCGTCACTCAGCGTCTTCTATCGCTTATATCACGGCGAGTGCTCTGAAGAACTCTTTGACCTTATCCCACCTTCTCCCTTCCTCCATAGGAGTACACGTGCTGCTCTCCGGTGTCACCGCTTCACTGTCACACATATCCCATCGCGCACAAAGAAATTTGGTGACTCGTTTCTTTGTCGCACCTCCAAAAGATGGAATAGTCTACCAGCACATGTTTTCCCTCTTTCCTATGATATGGGGTCCTTCAAACGAGGCGTGAAGAAGCACCTTGTGGGCCGGCAGAGTGAGGTTGACTGATGCTGCGTTGTTTTCACGCTGCACCAGTTGTCTTCGCGTCTGGACTCCATTTCCACTTAACATCAGGTGGTGTGGAGTCATTTGCCGTGCTAAGTATAAAAAAAAAAAAAACTATAGCGGTCTCGAAGGCTTTACCGGTTTGAACAAACGTTCGTGTGCACGCGCATCGCCACCGCGCCGGTCACGCCGCTAACCCTATTCCTGATTGGTTGCGCGATTTACTACGATTTACTATGACCAATCAGAGACAAACAAACACGTTTTTTTGTTACCTACCGCCCGCAGTGTGCATTTGCATTCGCAACGACTCTCTCGTGCCTTTTGTTAAATGTTTATCATATGTATTTACCTTATAATAATTGCTGACTCACATAGATATATTTAGGAAGACAGAGAGTAGGAACTCGTTGTAAATGGCCATGGAGATGAACCGGCTCTCGTTGAACTCTGATGGCGCTTTCCTGACCATGATGCACAGCCTGATGCCCCACATCAGGAAGATCACCTCCACTGTTGAAAAAAATGTGTATTTTAGCTTGATTGCTGCAAGTTGTTGTAAGTGCACTTATATAAATCGGAAACATTTATCGAAGTTTTCTTTAAATAGGCGCCAGATGGTAGGATTTTTTAATCATCTTTGGCTTGTGTTAGTACTGGCTGTAAGTCAATGGATGCAGGTTCAAATATGAACTAATAATTTTATGTTAGAGTCAATTTTAAAATGACTTTTTGTTTTTAAAGTTTTCGCTTTAATGTTTTCCTCCTTTGTTTTAAAGAGACCTTATTTCGCTGAGCTATATGTTCGATTAGTTTTTCTAGCTTTGCTGTATTTCCTATTTATAAAAGCTAGAGTAGTTTCAGTAGCTACACAATGGGCAGTGATAAACGATTGCCTTTGTTATCATAACAAACCGCTAATGAAGCTAAGTCAACGGGTTCCGTTTCTCAATCAAAAGTTAGATACTATAATTGAATTTCAAAAGTAAATTAGTTAATGGTCTACAAATACAATCTTCTTCAATTAACTATGGGCCACTAATTCGGGGTCGTCAATCTTTCTGATAAACATTTTTGACAACTCTCAGAGAGAATTTACTAAGCGATAATACTGTTCCCGCATTTCTGATAAACGCAAATTAATGTTAATAAATCAAAATCCAGTCGAGTTCAGACTTATCTTTTAATTATCTTTGCTTGATTTGTTCGCGTGGTTTCGGGGCAACGAAGTCACAAAATTCGTTCGCATCTTAAATGCGAATGTCTGTGGCGACGACAGTACGTCATTCCTTTAGCATATTAAAGTTCCTGTACGCAGATTAAGAAGTCGGCGGAGTGGGAGCCAAGTTGAATTCATAACTGATCTCCGGGATCGATATGGGGAGGAATCGCTCAAGTACCTCATTATAACCTCATTCCGTCGAGAAAGCCGGTGTCAAGTTTGTAATACAGTCCTATAATAAAGGTTCCGTGGATAATGATGGTACCGGGTTAGATTTCCAGCGGAGGGTACATGTTTGTGCACTCGGTTTGGTTGGTGGTAGGGCTTGTTTGTCCGCTTGGCTAGCTACCACCATCTTATCTTAATATGTCGCCATAACATCAATGTTTGTAGCATTGTTGTGTTCCGGCAGCTAGAGATAAGATAACCAGTGCCTCAATAGTTGAGAATCCCGGGTGAAGTGCGCTTCCATCATTGGCCTTATCATCACTTAACATCAGGTGAGATCAAGGCACTGTGCTTACCCGTAAAATATATTTAAAAAAGAAAATTGCCTTTTTTCCTTCCGACTACAGATATATGAAACGAATGCGTGATATAGGTATGTTACAGTTCTTTTGCTTGCAGACTAACAGTGCTAGAAACCTAAATCTCGCCATGATTGTAGTTAGTTATGACCGCTCAAGCTCCGCTTTCAAGCTCATTCACGTATCGCTAGCTAAGCCGTTGGTCCCAGTTGTTGTCGTCAGATGGCAGCCGTTATAACCCAATCTACTCGACTGAATTGAATTAATTAATTTAGACTAATTAATTAATGTAATTGGTGATATAATAGTGTTATTTAGCTAAATAAATAATAAAAGGGTAGCTTGGTGGTGACGCGGCTCGAAAGGCCAAATGGTGATGCGGCTCGAAGACCAAAATGGTATGGCGAGATGGACAAAAAATGGCGGCGCGGGCTTAGAGCATTAAACCACTAAGGACGCGGGCGATGTTCTACTATTTATAGTGGACTGTATTTTTTATTGGCTTTATACTAGGCTAAGGGAGGTTGAACAGCGAGGGACGGCGATAACGATAATGTAAGAGGGGCGCAGTTCAAGGAGGTGGGACAGGACATACCTTGATCACGGCCGACGGCTCGTGTGCGGCAAGCGGGCGAGCAGTCGGAACCGGCAGGAGGTTGGTGGCCGGTGGATAGCCATTGCTGGAGCACAGACTTGTGCCACCAGCGCGTGACCTCTCACAGGTTTAACACTTCTAGCGCGTGTATTTAGATGACCGGAAATCGCGATCTCTCAGCGCGGCGATACATTACAACATTACGATAGCGAAAACTATAATATTTTTAGCGCAACAAATTTAAGTCATCAACTGGCGCAACCACATGGTGCGTTCTCCAATCCTCGCATTACCATACTCTAATGTTTATTTGGGGCGGCCTATGCCCAGCAGTGGGACGTTTGATGCACTTGCAGATGATAATGTGTAGTGTGTGTGATAGTTTATGAGCTCTATCGATTAGTTTTGTTTATATTTTCTTTAAAATTTTCGTATTATGCCTAAAATGCGATCAAATATATGCCCGTCTTTCAATTTTTATTGTTGCTTGCAAGGTAACATATATTAAAATATATAAGTATATATTTGTATTTGTAAGTACTTATACGCAAATACTACATACTTATACGCTAATTTTAAAAGTATTTTTATTAACAATGACAGGCTTATGAAAAGTTCAAACGGTGACATAACCTGCTTAGTCTAGGCACCTTAAGTTAGACATTGGTCCCTTTATAACTTACATATTTTTAATTAATAACAAACTTGTTATATTATTACAATGAAAAACTTAAAAGTTAGTAGTTGATATGAATATATAATTTTATTATATTCTATATTTAAAGTTGGTTAACATTCGTAATAGATTCTTACAAATTATGAAGAGCGTTTTAGTGTACATTTGATGTGTCAGTTGCCGAAGAGTTCATTAGGAACTGCCTGCAAATTTAGTTCGCTCGAAGCGCATATCAAAGTTGTTTCTATCAAATAGAGTAAGTAGTTAAAGATGATCTCATTTAAGTTATGATGTGAGATTTCTACGGTGCTACACTGGTACATCAGTATGACTTATATAAATTGACTAAAATATTGAAAAAAATAAGACAGCATCGCATACATTGCTCTGACTCCAAAGACAGTAACTTTAGCACTTGTGTTAAGGAAACCAGGAACGACGATGGTGCCAAAACCACCCAGACCCGAGAAAATATAGAAAACAGTTCATTTGTCTAAATTTATCCGACCGGGAATCGAACCCGGGACCTCGGAGATGGCAACACCAAAAACCGGCGTGCGAGCCACATGATGTCGCACACGGATGTCGTCAAAATAAAAATTGTTAAGGTTGAATTAAAGATTGACATGATAAATCATTGCAAGCAAAAATAGACCTTATTGCTTTCTAATCTTAATATGTTCAACACCGTCAACCAATCAACATCCTACGGATTGGCTCAGAACTCTCCACATGAGCATGGCCATAACCCACCTCACCTTGCTTAAATCGGAATGGTGGGCTATAAAGACTGTCCTACCTGTACAGCTTAACATTCATCATATTAATTTGGACACTCATCCAACTATACAGCATAACGAAAGTAGGTTAACTCGCAAGATCACAAGTACGCAAACTCAAAATGTATTTTCGAAACTAGTGGATCATGAATAAGACGTGCATTGCTTAAAATATTGTTATTTTTTTATAAGCAATTAAACAAGGGTTTATTTTATTTAAGTATTTATTTATTTATTTTTTAAAGAAAGAATCACTTTATTACTTTTGTTTCTTTCCTTACTTTCTTTCTTCTTTCTTTCTTTGCTCTAAGTTCCAGCCACCGTGCCGTCTAACTGTGTTACACAGTCAGTGCATTCGCTCAACATTCGCTCGGAGCAAATTTAATTAGCTGCTCAATTAGCGTTCAGTATTTGAATAACGAGACAGTGAAAGTAAATTGGAAGCAGAACGCTCATAGGTAATGATGTTTGTGTTCGAACGGGTATTATATACTCGTATTATCTATACTATATATACCGGCCACTGGTCGCTAACAAGTGATTTTAAAATTGTTATACGTTATTGACGCTCAAAGACCTATACTAAATTATTATAAAGAGGAAACATTTGTATTTTTGTATGTATGTGTGTTTGTATCGAATAAACTTAAAAATTACTGGACCGATTTAAAAAATTCTTTCACCATTAGAATGCTACATTAGCGCTGAGTAACATAGGCTATATTAAAAAAAAAGAAAAAAAGTACACCCGTGCGAAGCCGGGACGGGCCGCTAGTTTTAAATATACTTTTTAATTGCTTACAGGTAAGCACTAGGCCTTCATCTCACCTTATGTTAAGTGATGTGAAGGCCGAAGGTGGAAGCGCACTTTACCCAAGAGTCCTCAATTTTGTCTCTGGCTGTCGGAACACCACAATGCTGCTAACATTGTTGTTATGGCAACATGTTTATACACGAAGACTTTTTATCGGTGATCAGGACCTAGATTCCAACTAAGTTAATGATAGCCATTGCAATAATAATAAAACTTACATGTCAGCGTTCCATTTTTTTTTGTCTGGGTAGTAAAGTTAATAACTATGAATATTAAAATCATGGTCATCCTAGTCCTCCTTGTTACAAATAAAACCTCTTCATAAGTACAGGTACAACGATGATAACAAACCTCATTGAGGATTTAAAGTTTTTCATGATAATAGTAGCAAACTGTCTAATGGCAGATAACGTAAAAAAATCACTTCAATCTTCACTTCATAAAAATGTAGGAAGACCATACATTCTAATTAATTTTGGTTACCTAATTAAAAATACAAAATTAAATTTATAAAAAGAAAACATTTAACTACTATTATTATTGCAATGGGCATCATTTACTTAGTCGGAATCAGTAGGTCCTGATCACCGATAAAAAGTCTTCGTGTATAATGGTGATATGGTTGCAATAAATGGGTTCACATCTGCTTGGATGCCAATAACTTCTGGTGTGCCGCATGGATCGCTGCTAGGGCCATTACTTTTTGTCATATTCATCAATAAAGTTGCCTTGTGCTTTAAATACGCCAAAGTTTTATTATACGCAGATGACATTAAAATGTTCATGTCTGTAAACAGTTCCATCAACTGTGATCAACTACAATGCGATCTATTTATATAATATTTTTGTGCAATATTGTATTCATAATAAACTAGATCTAAATGTTTTCAAATGTTATGCAATGTCTTTTTCTCGTAAACCTAAGCCTATAAAATGTTTTTGTTTTGTTTGTATAATTTTAACGCAAAGTTTGTTGCGAAACAAACTACAAAAACGCAAATGTTGAAAAAATTTCAAACGAGCAGGATTTGAACCTGCACCCTTCTGACATACCGGGTCAGGTGCTCTTCCAATTGAGCTATCGTGGTTCTAACCAGCCCGCCGAAATTATTTAACACTATTTATTTATTAAGCCTATAAATTATCCGTACTTCATCGATAATCAGCCGCTTTCTAACATCACATCTTATTTGACATACACATTGATTACAAAGTGAAAAAAGACTCAAATCTTTCGGTTTCATTATAAGATTAACTCATGAATTTAAATCTATAAAGCCGATAAAGGTATTTTTCTGCGCCTATGTGCGCATATCCTTGAGTATGCCTCGGCGGGCGGTCTGGAATCCACAATATGTGTATAATATACTAGTTGTTGCCCGCGACTTTGTTCAGGAATACTACAATAAAAATAAAAAAAGTAAAAAAAAAGTTTCCTATATGCTGGTCTGGGTCAAGGTCTGTATATGAGGAAAGTTTCATTAAAATCCATTCAGTAGTTTTTACGTAAAAAAGTAACAAACATCCATCCATACTTCCGCGTTTATAATATTAGTAGGATACATTTCCCGAATTGAATCCATACAATTTTTAAGATATTTGCAGTTTAAATGTAAAATAATAGATCATGGATATGAGACGAGGTGTAGGAGATATCATTTCTTACTTTTAGAGAAAAGACGACGAGTAATTGACTTAATCAGTCTGTTAAAAACTGCGAGTGGTACACTCGCCAGCACATCAACCTACCACAAACTGTCAAATTTCCTCAATAGACTTTAAACTTTATACCTAAGTTATATGGATGAAAATGTATTGAAGAAATTTGACAGTTTTGGATAGGTTGACGTGCAGGCGTCTGTACTATTGATTGCCCTTCTTTATTGGAGCAAGTTAACCTCTGGGTACCACGCAAACTAGCAATACCCAGAGTTTATACTAATTATCGCCGTAACTCTTTCTTCATTCGAGCGAGTAATTCCTTCAACGACCTGTCAAGAAGCAGCAGCGAGTTGGAATTGTTTCGGACTAAACCCAAAAATTGATTAAGTTTTATACTTCAGAGTTTTTTAACACCCACTCCAAAATTGCTGCCGTCACTTAACATGTTTTATTTCTGTTAGTTTTTATATTCTTAAATCATTTTAGTTTTCTTATTGTTTAGTTTTTAATTATTATAACTTTTATATACTCTATTCTGTAAAGAGCTTATGTGGTCCATGTACATCTTATTTTCTTATATTGTATAAGTTTTGTTGGTGTTCTGAATAAAATAAAAATAATAGCCAACCATATGCATTTAATTTTTTTATACAATACTGTGACGCTCGCTGGTAAATGAAACGCCACATATATATTTCACGATGTAATGAACTGTTTTTCTAGGTTTATAAAAGGTAATAACAAAAGTAGGCCTACGTGCCACGGTGTCTGACGTACAACTGGTTTAGAGCTACATTAGAGCCTACAATCGCCTGGCAACAACCTCATAGTTATGTATGATTCATACAAATACTTTGCATTTTCGAAGCGCCTTTATGTCTGTTTTTGTGATTTTTAAGTTTTTTCCTGTTAAACATCTAAGCTTTAGACTTAAAATTGATAAAGCAGCATACGCCGATAACTGGCACGAGCTCAATCTCCTAACGCTTGAGGAACGCTGGTTGGTATTGGACATGGGTTTGCTGTATGATATATTGCGCGGGCGCCTGGACTGCCCTGAGCTCCTCGAACATATTGCGTTACGAGTACACACACACATACCTGTTTGCTGTCCCATTCCACAAAACCAATTACGGTATGAATGCAGTATTAACTCGTATTGTTGACAATTATAATTTGCACTTTAGTGAGTTGGACCTATTTATTGGGAGCAAGAGTGGCTACATAAATGAAGTGGGATCTGTCTTGTTAACTTAAATCACTTATATATTTACATATTTATTTAATTTTCATTATTTGTGTCAGTTCAATTATATACCTGTATTATTATATTATTATAGTTGCCTTAATATTCAATGGTGACGGTTTGCTTTTGTTAGGATAGTTGAAATGTAAGCCTAGCATAATATACCTAGTTGCCTCTATGGGCGGTTTTGTTATTATTTTTCTGTGGATAACTTTTTAGCCGAATATGTTTAGCCTTAGTAAGATTGTGAATTAGAAGTTAAGTATAGCTGTTGTTGTCTCAATAAATAAATAATTAAATAAAAAAACAAACCCTTCTACCAACCGAACCGAATGAATTCAAAGATGTACTCCTCCCGCTGTGAATCGACCGCTGGGTATGAGACCGGAGGTCCACAGAGGCGGATATTTTATTTTTATTTGTAAGTTTGTTTTTTTTAGCTAGAATCCGGTTTCCTCTATAATTACGGGTACAAATATTATTACATATTTTTGATGTGTAACATCTTTCCGCTCGCCATCTTTAAATACAATTTGTGGGAGTGATTTCGTAGAAAAGGGACTGAAGTATGTTAAAGAAAGTTGGGGAAGCGCGCAAGCTCGCGCCATTTTGTAAGTTTAAAATCGATATTAAGAACAAGACATAATATTATTATTATTATATGTGACATATTGTGTCATCATTTTGATATGTCAAATGTCTTCAAATGAGTATTTATTGCATTCTATTCATGATTTTTATTTTCTATTGTAATATTGATTTCAAAAGGTGAGATGTCAAATGTTACACATCATATTATGCGACTACTGTAAGGCCCTCTCTTTTTATTTTGTTACACTAACTTCTTGAAAGATTCACTATGAAGTAATTTTTACACTCTTTGGATCGGACTCGGTTTTTGTGAACAAGAATATAACAAATACAACACGAACGTGGACACTACTCTCCGATTCAAAGCGGTTCCGTGAATGCCCCGCGCTCATAAAAGGGATGCAACATTTAGGGGCGGCCCGGCGCGCCCGGTTCTTTCTTTGTTCCATAATTCTTATTAAAACAGAGCTCGGAGCCTCTTATATCTTGTATTGTTCCATTCTGGCCGTTATATGCGCCTGCGATGTGTTACTAATAAACTGGTACTGATTTTTGATGAACTTAATCGCTTAATAATTTAGACTCAGGGGTCCCGGTTTTGACTTGAGATAAGATAGCCAGTGCCTCAGTGGATGAGGATTCCGAGTGAAGTGCGCTTCCACGTTCGGCCTTATCATCACCTAACATCAGGTAAGATGAAGGCCAAATGTTAACCCGTAAGTTATGAAAAAAAAACAATACTACGAATAAAACCATAACATTAACAAGCTGTTTAGATCACTAGTCAATTCTAGTAACTTTATTCTTAATTCAAATTGTTATGAGTTTATGTTTTATTGATGTGTTGGTGAGTTGAGTGCGGAAGCTTATTTAAATATAAATGCAAATAATTTATTTTTCAAAAATTTGTTACAAAACAAAAGCTAATATAGTGACATTGTAACAATACAGAAAGCATAACTCGTGGGTCCCACACCAGGAGAGCCCCGTATCGTGGGCACCCACTAAAGTTTATGCGACAGATAGAAATATGATCAAGAAATATAAACACGAAGGCGTGTCTGCTTTTGTTGGATAGAGGTATGGTTTGCTATACATTGCCTTTAGGACTGCACGCTGAGCTCTTACTAGCGTTAGCAGGGCAGTGACACCAGAACCGCCCCAGACTGGAATACAGTAGCTAAGAAGAGATTCCCCCAGACTTGTGTACACCAATCGAAGAGTCTCTGAGTCTGCTGAACACCTAATTAGCTTCATAACATAGATTAAGTTCCTGATGCGAGCAGTAGCAGCCTTAATGTGCATTTTAAAAGAGAGGTTTTCATTTAAGACCACCCCCAGATATGTAATGTTCGTTGACCTGTCAATAATCTGGCATGAGCACTTGCAACGATCACACTCAGAGTGCAAACGGAGTTTGAATGGAAATTGAGGTGCTGATGATTTGGTTTTGTGGAAATATAAGTATTTTGATTTGGAAGCGTTCAAGGTCAATAGATTCCTGTCGAGCCAGCTCTTGAGAATGTTTATCTCTTGTTCAGCTTTTATCAGTGCTCCTTCCTAGGTTTCATCATGAAACAGAACAACCGTATCGTCCGCATAACATACAGCTTCAGTGTTCTGAGCCAATGCATCATGAATGTCATTTAAAAAGACGGTAAACAGGGTTGGACCCAGAACACTGCCCTGCGGGACACCAAATTGTACAGGAAGCTCATTACTGGCAATCTCGTCCAGTTTAGTGCATTGACGCCTACCAATAAGGTAGCTTTGAAACCATTCCAGCGGCTGACCACGGATACCTATATTTTCTAGTTTTTATTAGCAGTTGTTGCACTGGAACGGTATCAAAGGCTTTTGCTAAGTCTAGGAACACGCCAATACATTTGCGGCTTCTGTCCAGTTAATCTGAGATGAATTCGACCAGAGTATTCACAGCATTCTCTGTAGACATCCCGTATCTAAAGCCAAATTGCTTAGGTGTTAACAGTTTATTTTTCTCTAGGTAGTTTTGCAAACGTTTGTTGACGAATTTTTCTAATATCTTAGAGAAATGGGTCTGTAGTTTTCTGGGATCTTCTTGGAACCACACTTATGGATAGGCACAACCATGGACCTCTTCCAGTTACCAGGAAAGGTGCCAGTGCTTATACTGAGGTTGAGGACATGTGTCAGAGGGTAAATTATTTATTAATTTGTAGTATATAGACACACAAACAATTAAACTTTAGGATGAGCAAATTCAAGAGTGCTGCATGTTTTAGAATGAAATGTTTAACATCAGGCCCGCTGATGGAAAGTACACAAAGGAAGGTAGACGACGTTCACAATGCAGCATACTCGTAGAATAAACATTGTATATTAACATGTTTTGTAATTATGTAGGTTTGTTTAAAATCTATTTAAATATGAACATGTAGTTAAAACTTGTACAAACACACACAGGCACAATTACATACAAATCAATTATAAATAGAAATAAAGTTAATAATTTAACTTTTTCTAATACTCACGCGTCGTAAACGAATGGTCCCACCAGTCGGTGTTGCACAGATATGCCTTCAGGTCGTCCTTCGTTCTCCCCACTATCACAGCTGGTGGCGCCACCAGGGTCCTGATCGCCAGCAGCACGCACGCCACCCCTACGATGATGCCGATGCGCCGGAGCAGGTACATGTCCGATATCTTGACAGCTTTGGCTGAGCGCACTTGGAATATTACCGATATTCTGTTGACAATCAATATTTGTTACAATTTAATTACAGAATGAGTCATTATGAGTGTTTTGGAGGAGTTCGATGGCGCAGTGGATAACGCGCCCGGTCTGCAATTGCTAAGGTTAAGCAACTTTCGCAAAGGCCGGTCATCGTATGGGTGAGCAAAAAAATTAATCATCTCATTCGTGCTTCGGAAGGCACGTAGGCACGCCCGTTGGTCCCGGCTGCATTACCACCAATCCGCACTGGGCCCGCGTGGTGGTTTATGGCCCGTTCTCCCTATCCATCCATAGGGTAGGCTCGTGCCCCAGCAGTGCGGACTTTGATGAGCTGATGATGGAGTGTTTTGTAGGGCTAAAACAGTGCTCGACCGACCGTCGGTTACGCGCATCGTATTGTATTGTATTATATTGTATTATTATTATATGCAAAAGATAACTTAACGGGAAATTGGATTCTTTTAAAATTAAATGGTAAATCATTTGGAATCATTGGGATGCGAGGTATAAGCACTGTTTGACCAACTGCTGGACCAGTCAAAACTATTGCAACGATCACGTTATTGCGAAGACGTTTGACTTGAAGTCGGGTCCCGTTACATAAATTCGGTGGTCCCGCCTCCCCCTCGCAGCGTCTTGTCTTGCGCATCATGCGCGCGTGTGAACTTTGTTGCGGAGTTATTCTAAAATTGTAGTATCTTCTAAGATGTTAATTGAAATTAAGTGATGTCAAGGACAACACATTTATTTGGATATGGATTAATAATAATGTTATGTTGATAAAACTCTTTGGCAAATAATTGGCAATAATGCATTAATTTCGACCAAATTTGATTACCATAAAAAAGGTTATAATAGGTTATAAAGGGGTTATAAAGATTATAAGGTTATAAAGGTTAGGGTTTTATTGAGTCAATCTCAAAAGATAGACATATACTGTCGTGGATATTTTTTTAGATCATTTAAAGAGTAATAATTATTTTATACATATTTCTGGGTAACTTGAACCGTTTACGCAGCGCACGCAACGGAAGCCCTAAAATAAGGATAATTATCCCCGTTTTAGCAACATTTTTCATTGATGCTTTGCTCCTATTAGTTGCTGTGTTATGTTATATAGCCTAAAGCCTTCATTAATAAATGGACTATCCAACACAAAAATATTTTTTTAATTCGAACTAGTAGTTCCTGAGATTAGCGCGTTCAAACATACAAACTCTTCAGCTTTATAATATTATTAGTATAGATTGTATTTCATTAGCGACTATGTATTTAATCATACGCGACCGACGTTGCACCGCGGTCGATTGAATACTGTTTTAGCCCAAAAAGGAGTAGCTAGTATGTCCGTGATAATATAACATCGGATTAATATATTGGCCCACAGCTGGGCAAAAGTTTCCATCATTGAATGAAGTTATCACTACAATTGATGGGTAGTGTCGTTATCACCACGCTTGCCAATTAGGGGTTGGTAATCACAAACCCGAGCTATGTATCGAAGAATACGAAACACACTTTGCCCCACCTGGATTGGGATCTGGACCTGGATTGAACCCAGGGCCACTCGAGCGCGTTGCCACTCGGCTTAGATTATATAGAACCCACTTAGCCACGGAGGCGTTATTTATATAGGCCATTTATTAATTAAAAAAGTAGGTAACTACTACGAATACTTTATTTAATAAATTGCTATAGTTTTTTTTACCCTATTCCAATATAATTGACACAGTTTCGAATGTCGAGAGATCAATTAATCTATTGTGATTTGTTATTGTTAGAGTTGCGAATCCAATATTGTTAGCTGATACTTAAGCAACAATGAAGCTAGCTTCAGTTACAGTGTATTTTATCAAAACCATCAATATCATTTCATACCTTATCTTCAAAAGAGCTTTTGTATTATAGTTAACTGAGTTTGAATTGTAAATATTATAAAACTACAAATAAGTAGTATATGCGTGTTATGAAACTAAATTAATGGTATTAAATCTTTTTTGGGGAAATGAGAGAGAGAAACCAAAAAACATGACAAATGAGTCATGAGTGGAAGAAGATGACAATTGTATTGAATTTCTTTTCAAGTACTAATGCTATATTTTCTTCAATACAAACGTAGGTACATTAGCGATTTTCTCTATAATTTGTTTTGTCAACAAACTTGCATCCGATTTACCACAATAACTGTTCGTGCACCAGACTGGCGTCGCTTCTACATAATGCTACTAAAAATACATTGTTTATTATTATTCTGAATCAAACGGTCACTCATAATACTTTTGAGGACATTCATCGAATAAATAACTGACAAAAATTTTAGCTTAACCATGGACTAATTACTGACAACCGGTGGGGTAAACAAGTTCTCGAGTGGAACCTCATATCGGCAAACGTAGCGTAGGACGCCCTCAGACTAGGTAGCGCGACGATCTTCGCAAGGTGGCTGGCAAGAGCTCGATGAGAGTAGCCACGGATCGTGCTCGGTGGCGTGCACTTGGAGAGGCCTATGTCCAGCAGTGGACTAGTATAGGCTGATGATAATGATGATGGACTAACGAATATACTATTTTAAATTCTTTAGACGTATGCCAAGTCTCGCCTAGTGAGATGCAGTTGGTTTTAGGTAAATATAGTATTCTCCCCTGACACTCCTAAAAACTTCTGCACTTCCCCTTATATGCTGCCAGGGTGATCCAATATACTGTAATGTGGTACTCGGAATTTGCTATTCTTCTACAGATATGGCCAAAGATCTATAGAAGAATATCAGATTACGAGATCCTCTCGATAGTGCATGGATAGTACCTACTGCAGTTTTTAGATGGTATGCCCCTGCTTCCCGGGAACTCTTCGGAGTTAGGTTGGAACCACATTTAACTCGCGGATCGCCCCAGACCCCCTAGTTAAAGCTGATTAATTTCATCGTCAAAACGATTCCGTTGCGGTACTACTAGCAGTTAGTATGCAGCCATATGCAATATCTGAAGGAAAAAACAAAAGAAGGGTGATCAGGCAGGACAGCAATAAGCAATTACCGGAGTTAACGCCAGCAATGTTCGTGCAAGCGGGCTGCCACCAACTGCTAATCTGTGATTCCGAGAGGATACTGATGTGGACGAGGAAAAACAAAATATTTCTTTGATCCACTCGGGGGTGGGAGGGCTCACTCAATTTATTCTTATTTACGCATCCTCCTAATAACGACCTTTGATGTTCAGGAGAGCTATCGCTCTCCAAGATTGTTGATAACGTCGCAAATATTAGAAAATTTACTCGTGTATTTTTATTACTTATTTTTATTTATCAGTGACCCTCGTTTGGAGCGGTTATACCAGTATACCGTGTTGACCGAGTGTGATGTGTGTGTATTAACTCATATTTCGCGTATGAGTTGAAACAGGTGCGTGGGCTCTACCATAATATTTGTTGGGAATATAAATATAACTGTAGACTCACGCTTATAAGAAGTATGGACACACGCTAATATTTTCCCGTGTCTATAAATAGAATATGCGAGTGGTGTTAAGTAAGCAAGACAAGAATTAAAACATGTACTACAAATGTATATCTACGCACTCTTCTACTAAGTGTGATCTTCACAAATTTAATTATTCCTTACATATGTAAGCACTTACTTACGAAAAACCGGCCAAGTGCGTGTCGGGTCACGCGCAGTGTAGGGTTCCGTAGCCCATATCAATAATGCGGACTCTGAGAAGAGGGCTTAATGAGGAGTTTGTACTGCGCCAACTACATTTTATCTGTTACTCTTAAACTTGTAAAGCCTACCTAGCTGTGATAGTTTTCCTTTCACTTCATCATATATACGACTACCGTGAGTTTTTTCACGTATCCAAAAACAACCATTTGTTTGGGGGGGGGGGGGGGAAACTTGGCTGGGGACAGACAGACGGACATGGCGAAACTGTAAGGTTTCCTTGTTGACTACGGAACCCTAAAAACATCCTATTCGTTTCATATTAAGTAATAATTATTGTTATTGGCGTCTATGAGGTCGTCGTCGAAGTGTGAAGGTACTAAGTTTAATTTTATAGGGAATCCTTCGTAAATCGACCATGAAGTTTTGTTTCATGAAACCCGGCCAAGCTAGTGTCGGTAAGAAAACATCCGAAAAGGTCTCAGCAAACTTCGCTGGCAAGATCCTTCGGTACGGAAATAGACAAATTTCCTGCTATCGAATGTGGTTCACATGCTAGTGTACGTACGCACGCGAGTCTTATAAAGTAGAAAAGCTCGTAATTCAGCGGTGCGTTGGATGGGGGTTAAACGCTTAGTTGCGTTTAGCTTGTGACCTTCACCTACACTGAACATAAGGTCATAATGTAATAGGCGCTGCAATTGACCTTCAGAGTAAGGCTGCGTTTCCACCAGAACTGTGGGAGGTAGATAAGCGATGTCATCACCATCATATAGTAATTTCATACTGTAGTTTGGGAATCACTACAAAAAACGTTATGCGACATGGGACATAACATGTACCCCCCCCTGGGTATCGAACCCGGCACCTCTGGGTCTAAGCCGGTGGTAACCACTAGGCCACAGAGGCGCTTAAAAATACGACAGTTTGTGATACGATTGCTTCATTTGCCTTACCTAGCTTAGGCAGTGTAAAATGTAGCTTTTTTGTGAATTTTGTTTCGCGCACAGCTTAGCTACCTCGCACAGCTCTGGTGGAAACGCAGCTTAAGTGTTGAACAATTATCCTAGAGAGGGACATAACTACACCTTCTGACAGACCGGGTCAGGCGCGAGGGTCGCAGTTCATGGCGCTTGGCACGCATTCCCCTTTGCATGAATACTATCCACTTGAATTTCATCATTATCACAAGCCAGTAAATATTCCACAGCTGACTGAGGTCTTCCAACAAGAGAATATAGATAGTTATTTCATTTATTTTAAAAATAATAGGATATAAACAAAAAAAACAAAATAAGGCAAAATTATTATGTGGCATGTGGGCCTGCTGCAGCAGTACAACCACGGTAATGGCTTAACGTGCCTTCCAAAGCATGAGAGAGTTAACATACTGTAATTTGGTAACCCATCTGGGGACCAGTATTACGAAAGTTGCTTAGCATACACGATTGCCCGATAGTGTTAGCACCTGCGCTAACCATCCTTTATCTATACTAATATTATAAAGAGAAAGTTTTTCGAAAGTTCGATTTAGAAAGACTGTATATATGCATAGATTTCATGCAAATGTATGTGTTTGAAATTGAATTAAATTATGTTGGTGCAGCATGCACCGATAGGGCTCCCTCAGAATACAGGCGTTGGTTGCCACACGTCTCTTTCGCAACATCACAAGGTGAGGTGGTATCCTGATTGACCTACTGTATATTATGATTGTTATTTGTATTTTTATTGATGTGTCAATAATATATTTCTCTCACTCACTCTCATAACAAAAAAAGAGTAAGAAACAGATTACTTTCAATAAACTAATGGTAATAATCTTATCGTCAGCTTATGTCCCTTACGAAAAGGCAGACCCAGTATCACCACAGATACGGGGAACCTACGGCAGCCGAGAAAACTTAGATGTCATCATCGACTGCGACGCGAACGCGCATCATGTCGTTTGGGGCAGCTCAGACACCAATGAAAGGGGGGAGAAGCTTCTGGATTATCTGGTAAGTTCACCCATGCAATTACTTAACAAAGGTAGCAAGCCTACTTTTGTCAACGCCCGCAGAGCACACGTGATCGATGTAACCATTGCTAACAATAGAGCGGCAAGGAACATCACAAACTGGCATGGTCTCCCTTTTAGATCATACATATAACAGGTTCCTTTTGGATGGTGTAGTCTTCGCGAACGAAGTCGCGGGCAACAACTAGTAATAAACAAAATTAAATGAAATTACAGATATATATTGTACTCAAATTATAACTAGACCACTTCTATCAACAAATTGTTGATCGAAGAAGCTAGACTACCAGCGATATAGCAGTTTTTAAAAAAAACAAAAACCTTTTTTTAACATAAATGTCTTCTGCTGTTTTATATCGTAGCCGTTGGGTTCAGCAAGAACAAAAGGGTTAAATATATTAGTTGGTTAATATTTAACAGTATACTAATTTTATTATGATACATTAATAAACGCATAACTTAACCAGAACGTAATAGAACTATTTGAATATTTTCACAGGCCATGTGATTATCATTACAGCTCTAGGCTCAATTGCTCGCAATCAAATCTATTTGTTTCTCATGTAAAATTTAAATTACGCACTATCATTATTCTGCTGAGTCTCTGACAAGGAATGTATGGTAATATATCAACTGTTTACATAATAATGTTCTCATTATCACATAATACTAGCTCGTTGAGATTGATTACCATGATTACCATGTAGTTAATATTACTGACATAAAATGACATAGTGTTGTCTCATTTATTATTTTTAAATAAATTAAATAAACCATCACCATGACAAGCTAACTTGTATGTCCGCATTGCTGGCGCACGAGCCTTCTCTATGGATGAAAACACCACAGGGAGAACAGGTCATAAACCAACACGCGAGCCCAGTGCCGATTAGTGGCTGTTAACGACTGCTAATGCAGCTGGGACCAATAGCTTTACGTGCCTTCCGAAGCACGGAGGAGCTAGCTCGAGATGATAAATTTGGTCACCTATCCGACAACCGGCCTTTGCGAAAGTAGCTTAACTTCAGCAATCGCAGACCTGGCGTGTTTACCACTGCATCATCGAGCTCCTCTAGAAATATACACCGTTAATAAAATTTGCCTGATATTATTCCTTCACTTCATATCATCTTTTACTTTTCACTCTAAGTTATACGAGTTCCGTTCATTTTAACGTTTAACAACATAACGCATAAATGTTCGGTTGTAAGTTCAAGCCATATTTATTGTATTCCAGCTACTAGCGTATACAAATGTAAAATTGATGAATAACCCTCAATTTGTTATGGAGATGACTCGTGGCTTTGCTCAATTTACACCAGTTAATTTTGCATCATAGTGCATGCGTGTCTGAATAACAGTTGTTATTTGGGTAGGTATAGTAAATAGCCTATAACTGTCCCACTGATGAGCAAAGACCTCCATCATTGAATCAAGCCATCGCTACAATTGATTGGCCTTGTCGCCACGCTTGCTAAATGCGAATCGGTGATCACAAAAACCCCGGTGTATCGAAAAATCCGAAACACACTTTGCCTGACCTGGGAATTGAACCCGGAAGCTTCGGGGAACGAGTGAAGCGCTTTGCCACACAGGCACCGAGGCCTTTTATGGTATATGGAAAGAAATACTAGTCAAGCTCATATATCACCAGCGTTCCACCAGCGTGGAATTAGGAAGTCTTTTACTGGTTTGAGAAGTTTAAAATAATTTTTATAAACCTTAACTTGTCCCTTTTACCACTTTTATCACGAAAAATGTAGGAATTGTTGTATTTGCTGACAAGACAAACCGCCACAACAAAGCACACACACTATTTAAGTAGGTACCTATTTCAGACATCTCTGACAATCTGTCAAAAGTTTATTAAGCAATGTCGATGTACGCATTATAATTGTGTTCCTTACCTCCAAGTCTTCAACATCAAAGCCCCATATGTCAGACAAAATCCAACTTCCCTTAGCCAGACCCTGGCTGTGCAGGTGAAGACTGTAGGCCGGCCGTACATGACGAGGGTCGTACAGTAGATGAGCAGAGCTCCCAAAACTATGACCCTGAGCAGCGCAGGGCTGGCAGCTCGAACAACCTAGGGAATAACTAGGTCAGATTGTTGCTTAGAGATATAATCAAAAAATTACGTAGGACGACATTGTTTTAAAGGACCTTTTTCAGACATACAATCTAAATCATTAATAAGTCACATTGTCAGTCAAGAACATTACGTAAAAAGACTCTTCAAATAAACGTATTTATTTTTAAATTGAACAATAATAATAATAATATATCTATAATAATAATATAATAATAAACACATACACAATATAACGGCACAAACATTACAAATACAAAAACAAAAAATAATAATAAAAAAGTAAAATAATAATATTTATTATTGTTTTTAACGGATATTTCAACCCAACGTCGGTAAATTGGAGTTTGGATAAGTCTGTCCGCCAGATTTCGGACAATAACATTGTCACACGAGGAAACTCTGGACATGAAAGACGCTATTCTTTTTCGCTGGATAGCATTGAATGAGTCGCGGGCCTCAGTCTACATTTATGAAGCGCTGCAGAAGCGCTTCTAGCCTATCAATGTCATTGTCATAGGACACTCGAATGCTATCATGACTGTGTCTTCTTGGTGTATTCAGTCCAGAGCTGGCACGCGTAAAAAGTCTGGCAGAAAGACCTAAACAGTGTCGTTTTCACGTCAGGCAAAGCTTTAAAAAACTTTCTTGCAATCATATTGCCCACGATGCAAAGAGCCCTAAGCTGTCGTTCATACGTCCGCGTCGTCTTTAAAGCTAGACGTCACGATGTGGCCAAGATACCCAAACCTGTCAAATTTTTTTATAGGCTGCCTGTTAATATAAACTTAAGGTACATTTTGAAGTCCTGTAATGTAAACAATAATGTTGTAGTTGTAGTTATTGTAGAATTTTAACGCAAATAGCTGTTACGTTTAAAGTAAGAACTAAATTTAAATTTAGACAGGACAGCATTTTAGCGCCCCAAATAAGATTACGGCTACTCACCCTGACATGACCGTACTTAATGGTGAAATAAACGATGAAAGGCAAACAGGAGATGACGAGACAGGCGAGGGCGAAGATGGTCGTTCTGACAACCCAGTTAAGTGCGGCGACGCAGGGCGATCCGTCCAAGCAGGCTTCGCAGCCTTCGGCACAGGGCAGGCACTCGAAGGCATCAGACAAGGAGTATAAGCTGCGTTGGAGCTGGGGAGAGAGTAACAATATGATAATAACAATTGAATAAAACTAAATTATACCTTAATTGGAGCAATGGGACGGCACGCAACGTTACTACATAATATAGTACACACACACACCCTACCTCATTTTTATGTCGTGGAGTTTAGCAGAGCCACGAGCCTTCCCTGTGGATAGATAGGGAGAACGGGAAATATATCACCACGAGGGCCTAGTGCAGATTGGTCAATTGATTGATTGATCAATTGTGTTGAGGATTGTCTGCTAAACTCCGCGTAAATCGTGTGAGGTTATTTTGTATTTACTTCACGTATATCGTGTTACTCGTTATCGTGTTAATTTAAACAACAACATAACAGCTCCACGTATATAGTGTTTGGCAATTGGGTAGTTGACAATAACAACAATTAATTCCAGAACAATAAACGTATAAATGAAATCATGTAACAGTTCTTTATAACATTGAACAATTTTTTATTTGACCTAAGCATGAATTTCTGTAACCTAAAAAGTTATTAATAAACACTCAATTGACGGAAAGAAATAGTGACGTCATAGTTTGCTAATCCCATACAATTTCTAATAAAAATAATCGTTTTGACAGTTGTTAAAAAGTTTCTATATTGACTAACCAGTCAACTACCCAATTCATGGTACACAATGACGACATGGCAACAATAGTAAAATATGTAGTCACAAATGCAGTGACAGTTTGGCTGCGTTCAGTGTGAAGTCCGTCCTCAGAATAATAACTTAAGCTAGTCCGCCTCGCCAGATTTTATTGATTTAGGGTTCTTTAATTGTTGTTCTGAATGTGCATTTTTAATATAGGTATATATATATTTATGAGTATATAGGTTTATTTATAATATAAGTACATATTTTCTATAATTTATTAGTGAGAGACTAAATCTCTTGTCTCTTAACATGGAAACGTCACCTCGCACAGGCCCAGAATACCAGCGCCGGCGCCGTTGCGATGTGACTTTCTCACACCGTAGGTCCTGATTGGCTCATCACACTGTTGTGTTCCTTTTATATGTTTATTTTGTTTTTGCATTTTATGTCTTTTTGTTTTTTTTATTTATTTGATTTTTAACATGATATGTGAGAGTAAATAAATGTTTTTTCTTTCTTTCTTCTTTTTTTCAAATGCGAGAAATCCGCTTCATGGATGCTTGATCCTCAACCAGAAATAACTTTTTGTTCGCATTGTGTTTTTGTTAAGCTACCTAACAATATAAAATAAATAATTTAAAACTCCAAAAGTCTATAAAATATTATCTGGTCCTATTTCCGTTTTATTTGGTATTATACGGTTGGTTTAATACAGTATTTTTGCAATGAACACTTAAACTGAAATCATGAGAGCATGGTGGAAAAACACATAATTAATTATTTCCCAAATAAAACGGAATAACCCTTTGGCGAAACCTCAAGCGGGTACTCTTTTTCCTCTAAATTATTTCTTCATACACGTCTTCAAAGAAATACATTAAAAGAGCCGACGACTGACGTTAATTACATCACTC
This sequence comes from Eudonia truncicolella, assembly GCA_949315975.1. Taxonomy (NCBI): domain Eukaryota; kingdom Metazoa; phylum Arthropoda; class Insecta; order Lepidoptera; family Crambidae; genus Eudonia; species Eudonia truncicolella. The sequence goes on along the minus strand of OX438826.1, from coordinate 1,667,275 downwards.
CGCGAACGTAATTAAGAAAGCGTAATGATTTAATTAGTATTTTTAGATTTTACATACATATTTATCAAAATCATTCTATAACTTTAAGTCATATCAATGTTGATGTAACGGAAAAAATGCAGAATATATTTATGAGTTACTTTTATCACATCACAATCACATGGACATATTTATTCCATCATTCACCTCACCTGAAGTTAAGTGATGATAAGTCCGGAGGTGGAAGCTCCTTCACCCGGAACCCTAAACTACTTATAGACTGGCTATCTCGACTCTTACGTTGACATTTTTAGATAAGATGTTGGTAGCCCTACCACCAACCAACCTGAGTACAATCACGCACCCCCCTGGGAATCGTCCAAAAATTTTTTTTACCTACTACCCATATAGGACGTCTATTTTTTTAGCTGTGGAGAAGAATGGGCGTAAGATACATCTTGAAGTAATATCAAACGTCGATCCGATCGAGATTGTACATCTTAGACTGATTACAATTCTAACCAACCCAATAACCAATACCCACACAGTACATCCTTTGATATTCCATTACTTGAATATCTCGTTAGCAGATCATTCGATTATGGAAATAATACGTAATCTTCACGGCGGCAGCGATTTACAGTCAATTTTGGGCCTGATAGGTAATTTAGATAGCTTTAGCAAACAAAAATTAAGCATTTCCCATTGCGGATTGTAAAGGCTCTCGCAAATAAGGTGCCCTCATTTTTTTATATGATTTCAGTCGCGAGAGCTCATTTAATATGTTTGTGATTGCGTTATATCGTATTTATTGGTTCCGCAACGGGATACCGATTGGCTTTATTCACCTGATTGTAAATTACAGCCAAAGTAATGTAAGTAGCACTCATCTTTTTTATTCCGCAACAACAGAAAACATGTCTATCATATCTCTAATTTTCGGCGCACAATAATGCTACTGGTAGTGTTGTTAGGACATAGATTAGAACCCATTTGTATGTACCCTACCCATTATTCGCCGATTATTTTTAATTCCTTCACATATTTATATGTTGTAGTTTAATAGATGTAGTTTGTCCAAAGATTAGGAAAGTATCGGAAGAGAGTAGACTAATATGTCGCCATAACATCAATGTTTGTAGCATTGTTGTGTTCCGGCAGCTAGAGATAAGATAGCCAGTACCTCACTAGTTGAGGATCCCGGGTCAAGTGCGCTTCCATCATTGGCCTTATCATCACTTAACATCAGGTGAGATCAAGGCACTGTGCTTACCCGTAAATATAAAAAAAAACAAATTTTAAAACAAGAAGCAAATTCAGTCAGAATTCAAGAATTAACATTTTGGTCTTCCCCAAGCTATATACTCGTAATATTAGCGCGGTGTGAATCTAATTTTAACTCGTAAATAATAGATAATGATTGTATTCAGAATAAAATTATAATATAAATAGTATTCGACTATGACTTGGTTCACGTCAATTAACTTACGATTTTTATTTCTACCTGTGATTTGCTTGACAAGAAAAGTGTCTTATTTATACGTTTCTACATTGGAACATGAAAAAAAACCATGTAAACATGTAAACACGCTCCCATGTACAGAACCCCATGCTATGTTATGATATTCACTGCAAATTGCCGTCGCCTATGTTCGGGCAGCGTCTGAAAGTCTAATAATGGCCGCTTTACTCAACAATTATGTAGATCTAAAGAGCCCATTTTTAGGCAAAGTGGTGAATTTTAATTTCACTTGTTTAACATTTAATCTGCCTCAAGATTATCATTGCATTTATTTCGTCCAATTAGCATATCCATTTAGCTAAGTCTGCTATCTTTTCGCATTTTTTTGGTATCAAATTAAGTACCTACGCTTCTGCTTTTATTTTTATCTCTCCTTATAAAATTTACTCTTACTTAAACCTGAGTAAGTTATTCTTAGCATAACGAGCCCGTTGTGCTAAGAATAACTTACTTAAGTTAACTAAGTAAACTAGACCTAAGTAACTAGTAAGTAGAAAAGAAAGGAACGCATAAAACATTTTCGACTCCGACAAACTTAAGATAAAATAATGGTGGTAACCCAAGCAGGGTTGCAATAAACTTTTCAACTAATGAAACTGAACAGAATAAACGTTCCCGCTGAGAATCGAACCCGGCATTTTCTTGTTAGAGTCCGGTGCTATTCCCACAAGACCGCAATAGCGGTTCTAAAATAAAATTACAAAAAATGATTTTAGCGAAAAAGGTTTTTAAAATATACACTCGGCATTCGTACTCAGTGACGATGCAGCCAGTGTTTCTTCTGTTTATTCGTTAGGTACGCCTTTCGTTTCGTTTGCAATGAAGTAGTTATGCATTTGTTTGTTTCTAACACTAGTTAACATGTTTAAGGGCGTAAGGCGTAAGGGCGTCTGCTGCGTCAAGCGGGCGCGGGCGCGGCGTGCCTGTTTCGTGTTAATTCATAAAACAGCGAGGCGTGTCGGCCGTCGTCGGGCGGGCTGCCTATGATTAACGCTGAAAATCAAAACAAAACCGCGCGTTCTCCCCGTGCGCCCGCATGACGCAGCGGAGGCCCTAAGGTTTTTTTCCATTACCCCTAACAACAATCATAGAACTTGGTCCAAAATAAAATGTTTTGGAATCTTTTCTTACCAGTAAATGCTTTTCGTACTCTTCTTCGATGTCGCTGCCGTTGTAGTATCGGTTGTCGGCCGTGGTGTTGGGGTAGTAGAACCCTCGCTTGCACAAGCACCGGTAAGAGCCTCTGCGGAACCCCAGTCCAGGCATTGGGACGCACTGCGAACAAAACATTACGTTAGAAGGGACAGCATAAAAGCTAGTTTTGTCTTACTTATGTTATTTGAGGTTTCCCTTTTTCAAATGCACCTTTTACGCAATCTTTGCAATCTTTTACGACCTGTAAAAGTGTTTTGTGCAACCAAGTTTATAAAATAAAAAGAAGTGAATACATCATTGTGTATCTATCTACTATCTACTTTTAATTGTTAGCTGTCATTCATTATTAGTTCATTTTATGTCCCAACTGCTTGGGCACGAGCCTTCCCTATGGATGGATAGGAGAACGGGCCATAAACCACCACGCTGCTGGCCCAGTGCGGATTGGTGGTTGTTAACGACTGCTAATGCAACCAGCTTTACGTGCTTTCTGAAGCACGGAGGAGCTCGAGATGACCAATTTTTTGGTCACCCATCCGATGACCGGCCTTTGCGAAAGGTGCTTAATCTCAGCACTCGCAGACCAGGTGCGTTAGCCAATTCAATCAATCAAATTCGATCAATGCTGACTGCGTATAGGTAATTTGTAATTGGAATGCAGTTCTTGGGGATCCGAACGGAATAACTCGAATGTAATTCTGGCGTTTTATATGTAATGTATACAGGAAAAGAAAACAAAGTTTACCTATTAATTATTATTTATGTTTTGTTTTTATTAAACGGTTTTATTTAGCTTGCCCTATTTATTGCCCGTTTTATTATTAGGCGTTTATTTGCCCGTTATTTATTATTATTTATTTGTTTATTTATATGGGTCAAATCTAGTAATTAAAATTTGACCCCCTTCCTGTCGACGGATTGAGCTGAAATGTTGCATGCATGTGTAAATCGGATGACAATGCAAAATTACTATGACATGGAGCTGATCTGATGATGGAACCGGAAGGTGGCCATAGGAACTCGGTAGTTAAACGACACAACCCCATCGAGTTTGAACTCGTTTGATCCGTCTTGACGAGTACTTTGGTGCTAGATGTTAACCAGGGTCTGATGATGGAGCTGGAAGATGGCCATGGGAACTCGGGGAAATAAACTCGTTCGTTCGTTCGTTCGTTCCGTTTGTTATGAACGTGGTAAACTATTTATATATATGTCCTGACCTTTTTTGTATGTCAAAATGATATATTATCTGGATAGGCTAGCTGTCACTCATTATTAAATAGCATATCCTAAAGGCGAAACAGGGAGGCAGGAGATATGAGCAGGATTGAACACGGCTTCCAATTTTATATTTATTTATCCAAAATGGCATATAATTATGCGGCCTATTGGCTCTTTGACGTGGGTTCAACTTGCATGCTTCTAACCATAAGACCTTAGTAGTATCTATGCCCTAATTTTAATATGCCCGTAGCTTTAAAACTAGCGCACAGTACAATTTATCTTTGCTTCGAAAATTGAAGAAAAAAACTGGTCATTGCATTGCTTTGCAGCAGAATCAGGTAGGTACCTAATGATTATTTGAATAAAAGACTTACTAAGGGTAGTATCACGTTAAGTAATATAGGCCTATGTCTAGCAGTGGGCTGTATAGGCTGATGATGATGATGATGATGATGATGATGATGATGGTGATGATGATATACGTTGCTATACTACAGATAGGCTGCTTTTCTCCTCCCCGCAACTTGGACCTCAAAACTCAAAAGTTTTTCGCTCTCTTCAACTGATTTGAACGACCCTATTTATTTTATTTATGTATTTATTTGTTTATTTATTAGGTAATTCTACAGCTTTTTTTTACAAACGCATTTTAACTTACTTATTGTAAGATACATAAGCCAATTAGAGAATTCCACAACTTAGACTAATTCATTAACTAGATATTAAGAATAATCGAAACGCACTTGACAACATAGTATGCTCGTGTTCAATAATCAGTTTACAATCTGTCATATATAACTTACATTTTAACAAATATATGTAAACCCTACAGACAAACATGCAAACAAAGATACACATCTTCATATATATATATATAGGATCCAATTAGACTCACACATTAATACTTACGTACGTACATGCACGTGCACGCGCCTGCACACCAGACCACCAAAAACCGTTCAACCTCCTCAACAAATCTTGAACCTTATGCGTATGGCATATGGTTGAATATCCATTGAAGAAATCCGATAGCTCCAGAAACGAATTGTGTAGGGGATGAGTTCATGCGTTTTAAACGCTCCAGACAATCTGGTAAGGGTTGGGAACACGGTACTGTGATGTCGACCCCTGGAAACATGCGGCCACAAAGAACGTTGTACTTGGGAGAGTAACCACTAAGACTTCCCTACCGCATGATCATCATTTTCAGCTTCAGCCCGTATCCTACTGGGCTGGGCCTCTCCCATATCACGCCATTCCCTGTTTTGAGTTAATAATAAACACCATTATCGCCATAAACCCAGTTATACTTACTCTAAAATCTATAAGAGAGCCACAACTCCTCTCAAATAATAAAGCTTAGTAATGTTTCAAAAGCTGTATCGCCGTAGAGCACCGCCCGACGCGCTGAAGCCATACGGGTTTCGTGTGATATAACAGGCTATAAATGTCTTAGGTGTGTGTTAATACTTTATCACTAATGCCGGTTGCACACTCTCGTGCGACACATGAGGCCGCAGGGTGCCTTGTGCCAGTTTTATTTGACATTTGATTACGTTAAGGATAGCGAAAAATTTTTACTCTTCTCGTGTGGCGCCAGGAGGTGATTCAGTGACATATAAATTCTCGTTTGCGTTAACGTTAATGGACGGCAGAAAAGTCGCTGTTAGTACCGCAGAATATCGATGCGTATCGTTCGGTTTTTTATTAGCTACGGGTAAGCAGTTGGCTTTTATCTCACCTATGGTTGAAGCGTACTTCACCCGGAATTCTCACCTACTGAAGCACTGATTATCTTATCTCTAGCTTAAAGCAACATATTTATAGAAAAATTTAAAGAAACATACCAATATCGTTAAGCCCACAGCATAATAAAAAAGGTGTTAAACCCAATTGGTTATAACTAATAACCTCGATTAACCTCAACCTAAGAGCTCGATGGCGCAGTGGTTAACTCGCCCGGTCTGCGAGTGCTGTGGTTAAGCAACTTTTGCAAAGGCCGATCATCGGATGGGTGATCAAAAATTTATAATCTCGAGCTCCTCCGTGCTTCGGAAGGCTCGTTAAGCCGGTGGTCCCGGCTGCAATAGCATTCGTTAACAACCACCAATCCGCACTGGGCCCGCGTGGTGGTTTATGGCCCGTTCTCCCTATCCATCCATAGGGAAGGCTTGTGCCCCAGCAGTGGGGACATAAAATGAGCTGATGATGATGATGATGATAATGATGATGATGATGATGATGATGATGATGATGATGATATTTATACATTATATACAGACGACGACTTAAGATTCCACTTTTCATTTATTACATTTGTTCAATTTCGTATCGAGACATTCTTCGATTAATTCTTCTGCAACAAGAAAGTCGATATGAAGTTTATAATAACTGCGACAGAATATCCCGTTATTAACACGGTAGAGGAGTCTTGAGGCGAACGTTGTTCACGGGTGAGTGAGCGAAGTACTTTGTACTTGAGCGATTGGAGCGTGCAAATGCAACATGCTCTGCTCGCTTACAAACGATGGATTAAGCGTCTGGATGGAAACCGCTCAAGATTTAAGTACAGGTAACCTAGATAGAGGTGTAGTTGCTAGTTATAAATCCATGTTCGTATTTTTAAATGCTAGGATGTAAATCTTTATTTAAATAATTCTTCAAACGTTGTGTAAACGTTGGCACTGTAACTATTCTTGAATGGCTGTATTGAAATGAAACCACTTTTACGGATCTACTCGCGTTTATTTTATATAGTAGTAGTTCAGTAAATAGCCTACAACTGTCCCACTGCTGGGCAAAGGCCTCTATCATTGAAATCAAGCCATCACTACGGTGATCATAAACACGCAATTATGCATCGAAAAATCTGAGACATTTTGCCCGACCTGGGAATTGAACCCGGGACGTTCGGGTATCGGACCGAGCGCTTTGCAACTTGGCCACCGAGGCGTTTATTTTATACATTAGTTTTAATCAATTTCTATCCTGACTTTTATTCGAACTAATGTATACAATAAACGCGAGTAGATCCGTAAAAGTTGTTTATTTCAATGTGTAGTGTTCGCGTAAACTTTAGAAAACAATATGCGGCAGGACTGATTTTAATGTTTTTTTTTTAAATATGTGTTTAAGTGGGTCTCTGGGTAGTGTTCATTCAAAATAAACCCGATAGATGGCGCTGCAATAAAGGCCCATCGTAAAATATCGCGAATTTAATGAATTTATGCGATTTAAAGTCCACTGGTGAGTTCAAAATGGCGTAAATCAGTTGAAAATCAACATTAACAACATAGAAGTTCCTCGATTTAACAATTAATATTAGTTGGGGAAATTGGAAAGGCACTAAAAGCATTGTATTAATGAGCATAAAATGTTTTTTTAGTTCTAATTATGTATAGTTTAATGTTTGTATTTATGTTTTTAAATATTTATATCGTTTGTTTTCTATACCATCATCATCATCATCATCATCATCATCATCATCTCAGCCGAAAGACGTCCACTGCTGGACAAAGGCCTCCCCCAAGGATCTCCACAACGACCGGTTTTGTGCTGCTCGCCGACGATCTCGTCGGTCCACCTTGTTGGAGGTCTGCCCACACTGCGCTTTCACACACTTTTCGGTACACAGTCGCCAAAATAAATAAATTAATATTTACATGAAATAAATGACTAGAACGATCGCTACTACTCGTACATCCGTGTATAAAATCATTATTTACTATTTGTGTGAAGACGATCTCCATCCTACACGATTCAAAGCAAACGCTTCCACTCACAAACTGGTAAAACTAAAGTTACAAACCAGCCTACGATTTGTTTCGTCGTGTGCCGCCATTGTGATATTATTGCGTAGCTCAGTGGACTATGCTGGTGATAATTGAAGAGGCTTGTTGGCTCTTTAGCTTTAGGTTTTAAATTAATATCGACGAGATAAAACCAAGACGTGTATTCAAGCATGAGATGACGATGATGATTTGACTACCTCCGTAGCCGAGTCAAATTCAAATTCAAATTCAAATTCAAAAATCATTTATTCAGTTTAGGCTACAAGTAGCTCTTATGAATGTCACTATGCCATCGGTTCGTAAGTCTACTCTGGGCGGGAGATCTTGTACTGAGAAGAACCGGCAAGAAACTCAGCAAGTGTCCAGCTCTTTTCTCCCTTACAGCGTCAAAAATATTGGAAAATGCCCTATTTTAGCAGGACACTTTCCATCACAAATAAACACATAAAAATAAAAAAAATATAGAAGACCACATGTAAAAAAAAACAAAATTAAAAATAGTAGCTTGCACGCCAGACTTTGGGCGGCGCTAACTTTGAGGTCCCGGGTTTGATTCCCGGTCGAGTTTTGGTTCAAAAGATGGAGAAAAAGAAATATAGTTTTGACACCAATAAGTGCCTGTGAAGGCTTATGTTGAATAAATGATTTGACTTTGAATTTGACTTAGGTCAATGTCGAAAAACGAAACTTTTCGATACTGTGTCGAGTCTGGGTGATTGTGGTACCACCGTTGGTTTTGATTTCAATAATACAAGTGCTTAAGCTACTTACTTGGGATCAGAACAAAGTATGTGATGTTGTCTAATTTTTTTAAACATATGAAACGCAACCAATTGGACAGCGTATTGATACAATAACATTTGTAACGGAGGGAGGCGAAAGGGAAAAAGTGGACTGTATTAAGGAATAAGATGCAAAGTAAAACGTAAAATTATAATTAATACAAGACAAAATAAAACATACCAGGACAGCAACCAAGATGACAAATCAAGAGAAAAGAAAAGAAGACAGAACATATTAAAAAATGACACTTCAAAAAAAGGAAAAAGTACAAAACATAAAAAGAAGTATTTACTCCGTAACAACATTGTTAATGTGTGAACACTTTCAAGAAACAGTCGCAAAGACAACACAAGTCACGATCGGAAGTGTGGCTGTGTGGTAACGGGCTGTCAATTACGCCTTTCTTATCCCCCACGTCACCTGTCTCCGAGGCGAAAGATTTACTTCGTCGACTAACTTTATTTTTCCTATTTACGACTCCCGAATGACTGATCGACGCTGGATGACGTTTATGACTACTGTCTATGTAAGGCACACTTTTGATACAAGCAAGAGTGATTTTGTGGGAAATATATGTGAAAACGAATAATCTAAATAAAAACTAACTTATTTACAAGTACATAGATAGTTTAATTTGTTTCACTTTGTCCCAATAAATCTAGACACAATAGAAAAACAATGCTTACTGGACTCGATATCAAGTCATCGGGACATGAGTGAGTGGAGTAATATGTTTTTTTTACATTTATTAAAAATACACAGCAGGATACATTGAAATAAAATAACTTTTATGGATCTACTCGCGTTTATTTTACACATTACTTTTAATTAATGTTTATCCCGACGTTTCGAACCCTTTGCAGGGTCCGTGGTCACAGGGACACAGGTGTTGGTCGTCTCATAATTAGTTAGTAGCTTGTATGCCCTCATTTAAATTTAATCAGGTGCGTTCCGTTTTACGCAGAAAGAGCTTACAGTATCTTTTGGTCTGGCAGTAGATTTATGGTGTTTCTTTTACACATTAATTAAAAGTAATGTGTAAAATAAACGCGAGTAGATCCGTAAAAGTTGTTTCATATGTGTATAGTGTTCGCGTAAACTTTAGAAAACACTAACAGGATACATTTAAACTAACAATATGCTATATGAAAAGCACAAATGTCAGCAGGAATGTATCTCAAAGAGCTTCCTAGTAGTAATTTATAATTAAAGAGTTTTCATGTTAAGATTACTTAAAGCATCAAAAATGAATCAAACAATGATACAATGAAAATGGAAATTTAAAAAAAATAACAGTAAAGAAAATAATCTTAAGTAAAATTTAAACACTGAAAAAAGACGACAACCTCAGGCGGGAATCGAACCACGCACCTTCCGCATTCCGGGCGGCTGCCTTAACCACTTGGCTACCGAGGTCTGGCTTTCACCCGTCGAAATTTTTCAGTGCTTGATGCTTATGTTTTTTAGTCAACATTGCTTCATCAATCTTAGAAGTTTTCACCTTTTTTCAGTGTTTAAATTTTACTTAAGTATATTTAAGCGTTAATAAAACGCTAAAATATATAAAAAACACTTATCTATAACGCAGCTTCATCTTAACCGAATGTTGAAATATTTGTAAAAATATTTCTTTCGGATCTCAGAGGTGAAAACTTCTAAGATTGATGAAGCAATGTTGACTAAAAAACATAAGCATCAAGCACTGAAAAATTTCGACGGGTGAAAGCCAGACCTCGGTAGCCAAGTGGTTAAGGCAGCCGCCCGGAATGCGGAAGGTGCGTGGTTCGATTCCCGCCTGAGGTTGTCGTCTTTTTTCAGTGTTTAAATTTTACTTAAGTATATTTAAGCGTTAATAAAACGCTAAAATATATAAAAAACACTTATCTATAACGCAGCTTCATCTTAACCGAATGTTCAAATATTTGTAAAAATATTTCTTTCGGATCTCAGAGGTGAAAACTTCTAAGATTGATGAAGCAATGTTGACTAAAAAACATAAGCATCAAGCACTGAAAAATTTCGACGGGTGAAAGCCAGACCTCGGTAGCCAAGTGGTTAAGGCAGCCGCCCGGAATGCGGAAGGTGCGTGGTTCGATTCCCGCCTGAGGTTGCCGTCTTTTTTTCAGTGTTTAAATTTTACTTAAGTATATTTAAGCGTTAATAAAACGCTAAAATATATAAAAAACACTTATCTATAACGCAGCTTCATCTTAACCGAATGTTGAAATATTTGTAAAAATATTTCTTTCGGATCTCAGAGATGAAAACTTCTAAGATTGATGAAGCAATGTTGACTAAAAAACATAAGCATCAAGCACTGAAAAATTTCGACGGGTGAAAGCCAGACCTCGGTAGCCAAGTGGTTAAGGCAGCCGCCCGGAATGCGGAAGGTGCGTGGTTCGATTCCCGCCTGAGGTTGTCGTCTTTTTTCAGTGTTTAAATTTTACTTAAGTATATTTAAGCGTTAATAAAACGCTAAAATATATAAAAAACACTTAAGAAAATAATCGTTAAAATTGGATGCTTAATCAAGGACTATAACTGTATAATAATGGCCAACTGCCTGATAGAATTCAAATATATTATCTAAAAGTTTTTGGGTTTGGGTGGGCATCGATGTTCCCTTCCTTCATAGGACCACGCGTACCAGTATCACCGATTTACTTTAAAAACTATCCTGTCGCAAACGAAGAAATTTGGTTAATAATTTCTTTGTCGCACCACCAGAAACTTACTATAGATACAGAACTACTATATCGTACTTCATAAGGGGTCGTTTAAACGAGATGGAAAGAAGCAACTTGCAAGGTGAGAACGGCTAGTGAGAAACTTGCCTGCTTCACTAGCAGCTGTCCTCGCATGTACACACGCCTGCACATCAACCTACCACAAACTGTCAAATTTCTTCAATGGACTTTGAACTTTATGCCTTAAGTATATGGTTGAAAATGTATTGAGGAAACTTTACAGTTTTGGATAGGTTGATGCGCAGGCGTCTGTGCTATACTTCTGCTTAACATCAGGAAGAGTGGAGTCATTTGCGAACTCAACGATATAAACCGGCCAAGTGCGTGTGGGGCCACGCGCAGTGTAGGGTTCCGTAGCCCATATCAATATTGTGGACTCTGAGAAGAGGGCTTTTATGAACATTTATTGAACGATGGCTCATATACTATAATGTAGATACTACCGGTTTCACACACCTGACAACGTTATTTAAGTAGTTCCCAATGAGGAATTTGTACTGCGCATAGTACATTTTATAAGTTGGTCGACTGTTACTCGTAAACTTGTAAAGCCTATTTAGCTGTGATAGTTTACCTTGTAACTTTGTCATATATACAACTACCGTGAATTTTTTCACGTATCCAAAAACAACCATTTGGCTGGCAGGGGGGGGGACACACTTGACTCTAACAAAATTTCGCACTTTCAAGTTTAATAGCTCACAAATGGATGATTTAATCAAAAAACTGTTTTTACAAACCCGCAATATTTTTGAAATTGCTATCCAACGACACCCCACACTTAGGGGTAAACAAGAAAAAAAAATTACATCCCCGACAGACAGACAGACAGATAGACAGACAGATAGACAGACGGACATGGCGAAACTATAAGGGTTCCTTGTTGACTACGGAACCCTAAAAACAGGAGTTGTGAAAACGACCCCGAACAAACCGACGAATGTTAGTAAAAGGCTAACGCAATTGAATTCGCTACTCTCTTCTACTCGTACGCCTGAGCAGGCATTATAGAAATTATTCATTCGATCTTGAGTGCGCTATTAAGGGTAAATGTACTGTTTTATTGTCTTCATAGTTTAGTGCTCAATAAATAGTTTATAACGGGGCAATATAGTGGTTCGTATACTAACTGTTTGTTTTGGAAACGTTTCGTGGAGATTTTCACGATTAGTTTTAGAGAGTGTTGTGTGTTCAATACTATATAATATACCATATTCATAAATTACAAGCACACTATATGAATAAATAAACGTGATTCTAGATGATTGCGCATACACAAAATTATAAATAAATAAGACGATGACATACTTACAAAATTATAGAAATACCGCTTTTGCAAAAAATAACTTCTACTGCAATTCAATTTTTTTACCTTTCTCCAATCTATTTGCGAACATTGTTTTAAAATGTAAAAAACAATTGCCAACTATATCTTGAGGAGAGAGCGCTGGTACCTGTGAGACAGGCTCACGCTAAGCTCATGCAGGCACCAGTCTCTCACATTATAAATCTGAACAAACATGTTTTTTTCTTTCTTTCTTTTCTTAGTGTAAGTTAAGATTGTAACAAAAAATAAAATGACTTACATACTTTCCTACCTATTTACTTACAATGGGTTCTACTGCAGAGTCAATGTAAATAGTGTTCGATGCTCACATAAACAACAGTTTCAGCATTGTCCTTAGTGTCATTTTGATTTCTGTGACAATTCATTGCCATTGCACACCAAGTAAAATCAGCGTGCCTTAGATCCTATGAGAGCGGTTCTTTGCCACTGTTTATTTATTTATCATCAGGTATACTTACTGACAGATTACAAACAATACATGTTTAAATAGTTATCGCTTATGAACTAAGTCTATACAGAAATGCTTAAATAGTGTACCTACACATACACCTACCTACTACCTACATATACAGCATGAGCAAATTTTTAACACAGGTAATCTAAAAAATAAACAAAAAATAAAGTCAGTAGAAAAACAAAAACAAAACAATGCAATGCCACAGGCTGTAAGTAACCCTTTCGAAAATCTAATCTTCTTCTTCTCCACCGGGCGCATGATTTATCTTGTATGAAAAGTAGGAATTAAAGTGGCAGCTCGCATTTCGGTACCTTTTGCCACGCTAATGAGCGTACACAAAATTGCTGGCTACAGTGTCTGTGTGAAACTCATCTTCTCGCGGCGAGAAATAAGATTAACATCTAGTTGACTTAACCAAAACACCAATCATCTGAACTTAGTGGTAGGTAGCTTTCGTGCTGTTGCTGCGAAATATAGGAATAATATTAAACCGCTATTTATAGTCGTATGTAGAATGCCTTCACAATATACAAGTATCAGTGTGTATCTTTTGGTCTTATATTATGTTACAATCGTTATGTATATTATGGTTTTGCAATTAATAAATAAAGTATATTAATAAATCTCCGACGACCTCCGTAGCCGAGTGGCTTGCACGCCGGACTTTGGGCGGCGCTAACTCTGAGGTCCCGGGTTCGATTCCCGGTCGGGTCAATGTCGAAAACGAACTTTTCGATATTGTGTCGGGTCTGGGTGGTTGTGGTACCGTCGTTGTTTCTGATTTCCATGAAACGAGTGCTTTAGCTACTTACCTTGGAATCAGAACAATGTATGTGATGTTGTCTCAACATATATATAGATAGATAGGACTCGGATAGCTAATTTGTTAGCTTTAAATATACTTGATACAGGTATAGGTGGTGTACATGATACAGTTATAGGTGGTATAATTAAGTCTTTTCATGATAATAACTTAATCATTAGTGCTTCTACTAATGCATTTTTTACAAGTAGTAATAGTATAACTACAACCTCAGGTTTAAACTGAGGTCTAAGACAAAAACCAAGCCCACATTCATTACTATTACACATCAAAATATATTCAGGGCTTAGGAAGTCATGCCACATCGTTCCATGCAAATTTCCAACTAGCACGCGCGTACGTGTGAAGCTCAGCTATTCAAGGCGGTTCTATAATATTAGTAAGAAGCAATATTAAATAGAAAAATCGCAACGATATTGTAAACCGTAACATTGTGTGGAGTTCAATAGTTTTGTAATATATATATATATAGTTTTGTATTTTTCGAATCAAAAATAGAAGACGTACTTAGAAAATAAAAATTAAAAAAGTTTGTTTTAGTATATGGAGATTTTAATATAAATATTTTAGAAAACACTTCAACGAGTGTTTGTCTTCTTGCCTTATTTAAATGTTCTAATGTTTTAAATCTATTTCTCGAACCCACTAGAATACCTTCACATTCGGCCACTTGTCTCGATAATATTTTTACAGACTATGACCCTGTTTCTAAGTCACTCATTAGTAATCTTACGTCTGACCATTGCGGTTTGAAGGTGACCTATGATTTTAATATTTGTAAACCAGTTACAAAAGAGCGAGTGCAGTTTTTTAAAAATAGTATAGCTTGCAAAACTGATGCATTGCCCTTTGTACAAGATGACCCAGATGTAGTTAAGAGTAATCTTTTTAACTTAATCAAGACCGATTACAACCAGGTGTTTACACCAAAAACAATAAAAAATTACTTATAAACTAAAGTTCTGTGACTGGGCCACGACTGTATATACGACTGTAGATACTGTATATATATGCGACTATATATAAAGTAGAAATAAGTTGTATAATTTACTAAGTTTAAAACAATATAACCAAAATGTTAATTTTACGGAATATGTAACGAATTATTCGAAAATATTTAAGAAAGTGTGCATAGTATCAAAATCTTATTACATTAAAGAAAAAATTAAAAAGTCTAACAATAAAATTAAAGCCACTTGGGACGTTATAAACAGTGAAACAGGTAAATTTAAACCACGGGATAATCACTTTAAAAGTAAACGACAACTTAGTCAATTCGGATTCCAAATTTGCTAATATTTTTTATGATTTTTTTATAAATACCTATATATTTTTTTTTTTTATAGATACCTGTGATATCAACGTCAAATCTAGATTTATCACCAGAAGCTGCACAATATTTACTCCAAAAATATGTACTAAAATGTAATCGTCCCTTTCAATTTAAATACATTGATTCAATGAATATATTAAAACACCAAATCACTTAAAATGAAAAACACGAGTGATTTGTGGGGTATATCTATTAAAGTAATTAAGAATACTATTCTTTCTATTGCACCGTATCTTGCTGAAATTTTTAATAACTGTGTCGTTAAAGGAATCTTTCCTGGTCTAATAAAGTTTAGTAATGTTATTTCTTTATTCAAATCAACACAGAAGACCCCAGTAACTATCAGCCCATTTCAATATTACCAGCGCTAAGTAAAACTTATGAAAAAATCATACTCGAACAGTTGATGTCATATTTTAACAAAAACAACCTTTTACATAGTAAGCAATATGGCTTTACTAAGGGTCGTTCTACTACTGATGCAGGTGTTACTCTAATAAAACATATATTTGGTCCCTGGGAGAAGTTTCAAAACGCTCTTGGAGTATCTTGGAAACTCCTTTACTAAACATTGGTGACGTACACAATTTCAATACTAGAAATAAGACAAATCTTGTAATGCCGCTGTTCAGGTTACAGAAGGTTCTTGGTTCTTTTTCGGGGCAAGGTATACATACACTATTACAATAAAATACCAAGTACTGTACTAAATTTACCTTTAGAAAAGTTTAAAAAACATGTGAAGTCTTTATTACAGTCAAATAATATTTAGATGATAAAATATCCTGGTTATAATAAAAAAACACATTATACTCTATTTGGATCAATGTGATAAACAATTATTTATATAAATATTTATAATAATAATTTATATAATTTTTATACTGATATGATAGTCTTTATCAGCAGTGTCCTACAGATAACAAACAGCGTTGCGTTAAATAGATCATTAAGTTTTTATTTAGAGTATCTTGAGTGTGTCATGCTCTCTTTATTGCCTCTACGGTGGTGGCGTGATTTTGAATTTTGAATTTTGAATATATAAAGAAATATTAAATAACAAATTTATTTATCTCTGCATACTTAATATATAGATTTTTTAAAAGGCTTAGTTTTGCTAAGTGAAGTGTAATTGTGATAATAGTGTAATTGCGTACTTTGTTATGTTTTTTATGACCTTCTGTGTTTTTCGTTACTTTATTGTTTTCCAAATAAAATTATTAGATAAAATGTATTAATCTATTCTCCCAATTTGTTGATGTTGACGAATTAAATATTGTGAGAGGCATTGGCACCAAAACTAACATAGCACACCCTGTCGTTCCTCCACTGAAACCTTCAGCCTCATCAAAGGTCAAAGCCACTAAAGAGAAAGCGCTTCAAAGTCCTCAATTATAAGTTGAGCTTTGAGTTGGTAGTTCGTCATTATTACTCTTATGTTCCAAATAAACGTCTCTGGGACGGAGGCGTACTGTTTGTACAGCTGTTCGGGAGACAATTGATTCCATCTGTCTACAGTTAGTTGGAAAAATATTTGTTTTTAACTGAAAAGATTTGTTTGAATTCACCGATAGTTAAAGTTTTGTTAAATATAATTATGTGAAAATAGTTTTTATGCACTTTTATGTAAGTACATGTTCATAGAACCCTCATTTTTTTTTCGTTTATTTTGGTAACAAACAGTCATGTTCTTAACAAAGCTAGTTCTTATTTCAATGTGTATTTTTAAAAGATCAACAGTGCCTAAATATTAACATTAACAATGGAGTTATATAAGTTGATACTTAACATGGTAAAACACGTCTTACAGTAATTTAATTTTAACTTAATGTATTAGTTTTATTGTAAGAAACTAAGCCTGCTACGCCGAATATTTTTTTTGAATTTGAATTTCAATTTCAATTTTAAGAGGTACCACATGAAAAGTGACAACCCTAGGTCAAGCTGATACGTTGTTCTTGGTCGTCAACCTCATGGTCAAACGTAAACAGAAGTTGAAACATTGCAGGAAAGATCAAAAAGAAAATTTCATAAATTTGATTTTTTGAAATGGAAAAGTCTACGTAAAAATGATGCTGCATAGCTATTTTCGGGAATACACACCTATCACCAAACATTATGTATAGACTTTTGACTAGTTTTGAATCTTATTCTAATGTCTTGAGTTAAATTGTTTAAATGTTTATCGAATCTCGGAGTAGGTGTTGTGTGAGTGAATAGTGTTGGTGTTAAAAAAGGCTGTGGATTAAAAGAGGATGATTAGGACGACGATGATAAAGTCGTAGTGTTTGTACTGCATTCTTAATTAACTTTAATATAACTTATATACCTATTACTAAATAATAATAATAATCATCTTATTCATTACTTATATTTTACTTTTATATAACTTTTGTTATATAAAATTACATTTAATGTAAACATTTTACTAAATCTTTATTTATTTATTTATTTCTGTAGGTACACAAACATTTACAATCAATGCATGAGTACAGTAACATATTTGGTTAACCTTACTAGATAGGCGGTAATCCAATTATATTATGAGTTGTTAATCTCGTTACTGTTTGATAACGATATAATACTACTATACTTAAATTTGCAAACCGCATAGAAATATAACTATTCCCTCAAAAGATAGCATGCCACGTGGTCACAAGACGCAGAAAAAAGCATTTTAACTTTTAACGACCTTCTTTTTATGTTATTACAAACAACAACTCAATCAGAACTGTTCTACCGAAAAACAAAGTTATGTAAGTATGACAGAACAAACTAAAAAGGGCTTTATCGCAATACCAACCGATCGATGGCTCGGTGGCAAAGTTTTTGGTATTGAAAAAGTGGCGGCCATATCTGGAGCATTTGTAAAAGTCTGACTCCAATCACTCGATAGCGCCAATAAGTATGAAAGCTCACGCGTCTGTAGCAGTGCGTGTGTCGTTTCAGAAGACTGGCAAAGAAACTAATTGTAGAAATATTAAAAAAATTATAATTTATTTGTATAATAACATTTGTTCAACAAAAAACTAAAAAAGGTTTTATTACGTTAAAACTAAGTACATCGTGATTTCAATTTGTTTACAAATATTTTAACAAAGAGGAAGAAGGTTGTGAGCGCGCTCGGGTTGTGATCGTGCAAATGAAGAAACTTTGGCAATGCTGGATCAACGGATGCGTATGATGATTATCTATACTATTAATAACGAGGTACAGTTTGTGACTTTGTTTGTTTGTTTGTTTGTTTGTTTGTTTGTTTAAGGAGGTTAATATCTGAAACAATTGGTATAATTCCAAAAATTCTTCCACTCATATAATGCTTCATTCCTTGCAGGTAATATAGGTTATATTTTAATATAGGTAATAATAAAAAATGTTTTAAAAGTCTCAAATTCATGCGGACGAAGGAAGTGCTAGACCACTGCACTTTCAGTAGAAAATTATATATTATTTTAATTTTCTATTGAAAGTGTTAGGTTACCTTTTAAATTGAACGCGTGTAGGTATAATAGTTCGCTTTCATATCATTTTAACATGGTAGTGTTTGTTAGCGTTAACTTATTAATAAGTACAATAAATAAAATATAATCGTATTAAACTGACAAATATGTCGTGCTCCCAACCCAACTGCGACACTGTTTTCTACCACACCGCCGTGGATGGCTTCGTCCTTGGCGCACAAACTTTATGCGACGGATAAATAAAAGGCACAAAGATTGCTTCTCTTTACCATGCTCGTAAAATTACTAAGGATATTTGTGACCGTTCCCGCAAAATAGTTGTTATTGCTTTCTTTTATGGGCCGTCGTGGGCTTCTGGGACGTTATCTGGTGTTTAGATTGTTTGGTTTGTTCGAGACGTAATTGCTTCAAGTTATGGTATAAGTAATGTCAATTTGTTATTGTTTTTAATATGATGTTATTGATAAAAATTACATTGTTGTTAAAAATAATAATTATGTAGAATTGAACTTAAGTATTTATAGGCCGTAGGTACATTATATTTGCCAGAAAGTATTTAAATAACAGGTGGTCGTTGTGTGTCTGAAGTGTTTTATATCTAATTTCATTACTTCAATAAAGATTCGCCAATTTCCCTAATAATGATTTCCTAATCATAATTTGTTACGAGATATGAGTGGTCTAGCTAGCAAGAGTAATGTAACAAATAAAGTAGATCTCTAATGCAACAGTCGCCAACAGAGCGGTCATCGTTAAATAAGGCATTTCAATCGTTGGATGATCATTTATCAATTATTCGATGATTATTTACGTTCGATATTACCGACTCGTTCGATGCCCCGGCATTTCAAAAGTTGCTGCACCATTGAACTAAATAAATACCAAACCAAAAGAGCAGGATTTTAACCTGCACCCTTCTGACATACCGGGTCAGGTGCTCTCCCAATTGAGCTATCGTGGTTCTAACCAGCCCGCCGAAATTATTCAACACTATTCACTTTTTTACTTTGAAAGCCAAAGGCGACGTTATTGTTAACAAGTCCCTTTTGTTTGTAGTTGCTCATGTCACTGTATCCTAAAATAGTGTAATTACTACGGAATGGATAAATAAGGTGTTCTGTGGTAAATATTAATTCAGCGAATTAATATTTAACTCAGTAACTCGGTATATCCACTCGAGAATTCGTAATAGTTTTACCACAAACCGATTATACGCAATGCTCTTTGTGGGCTCAAAGCAAAAGAGATTTTCATCAGGCCTATGAAGATCTTTTGCCCAAGCTCGCTCACCCTCCATATTAATGGAATTATAAAACTAAATTCTGCCTTCCTGGGCAAAACGGGGGTGGAATATGAAATTTACTCTTATCCCCCATTCGTTAATATTACGCCGAAACTTTTGTGGAACAAACAGCAAATTTGGGCATTATGAAGACGTTCCGAATATCTTAGGGGATTTGTATGAGCCGATCAAAGTCGACCTTTGCCGTCAGGCCGTGAAAATGGCTGGAAAGTAATAGCCGACATTTCTTTCCGTCCCACATAATGTAAACGAAATCATCGGACGTGTAGGGCTGTTCGAAACTAGTGACAACCTCAGGAATCTATATTTATTGATCTACCTATTATGTTAACATGGGGCCACATCGAGAATTAGTTTTATATTTTGTAGCAATCAACGAACTACTACTACCAATGCACCATTGGTACCACCTTATTAAGAGTTGACTGTTGTTTTTCCACGCACGAACAATTGTAACAAGCGACTAGACGTTAAAAAAATTACAAAATCTATATAACTGTACATCCACATGTTAGTAACGAGCCCACTGCTGGGTAAAGACCTCCATCATCTAAATAAAGACATCGCTACAATTGATGGCTATTGGTTAAATCACTTCGCTTTCCAGACGCCGGTTGGTGAACACCAACACGGGTTATGCATAAAACAATTTAAAATACACTTTGTAAATACAAAACTTACAGGTTGCCCATACGGATAAGGTTATTACTATTACCACATCATCAGTGTTTCATAATTCACTATTTATTGTACTCATTCATTTTCACTGAAAAATAATGCGAAAGGTGGCTAGCGGCTTTCTACAATGACACTATCTAGTCACTAACCAATGCAATAATTTGAGCGGAGTTGCCTAGAATTCGTGCAAATATTGGACTCGATCGGCACGAGGAGTACAAATGACCGATTAATATCAGCATATTGACTGGAGCAAGCGGTTTACTTTGGACGTTTATTTTGTGTCCCGATTCAATTTTGCTTGTTATTCCACGGAATGGCGTATATAAACAATACTGGGTCCATTACAATGTGTTTGTGTCTGCTTGTTTATACAAACGTCATGTTTATAACGTATCGGTAAATTTAGGGACAGTTCTGCTAGGGATACTAGCTCTGGTATTGTTCGCGGCTTTACTTGTGTTTTTGAACACAACGGGGGAAATGCTTGCAGTATTTTAAATATAAGATTAGGCAAATGACTTCGATCTACCTGATTTAAAGCAAAAGCAGCGTCCAGATACAAAGACATCTGGTGAAGTAGACATGTCAACACAACTTCACCTTACCTCACCTCAACCTTACCATTGCCTTTTTTCTGTAACTAGGCTAAGTTTTTACACAGCAACTAATTATCTTATCTTATCTTGTCTCACTAGCTGTGCTCACCTTGTCGACACGCAAGTTGCTTCTTCACATCACCTCATTTTACCTGATGGTAAGTGACATTAATGCCAAAGATGGAAGCGCACAGAATCCTCAACCATTAAAAACTAACCAACCATTTTTTCTCTAACAGCCCACTACACACGACTTTACAAGTTTATACTGACACCCCCTACCAACCGTCAGGTTACAAAGTAGGTGTCAGACAACCTTGCGGAAGCACAAGGGACCATCTGCGTCAGGTCATAACGCCAGATCAGGACGCGCCGAAGCGCATTCTTCATCCGGTACTTTTAAGACTAGTGAGCGAGTGAGCAAGTTGCTCCGTGGACACGTATAGTCCACTACCTAATATCCAGATAGGTTACCGGAGCTGTAAGCTCTCTAACAGTTGGAAAATCATAGTGCCTTACAAATAAACAAAGAAGTCCGAATAGTTATTCCGTGTTTTGTTCCTGTCAAGTAAACGTCATATCAAATTAGAGTAAAGGGACAAAACACGGAATAACTATTAAATTAATAAATAAACTGAAAAGCACATAGTATTTTATATATATTATTAAATTACTAACGTATAAGCAAGCACATGGCCTTCATCTCACTTGATGTTAAGTGATGATAAGGCCGACGGTGGAAGCGCACTTCACCCTGTACCCTCAACCACTGAGGCACTGGCTATTTTATCTCTAGCTGCCAGAACACAACAATGCTACAAACATTGATGTTTATATACACTTTAAAACGTTCCATAGTTATCAAATAATTGAAACGGGGACATACGCAAACTAATTAATAAAAGGCATCATACCTTCATTAGATAGCCTTTATTTTATATTCTTTATTTTATACATTAACGTTAGGGTGATACTGACAATAATATTTTTGTTATGGCAACACAGATTGTGATAAGTTGGCGGTAGCTAGTGAGGTGTCCGTTGTCAATCCATACCTAAAGATTGTAATCATTGTAATCCTACTGTTAGTCCACTACTTATTTATTTTTTGTTCTTAAATAGTATGTACACATATATATTATTATGTTCTACATATTTTTATGGTTGTATATGTGTATTTATGTTTATGTAATAAATAATTAGTGTACAATTTTTTATTTCAACGCCTCCATCTTATTTATTATCAAACCTCTCCATCCCTAGGTTGCCTGGAAGATATCGCTTTTAGTGATAAGGCCGCCTTTTGTACGACTCCAATTTTTATTTTTATTTCTTTGATAACATATACCTATGTGTTTTTTATTTTTATTTTTATGTGTACAATAAAGTATTTTATTCTATTATTTTGTTCTATTCTAAAGAATTTGGTGCCCTCAAACTTGCTTAGCACTTTCACTAGTATGTAAATAAATTTATTTATCACTTCTAGCCCTCAGACTGTGCAAAAGGTTACACGTCCGTAAGAAAATTAACAATGACATTGTCGCAATCATAATTGAAATAAAAGTTTGCTTTATTGAATTAAACCCTGCAGGGGCTATTCTTTGCTGTTTTCATTTCCATTCTTGATTTTTACAGCCTTTGATTGTTAGAAAATACCTTCTTAACACTTTCAAACGAACGAACATAAATGAGAAAAACAATAAATACGTCGCCATAACATTACTCTATAATTTAAAAAAATAAACATCATTGTTGTAGCATTGTTGTGTTCCGGCAGTTAGAGATAAGATAAGATAGCCAGTGCTTCAGTGCAGCTTGTGAAGGTCTTAGTTCCGCTGCATACGCAGTTAAGAAAATAAGACTTTTAACTGATGTTGAGACGGCCGGAGTAGTTCGTTTTAGTTATTTTCACAGTGTTATGTCATATGGCTTGTTGTTGTTGGGATCCGCTGCTAATATTGACAATGTTTTTATTTCACAGAAAAGAGCAGTCCGCGCAATATAGGTTTAAAGATCTTTATTCTCATTCGAAATAACATTTCACTTATATATAGAATAGAATAGAATAGAATAGAAAAGTTTTTATTAACTTACACACTTAATTATACAATAATACAACAATAAACAAAAAAAAATAAAAAATATTATAACAGGCAGAAAAAAAAAGAACAGAAAATAAAATAGGTAGACAGTGTGAAGTTAAAGGGCCCTGTCTCAGCATATAATGTCGCAGTATACAATGTGATATAAACAATACATAAATTACAGTACACAAATTGTCACTTTACTTGTAACTTAATTGTCAATATACAACTTTAAGACTAGGGAATCACTTAAAGAGTTATTTAAGGAAACAAAAAATTTAACAGTTGCATCACAATATCTTTGAAAATATTGTGTGTCAAAAATTTTATAATATTATTGTTCAAAATTGTGAGTTGACTGAATGAACATGTTCAGGTTTCATAAAACAGGTGGTTCGTTCTTGGGTAAATGTATAACTTTTTATAATTAACTTCCACAAAATGTTGTTGAAATGCCCTTACACAAATTTAAAGCACATGTCAAAAAGACGCTAATGAGTAAAGGTAATTATTATAAAGTGGAATGTTAACGACAAAAATGTATAGATATAATTGTACATACACAATAATGCATATTAATGTTATGAATGTGATATAGTTATTGGCTTTTTTTTATTAAATTTGTATTGTAACACTACAGGAGAAATAAACAGCCCTTGCCGATTTTCTTGCGGCTTCTTCTTGGTACAAGGTCACCACCGTAGTAATTTTGTGGGTAGGCTAGGTGTGGACGGTTAGTGAGGCAGAATCCTGCTCCACTAGACTGTATCTGCTTAATATTAGGTAGGGCAATGTCATTTGCCTAACTACCTACAAAAAACACATACCATAACTTAAATAAGAATGTTACGGAAATAATATACTACTCGTAATATTTTCTCTACAGTCAGTCAGTGTTGAAATATTTATACACGAGCGGGAATTGAATTGCATACGGGGGTAAGATGCACTTCATGTGCACATATTGCTCGTGTATAATCTGTGCAAAATAAATACTATCTACTTCTACTATGTGAACCGTAGGAGCCTTATTATTTGATATTTTTATTTATAACACCATTCAACTGTTTTAGAGCTTGTACAGTCAGGCTCAAAAGTCGTTAAACATTTTCGTTTGGTACCATTAATAAGCAAATCCGTTTTACAGAGACATTGTCAAGCAGTTCGATGTATTCGCTATGACAAAATACAAACGTACACATGAACGCTACGAACCCGGTAATACGCTTGTGTCTCAGCGTTTGCCTGAAGTCTCTGATCTCGCCTATTTGAGGATTTTGGACTTTGCTAGTGCGTGAACTGTGAAAAAAGGTTCGATGAGTACGCTTTGAGAAAATATTGGTTATTGATTCATACAATGGGAATTTCATTTTTCCGGACGACTACTCAATTGCTAGGAACGTGTCGGGCAGGGGGACTCCTCATGTTTTTGTTTTTGTCTCTTTTGTTTTGTTTCAGCCCGATGATTCAATACTCAGATGAGTTTTATCCAGCGAATAGCATTGTCATTGTGACATATTTTTTAAAGCGAATCTGTCATTGCGTCAGGGTTGTTCGATGAATGAACTTTAACTGACTATTGAAAAATCAGCCCTTGGTGTATTTATGCTAAATATAAATAAATTTTAATACTAACAGTAGGTTAAGGAAATTGTTACTAACATTTATGTATGAGGTAAAGGCCTCGAAATAAATGATTTTTATTTTATATTTTATTTATAAAATGCTAACTACACTTGTTGACAGGGCTTGATACCGTTACCAAATCCAACTATAAGTACTGGTAAGTAACGTTATTTCTATAAAGGTAATTTGGTACCGGTAATGCAGTTAACGTTATCTAGAAAAGTATCGCTACTTTAAAAGTATCGTTACTTAATGCGCTTTGGCCAATTCGCGTAGAGCAGTTAGTTAGTTTTAAAATGCCACCCAGGTAACAATACCAAGCATCCCGGTACTTTTCTTTACCGGTACCTTAGTTTGACAGAAGTATCGATACCAATTTTTGAACGGTAATCAAAGCCCTGCTTGTTGGTAACACCAAAAATTTATTTTTTATTTACTGGCAACTCTTGCGCTCTGTTTCGTTCCCGCAATCTCCCTGTTCACCATTAATAAACGTCGACGTCAATGATTCAGCTGTTTATTATAATAGTGCCCCAAGTCATTGCTACCACACAAAATAAAACTAGAAGAAAATAAATACTGTTTTCCACTTTTATTGCCGCTCTAAATTGCACCTACCATATCATTTCTGCATGATCCTATGGTTGACTGGTAGAAATGCCTAAAGCATTAAATCCGCCATGTAATATATAGTTGCAAAATAAAAAATATAAAAATAAATATTTATGAATCATCTTTGTAAAAATATTATGATCAGATGTTAATGACGGTAGTTGTTGACATTGAATTGGCGCCTTTGGCTTTCAAAGTAAAAAAAAATAAAAAATAAAAAAAAAAGTAAATAGTGTTGAATAATTTCGGCGGGCTGGTTAGAACCACGATAGCTCAATTGGAAGAGCACCTGACCCGGTATGTCAGAAGGGTGCAGGTTCAAATCCTGCTCGTGGAAATTTTTTCAACATTGTGTTTTTGTAATTTGTTTCGCAACAAAATTTGCGTTAAAATTATATAAACAAATTAAAAACATTTTACTACTATATATATAATACATGTCACTTATATTGTTTTATAGTTACACATTAAGAGAAAACACTTTAGACTGCTAAACTAGGGTAGTGGCAGGAGAGTACAACATTTTATTTCCTTTATTTATTACTCGCACGGGTGGACATTATTTAAAATATAGCCTATGTTACTCAGCGCTAATGTAGCATTCTAATGGTCAAAGAATTTTTTGAATCGGTCCAGTAGTTTTTGTGTTTATTCGTCACAAGCATACTAACAAAAATACAAAGCTTCAAGCAAGCTGTGTTCTCTTTATAATATTGCCACTAGTACCACAAGATTTTAACTACCATGATTATTGAAATGAAACAACTTTTACGCATCTACTCGCGTTTATTTTACACATTAGTTTTAATTAATGTTTATCCTGACGTTTCGAACCCTTTTTGAATTAAAACTAATGTATAAAATAAACGCGAGTAGATCCGTAAAAGTTGTTTCAGTTCAATGTGTAGTGTTCGCGTAAACTTTAGAAAACAATATACCATGATTATATTGGTACTTGTAGGTACTCTCAACAATTTATCACTACATAGTATAAAACAAAGTCGCTTCCCACTGTCTGTCTGTCCCTATATATGCTTAGATTTTTAAATCTACGCAACGGATTTTGATGAGGTTTCTTTAATAGATAGAGTGATTCAAGAGGAAGGTTTATATAAAATATATATAATACATGTATATTATAATTGGACCCGGTAGGTGGCGCTGCTTTAGGGTTCTATAGGATACGGGTATTTACACAAGCGGACGAAGTAGCGAGCGGGTCGCTAGTATATAAATAAAAATGAATGTTGCAAAGCGCAAAATTCGAGAACGGCTTAACGGATTTGGATGAAACTTTGCATATAGACAGACCATGACCCAGACTAGGACAAAATATACTTTTTATCCCGGTATCAGGTTTCTGTGGGACAGTATAGGTTTCGCGAACGATTTTTCTTTCTTTTTTGAGAGATTGCTGATTGCCTCAGACGGCCACTTTGGGATAAATATTCGTTTTATGACTCACTGACACCAATTCAACGATTTTTGAATTTTTTGTCTGTCTGTCAGTCTGTATGTATGTCCTCTTATAACTCAAGAACGGCTTGACCAATCTTGATGAAAATTTGTATGTAGCAAGAACATGACATTGTGCAATTGATAGGCTATAAAAAAATCACAAATTTTTGCATTTCGCGGGCGGGTGACGGCTGGTTATATACCAAATAAAAAATAAAATAATTAACTGGCTGCAAGCTTTTGACTATGCAGCTGCTGAGGGTCTCTTGTACTCTAACATGTGTTAAAGTTCAAGAGAACCTCGGTGGTTTACTTGGTCAACGGCTGGCATACTCGAGTGCGTACACACACACACGCACCCCCACGCACCCTCACACACACACTCACGCACACCCTTACGCACACGCACACGCACACACCCTCGCATAGACATAATCTTAGTGTCACGTTTAACTTTTTACTTTCTATAATTTTAGCTTTCTTTAGTTTTATCATGTTTTGATTTTTTGGCTTAGCTAATTATTATTATTGTTTTTCAACTATACCAATTTGAGTTTTGTCAACAGGAAGGAACTGGCTTCTGTTCCACAAGTTTACTTTTTTACCGAAGCCAGGGCAAAATTAATTTGTAAATTGGTGTTTGTTGCAATAAAAATTTTTTTTTCGTTTTCATTTTTCACTCGATTTTCAGTGAATCAATCATTTGACTAGATTCGATTTGTATCTAGTATATTATTTTATTCTGATTGACGTTTCGGACCTTTTGCAGGTACACAATTTGTAACATGCTACCCTTCGATAAATTATGTACTAGTTAAAGGATCCAGAACAAAAACGCATCTCAAAAGTGGTCCTGTTTGCTCATACATATACAGTTAAATTTCCAATAACAAAATCTGAAAAAATACTAAATAATGTAATATAACGGGGATTAACTCAAACTAATTAGTAAAAGGTTTCATACCATCTTTATACCCGGCGTTTCGACCGAGTGACAATGGCCGTAGTCACGGGCTGACTGCTGTCGCGATGTTGCGCCTCCGTTTGCGCGGCAGAGTCATAAAACCATTGTCACATTATTTATAATGTGACGGTGAATGAATACCATTTACTAATTAGTTTGCGTTAATCCCCGTTTAGTTAACTATGGATCGAGAAAGTTTAAAAGTGTATACCTTCAGCTTACTGTGAACCTTAAATCTTAAACATAAAGATTAAATTTTACTTTTTTTATTTTTCAAGTGCTAATTGCTGCACTGAAGCTAAATTAAATTAAATTAATTAAATTAGCGGTCGGTGCGGCCGCCCAGATTGCGGAAGACCCAGGTTCGATTCCTGGACGGGTCGGGTGGGCGTTTGGTTTTTTCACTGTATTTTATAAAATTTTATGAATACATAAAGATTAAATTGAGGTTGCAAAATATGTGTACTTAATATATACTGTCATCGCCACTAACGTCATTGTGGTTTCGGGGCCCCAAAGTCACCTACCGTTTTTCAAGCACTCATCGGGAATCTTGTACATAATCGGTCGAAGATGCTACCACAACATGCATTTTGAATGTAAGTGCGTTCCGTTTTAACAAAATGAACTAATCGTATTAAACTTTGATGTCAATATAATGTCGCCTTTAGTTGGCACTAGCTATGCAGCTAGCTAAAATAAGTTTGTGTGATAAAGTTAACGTCTTCAACGTCAAGCTTCTGCATTATCTAGTTTAGCACCATCAATCACTTATATTAACATAATGCGAGTGGGAGGATAATAGAAAAGAATTATGAAAAATGATCGCAATATTCTGTAAGTCTGCCTTTTGCTGTATTTTTACAATAAATATTAGCGCTTGATGGCGCAGTGTATAACGCGCCCGGTCTGTGATTCTCCAAGCTTCGGATGGCATGTAAAGCCATTGGTCCCGGCAGCAATTAGCAGTCGTTAGCAACCACCAATCCACACTGGGCCCGCTTGGTGCTTTATGGCCCGTTCTCCCTGTCCATTCATTGGGAACCCTCGAGCACTAGGGATATTGTAATATTTTTACGAAAATTTTGTAGCGAACAAATTACAATTTCGAAATATGTTAAGATCGTATGTAGATGACGTAGTTATTAACATTTATTCATTTATTTATTTATTATAATTAGTTACACGGGCAACACCCTATTACATAACTAACTACAAACAAACTAATTACAAACAAATTAAACACAATTTAAAAACAATTTACAAAAAAATAACAATTTTCAAATACAAAAAACAATTTCAAATAACAAAAAAGGAAAGAAAAAAAACCACAAGAACATAAGAAACAATTTCACAACTTAAAGGGTGGTATTTAAAGCGGGCTTCCCCTTTGGCAAATATATAAACATTTAGCCTGAATATTTCCCCAATTCTCATCAAATACGTCGCAGTCATGCTGCTGACACAGGAGTGCATTGAACATTGAATAAGTCTCCTTTGGTTCAAAGTATAACTAGATAAGGATGATACATTTTGACGAGTTGGAAAGAACTACGATTGCATGATTGGAAGTGCACCTGACTCGGAACGTCAAAGGGTAGGGGATCTCGTTCTTGGAAAAACTTTTTTAATTAATTTAAAAATATATTTTATTGCTATAAGGATCAAACCACGATACTCGTATAAAGGTGATCTGACAGAAAACGAAAGTAATCGACATAGCCCACCGGATCAGCAAGCTGAGGTGGTGTAGGCCGGCCATATTAGTCGCAGAACCGTTAACCGTTTTGCTAAACGAGTTCTCGAGTGGAGATCGTGTATCGGCGAACGTAATGTAGGACGCTATCAGACTAGATGGAGCGACGATTTAGGCAAGAGCTGGATAAGAGTAGCCGCGTGTCGTGCTCAGTTGCGTGCATTTAGAGTGGCCTATGTCCAGCAGTGAACTAGTATAGACTGATATGGATGACTCGTATAGAGAAATATAAAATAAGTGTTTCTTCTGGATCGAAACTCTAATAGCAGCAATAGAAAAAGCACTTCACACTCTCACTTTTACAACATTGTCTTTGACATTGCCTGATACTTGCAAAAGCATTAGTAATTGACTTTCCATAATAGAATATCAAAGAAGCTACTTTGATATTACTCTTGGGTAATTTTGATTGCGTAGGTACACTATTAGTTACAACTAGGAATTATTTTTGTAATTTATTTCGTAATTTTTTATTTTCTTAGTAATAACAATACATTTTATTGTTCAACGACATCACATAAACAGTTAAAGTAATATAAAATTACAAAAAAAAATAGAGCTTAAAGTTAAAGTATGTCTCTGCCTCCTAGCTTAGGCCTGTACTCTAGAAGACAGATCCTTCCTGCTCTTAATTTCTAAAAATATAATTATCTCAGGGGTAGAGCCCTTAGACCTTGTTCAGCATGTTTACGAGACTCATTCTAAGTGTCACCATAATATATAAGAGCAGTGTCATCTGCAAAGGTATAAACCTTACCATTAACGGCAGTGTGAAGACATAACTCATTAATGTAAACTTGAAAAAGACTCGGTCTGAGCACACTGCCTTGTGGCGTTTCATAAATGATGGGCATTTCAACACTAATTTCCTCACCAATTTTAACGCATTGAAAACGATTTGTAACGTAGTCATGTAAGGTTCATTATTATCATCATCACCATCAACCTTTATTAGTCCACTGCTGGACATAGGAGTATAAGTGCACGCCAGCCACGATATACGGCTAGTATGAAACAGGCAGTAGTGCTTAATGCCTTTAGAAAACCTTTGACGGTGTTTCGTTTCACATGGCTTGAGGAACCCTTCATATTTCTCGCCACCCCTAAAAAAGTCGGCAGTCACCGAAAATGTAGCCTGAGGCAATAAGCAAACTGTCTCAAAAAAAAGAAAGAAAAACAAGCCTCCTTATTACTTCGTTATTACGTTCCTCAAATAATGTCACGTAACAAGATACAATGCAACTGGTAACCGACTCAATATATATATTTTTTTAAGTAAATGTCACAATTAGTAATCCATCCACGCCACCACTCCAAAATGTACGTGTCAATGCATAATGGGCGCACAACGTGTAAAAGCCTTCATTCATTCCAGAGAGCATGGATGCCACAGGGAGTGTTGCGGAAACAATTTGTCTCGTTCGCCTGTCGCCGGGTAGCGAGCAACAAATCATCGAGGACAGTGAGGTTTGTTCTTTGAGCGTCGTCGCCACTCGATATTGTATGGCAGTAGGAACGTACACTGGAGTGTCTAGTTCGAATTTTATTTGCTATTCGATCACAAAGAATTTGTATGGCATTGCAGTGCATTCTGGTGACAAACAAGAGAGGTGAGAAGAGCAATTTTTGTTTTAGTTTTTGGCAAATAACATTCGTACGTACTAGCTGTGCAAGGTGCAAGGTGCAAGAGAAACCTTTGTCTTATCGACATCATTTTACTATTGCAATGACATACCTTTTGTAATGTCGTACTTTTTTAGGAAAATAAATATAACTATGCGAAATACTTTATTTAGTATTATTAAAAGTAATCAGTCACTATTTTTAATGTAATGTGTGGGTGTAGTCATGAAAAGTACTGTATTTTCATGACTTATTATTAATTGTTATCTTATTAAATTGTAGATTAGTTACAGTTGTTTCTTAGAAAAGAAAACGCGCACAAGTTTTTACAACAAGTTTTGACAAAAAGTTCCATAACAGCTGTACTGTTTCGTAGCTACGTTTGACGGAATAAATCAAAAAAATGTCCAACTTGTATACCTATAAAAACATAATAGGTAATTGTGAATTTTGTACAGACTATCCACACGCTTCTAATACGAGTATACTCATAGTTAGCGGTAACTGGCCATATGCTTGTTTTCAATTAGAATTCGAAAACCTAAATTAAAAAATAAACCAAAAGAGGTCTATTCACAGTTCAGTTAAAGAGTAAGAAAAGTACAAACCTCCGTGGTCTTCTTCTTGCACTTGTCGGTGCCAGCGAATATGTTCAGCTGGGTGGAACCCGGCGCCATGGGGCACTGGTCGATGTCCACCCTCCTTAGATCGATGTCGATTCCGCTGGTGCCTCTAAAAAAGAAACAAAAACTTTTTTTAAATGAACATTATACAAAGCAGTTTTTGAACTTAAAAATTTAAGCTATGTCTTCGTAACCCCCTTTTTTTAGCTGGAGTAGCACCTTATGTCTACTAGTGTGTTCGGAGAGACGAAGATGGTTATGTGGGATTCTCCTCCCGATCCTCAGCACTAACCCATACATGACTTCGTAGCCCCTACGTAGGAAAACTTATACCAGGAAGAAACCGAATAAACCAGATAGTCGTGTGCGCAATAAACTTGGCATGGGCTATTCTTACTTCCGTTCTACGTTAGAATACAAATCGTCTTGTCTCTTATACTATTTCCCCCTTACAAATAAACAAATAATAAGGTTCGAATTCCGAGTTTTGTCTCTTTTACTCTAAAACAAAACACGGAATAACTATTCGGACCTTATTTGTTTATTTGTAATGCGGTTTGTGTTTATTTGTATGGAAAACGTTTGCTAATGATATGGAGGTAATTTTCCAAAATTTGGGGTTGTTAAACAAAAACAAAAAATATACTGTGTTAATTTTGTACGATCTAAACATCGGACATTTGTCTATTCAGCACTTTGTATAATTAATTTTAGCATTGTAAACACCTTTCATAATTTACCTACTTTTAAGTTAGTTCGCAATCAATCGTACTCCTAGCTAGTATCATCTATACCTTGGTTCTTATAAATAAACAGTTATCAGTTATATCAGTGTTTCTATCAAGATAATTATCATATCAATCCACCATCATCATCATCGTTTGGTGTACAGCCCGTACAAATTTATTGCCGGTTCGTATAGGTAAACTTTCCTTATCTTACTGGTCTTTTCGTTAAGTAGAAAAAAAAAATTACATTGAGGTCAATTGCTGCATAATGCCTATCATGGTGTGACACATCTTGACATTATGTGGGGCAAAGTGTATTAAATTCGCACAAATTTATTAATGAAAAGTGATCAATTGATTAGGTACTTATAATAAGTTTATAGGAATAAAAGGCTTTGGAACATTATTGAAAAAAAAAACAATACTTTAAACAAAATGCACTCGTGAAAAAAAGTAAAGTTTTATCTTGTAACGACATAATAATAATTTACTCGTGTTCATTTTAGATATATTTTTAAACTGAAGGTTCGAACCCAATATCCGCTGACCGACAAATTTGCCTTGAAGCACTTACATAACAGTCACAATACCCCAAAATAATGTAATAGAGTCGGCCAAGTAAATCGTCTGTAACAAGCCCAACCTTCTTGTCCCCGGAGATATCAAGGCCAAGATTATGCAAATATCCCGGCCACAATGGATAGCCGAGCGTGGCCTCTCGAGGCCGTGGTATTAGGCCTTTCACGAATTATGGTCACCCCGTTTAATTGTATCTGCCGTTCGCCGTGTCAATTTCAGTTCATTTGTTTAAACTGTCAAACTCACGCGGTTTTTTTTTCAATAGAAAACAATTTTTTTTTCGACTTAGATTTATCGCGAAATACTTCCATGTCGTATTAATAACAAAAAAAATAAATGTTTTAAAATTGTAATAAATGTTTTGATATTGTATTGAATTTTATTCTACGTAGTATAAGGCGCAGAGTGGGCAGGCCTCTAACAAAGTAGACCGATGATCTAGTGACTTTCGCGGGTAACCGCTGGATGCGAGCAGCACAAAACCGGTCGTTGTGGAGATCCTTGGGCAAGGCCTGTGTCCAGCAGTGGACGTCTTATGGCTGATATGATGATGATGATGATAAGGCATACTTTTAAACCCTACTTTTCGAGCAAGTTGCATCGGCTATGATCACGGACTGACAGCTGTTGCGACATTTTTTTTGTTACTAACGGGTAAGCAATTGGCCTTCGTCTCACCTAATTTAAAGTGATGATAAGGCCGGAGGTGGAAGCGCACTTCACCCGAAATCCACAAATACAGATGCATTGGCTATCTTGTATATATCTACCTGCCAGAACGAACATTGAAAAACTTAGTTCATTTATTTGTTCCAAGACTATAATAAATAAATCGCTTTAACTGTGCAAAAAAAAGTAAAACTAACCTTTTTTCTTTGCAAAAGAAAACCTTCCGATATTTTCTATCAAGTGGTTTGGGAAAAGGTCATGATATCCCGAAATGGAATCAGTCCATCAATATAAATAACTATTATAATGGAAAATAAGGTATAACATACATATTTGGTCAAGTTATTTATTTTGCAGATAATGCGAACTCATTAGAGATACACATTGAATCATATTACAGTCATTACGATGTTTTTATATTTGTTTGTAACATAATTTTGTTTTTGAACATGTTGGTACTAATACAGAGTTGAATAAACATTGTAGCTTTGCGCACCATTAAAAATAATATGTATCTCCTGTTGCATTTTTTTTCAATCTTGGTATGTTGTTATTATGCGAGTATATAGTTATTATATCTAACTGGATGCTGCGATATAAATACATTTGAATGTTCATTCAAAGAAGGTTGTGTACAATTGGATATAAATAAATGATTCAATACAAGAATATGTTTAGATGGGTTATGGTAAATACTGTTTTACAAATAACTTGTATCTACGAGTTGGTATAGTTTTTTACCTACAGCCATTGTGATTTAACAACAGTAAATAAAAGTAATATAGGTAACTACCAACTGTAAAACGCCATAGTTCCATTTTAATTTTACCTTTTATTATTCAAAAAAAGGCTTTTATTATTTGAGACTTCAAGTAGTTTGTCATTAATGTTCGTCAAAAGTGTTTAATTACAACAGTGGAATGATAAATATAGGACGAAGTAGGGGCCGGAACGACCGCTTTGATGAATGCCCAATGATAATTGTAGTGATCTCCTTATTAAAATATTTCAATCAATCAATCAATCAATCAATCAAATAATTTATTTTGCACACTGTTACACAGAAAAGGGTTACATAAAAAATAGAAGCATAAAGATATCACTTAAATGTAATATTTAAGTGATAAGCATAAAGATTTACTTTTACTCGTTATCAGTACCCAAAATGTACAAAACATCTAAGAAACGTGAGTATATTGTTATTATAGTTCACTCGTCATGATACCAATCCATAATAGGAGTGGATTGTAATTATGTAGAATTATATACAGCAAGTAATTTTGTGGCATTTTACTCTTTAGAAATAGTAAACTCACAATTTTTTTTTCACTTATTCCAAGAGAACAACTCAATCTTAACTTCGATAAATTTTTGCAGTATAATAAAAAAAACTCTAGTTTCTCTGTACCTACATCGCTGTGTGAAGCTGGACATAGCAAAATTTAAAAACACACAGACCAAACAAAATTATCAGACATCATATCGACAAACAAGATAGCCGTGTGCACAAAGTTTTTTCAATATGATAAAAACCTACAATAATGTCACAAAATCCCGGATAATTTACCAGAGCGTGCACGCAGATTTACCTCAACAAAAATTTGTACAAAAAAAAATCACGCCCGCTCTAATCCAGTCGCAATAACGTACGCCATTCCCTTTTGAAGCGATGTTGAAACGTTCAACCTACATTTTATGCCTCCCCTTTACACGTAGGTACGCTCACAAAACATTTGGCCTGCATAGAATTTATCTTTTTCATTTACCTAAAGCAATATTTTCCTACTGATTTACGAGCGCGAGATTCCAGGTTACGCCGAATTAAAATACCGCTTTGACAAATTCGAAATACGTACGGCACGTAAGTATGTGTTTTTCGACGACAAAAAAACGCCACTCCCGACAAATATGTGGGGTGATAAGTGAATTTATTCAACAAGTATGTTGATGAGCCAATTTGCATAGTGGAACGGAGACGTCGTCGTCGTTAGTGGTGCAAACCTTTTTTGAAGAGAACGCGTCTGAATATTTCGTTTGACTGTAGAATATGGCTGAAGCGTCCGTCAATTTTTTTATTTATTTGACTTTTGTTTTACACATCACAGGCCTTGTAGGCTTTGTGCTGTGTGCGAGATATTCTTTTGCTTTTATTTTTTTAAAGAATTCGAAATTCAAAATGGCATCGGTACCTATATCTGAACACAAAGATGAATTTTGAACCTAAAAATATGATACTGTGTTAGGTTCATAGAATCATCATCATCAGCCTACACACGTCCACTGCTGGACATAGGCTTCCCAAGTGCACGCCACTGAGCACGGTCCGCGGCTACTCTCATCCAGCTCTTGCCAGCCACCTTGCAAAGATCGTCGTTCCACTTAGTCTGAGGGCGTCCTACACTACGTTTACTCATACGCGGTCTCCACTCAAGAACTCGTTTATCCCATCGGTTATTGGTTCAGCGGGCAATATGGCCGGCCCACTGCCACTTCAGCTTACTAATCCTGTGTTATGTCGACGACTTTGGTTCTCTGTCGGATCACCTCGTTCCGGAACCGATCCCTCAGAGAAACTCCAAGCCAAGACTTTCAAAGCATTAATTGTGAACAATTTAGGGGATATAACATCCCGTTGTCTGACACCACTATGCAAGGGTAATGCTTAGTCTGCTGGTTCTGAACTTGGCCCGCCATGGAGGCGGCATTGTAAATAGACCTCAACACTTGGCTATATCGGCATCGTTGCAGAGATTTTACAACAGACCAGGTTTCGATAGAATCAAATGCCTTCCACAAATGCCAAGCACAGGGGCTGATTATACTCCTCGGTCTTCTGTATAATCTGCCCCACTGTTCTACAATGTTGTCACAAAGGGCTTTATTTACCAGGAACCCTATGCCACCCTAGGACAGATGGTCTCCCTCTCGGTAGTATATAAGGTGGCCTGATTCAAGAGTTACGGCATTCTCTCCCTCTCTTCGGACTTCACTTAACCCAAGAATATGCAACCTTATCTTCCCGAGTTCCTCTTTGAGGTGCGCCATGTGCTCGTCAAGCCGTAACGTGCGTCCGTTGTACGTTGCCAGGGTCAGTAGTTTGTGGCGGCCTTCCGTAACCAGGGGATTCTTCGCACCCCTTGCCCTGCCGTTACCGTGACCGCCACCGTGATCAGGAATAGCCGTCTCTTCTGCCACGGTCCTTTCTGTGTCGCCATGGAGGGTTTGCCCATAATTGCCACGCTGGGTATGCGGGTTGGCAATCGCAGTACGTAGCTACTCGCACCGGTGTCGCTGCTGCCCGACACCGGTCTGTGCACTTTGTAGCTACGTTCGTTTGTGATGGTTATCCCGCCATCGGTCGGTCGCCAGAGCCTCGTCTGTTGGCCAGCAGGGTGCACCACGCGCAGGAGAGGTTGGCTAGGGCTTTGAATGGTGTTGGTTCAGACCCCTTACACCCCCTTGCAAAGAATCGAAAGCTCTTAATATCTTTTAGTTTAATAAGAGAAACGTAAAAGGCAAAAAGTTTTTTTAAAAACAAACAAACAATGATAAAAACTTTGTTGATCGTTTTACGACTTCCGATATCTTTTCTTTTGCTTGTTTCGTCTGAGTGTAGTATCTGTTATTTCACTTTTTAAACAATTTTTGCTTTCTCGTTTTTACTGATATGCAACGTTAAGATTGCATACTATTAACTAACACAACCAAAGTTATTCTGTGACCAAACTAAAGGCAAGGTTATCAAACGTTCACGTAAAAAGAGGGCTTTATTTACCAGGGCAACATTAACTTCTTAATTTTTATTACTCACTCACAGAGGAGCTCGATGGCGCAGTGGTTAAAGCGCACGGTCGGCGATTGCCAAAGAATATGCAACCTTCGCAAAAGCTGGTCATTGTTATCAAAATATAACATCTCGAGCTCGAGATGTTCATGCACGGAGTACCGTTCTTCGGTAGGCACGTAAAGCCTTTAGTCCCAGCTGCATTAGCAATCGTCAACAACCACCAAACCGCACTGGGCCCCTTGGCGGTTTATGGCCCGTTCTCCCTATCCATCCATAGGGAAGGCACGTGCCCCAGCGTGGAGAAATAAAATAAAAATGGACATGGAGATTGGTCGTGGTTTAGCTGGAAGTATTACTAAGTTAAGGTTGGATAAGACAAATGCGTAGAAATCTGTCTGTTCAAAAAGTTTTCAGTTGATCACAAAATTGATCTTACTTTTTTATCCCGATAATATTACTTAAGAAATATATACACTGTTCATCGACAGCATAGCAAAGTATTAGCTAACTTTGTGAAGCAAATTCAGATGAATCCGTGATTTTACCACCGATGTTTTTGGTACGCAAATTTTCGTATTCATAAGAGTTTTAATGCAAAAGTTTTCGCTTTATGTACCTACTCGTAGGTGCGCGGATATTTTCACTTTCAATTAAGCAGATTGTTTGTTAAAGCTGTTTAATTATCTAAGACCGTTATGTCCGATGAAAGTTAGTCTTGTTGAACGATGCGAATTCCAACGATAGGAAATGTCTGTATGAAAAAAATAATATTAGAATTGTGATGATGACGATGAGATGATTGTGTTTCCACCAACACAGCTTTTCAAAAACGGAGCTAAAGAAAAACTTTTTTTTTGTTTCTATTATTTGTGTTTAAGTGAAGATAAAGCCGAAGGTCACCCAGAATTTTTAACTAATGAGGAACTGGCTATCTTATCTTCTAACTATCGGAACACAACAATCCTTCTACTATTGTTGTATTGATAAACACACTAAGAAAACATGGAGTTAGCTGGCCAGGGCGGGTGCTCAATAACTGTAATTAATTATTTTATTATTATTTTGTGAGTAGCCAAGGATACTATACTAAGAAGTTAGCGTTAAACACTGCCAAACACTTGATTTATAATGTAACGTATAACTTTATAAGTGTATAATTATTTACTACAAGTTATAAGTATGCCATAAATAGCTAACATGACATACATATAACGATGATGGCGATGACAGACAACTCCAAATAATTCGAACATCAACCAAACGACCACTGATTGCAATCTGAAAATCTCTGCCCTTGGTAAAGTTACAACTTTAACCATAATAAATTGTCTTGCCTTCAAACGCTCTGATTAATAACTATTAATCAGACTGCCTTCTAGAGAAATTCAAATCTACATGAACACGGAATAGCGCTGTCCGACTTGAGAGTGAGGCGGTTATGTAAAGGCTTCGGTATTTATAGCAGTTGAATTTATCTGCATAATTGTGCGGAAACGCCGACTTTCCTCAAGGAGCTAAGGGAAGTATAAATAAAATTATACCATAATCGCCTTAACGTAAATTAAGCGCAAGCGTTATGGTTTATACTTGCGCTTATTCAAGTTTTAACATTCTTTTACAAGCTCAAGCCATTAGCATATGAATTGTTTACTGCCCAACCTTGTTTTTATTTCTAAGCGGGCTAAACGCGAAAGCTTTATCTTACCAGATGATAAAGTTACGATAGGACTGAAAATTATTCTGAACAAATGAAGAACTGGTTAACTTACCTCGTAATTAAACATCCCGGTTGAGAAATAAAACAAAATTTATTACGAAACACATATTTTAAAAAAAGCCAATCAAATGAGGTTTCATCTAAATATTTTCCGTGTTAATCAAACGGCCTGGCGTACACACGCTTGGGACCGACGAGAGTTGACTTGTTGACTTCTTGACTATAGGATTGCAACTTTAAAACTTATAGTGCCTCACAAATTAACAGAGAATAAGCTTCGAATAGTTATTCCGTGTTTTGTACCTGTCATGTAAACGTCATTTCAAATTAGTGTAATAGAGACAAAACACCGGAGTAACTATTCGAAGCTATTCTGTGTTTATTTGAAGTCACAGATTATTGCACCAGATTTTTTCAGCCTGGTGACAGAATACTATCATATATGCTTAAATAACGCCGACTTTCACCGACATTTTGGGCGCAGGGGTCCTGGGTTCGATTACTAGCGGGGTTACACGTTAGTACTCGGTTTGGCTTGGTTTGGTATGATGAAAACCAGAGACAAAAGGAGAAGTTCTTATGGAGAGAAGAAACGTAAAAAATAAAAGGAAAAGAAAAATTTCAACCTTTTTTCTGTGTTGAAATACATACTGTGTACTGTGTTGAGTTACATATTAGGTTGAAAAAATATTTACAATGAAAAGTTGTTAATAAGTCTTTTTTCGCTTTTCCTTTGCCATTATCATCATCACCGTCATCCCTTTATCGTTTCTCTACTGTTCATAGGCCTTCGCACATACACATTACCTACACAGTACTTACGTAGTACGTATACAATATGTAAAAAAACCCCTGTCCGATCCGTTAAGGTGTTATTAATTAGGTATCGAGAATCAGTTCTATTTACGTAATCATTTAAAAAAAATAAGTCAAAAAAATTTACCCTGATAAAAATTTTTTTTAAATGACAAAACTTACATGGCAATATTGTTTTCTAAAGTTTACGCGAACACTACACATTGAAATGAAACAACTTTTACGGATCTACTCGCGTTTATTTTACACATTAGTTTTAATTAATGTTTATCCTGACGTTTCGAACCCTTTGCAGGGTCCGTGGTCTCCCTGTGCAGTCTCCATGTGTAAAATAAACGCGAGTAGATCCGTAAAAGTTGTTTCATTTCTACATGGCAATACTTTTGTCGGCACTTCGGTAGGTACAACCTGGAAAATTTAAGCAATTTCGGTACATACACTTGCTTTTTAAATTACGATAACTCTTTTATTTTCATGAGTAACATTTGTTTATTATTTTTTTTTATTGTTATTTGTTTGCCTATGTACCCCTTTGCGATCGG
Source organism: Eudonia truncicolella (assembly GCA_949315975.1). Taxonomy (NCBI): domain Eukaryota; kingdom Metazoa; phylum Arthropoda; class Insecta; order Lepidoptera; family Crambidae; genus Eudonia; species Eudonia truncicolella. The sequence goes on along the minus strand of OX438826.1, from coordinate 1,626,485 downwards.
ACAGGTTTTTTTTTACAAAATGTATGTAGGCAATGACTTAAGAAACTGAAATACATGCCAGTTGTGTTATGACCCAAGTAAAGTTCAAACCAAAATGGTTCTCACAATACTTGTATTGAAGTGGTCGGCAATCTTATCGTTATCGTGATCTTATAGTTTCCTATCTTGTCCCGTGTATGTTACAGACAGTAGTAAAGGGCTTAACGCGCTTACTCACACGATAAACGTGAACTAGACGTCATCGGCGTTTATGGAGCTCGGTACAGCAAATGGATATTTAACACGTCTACCAAGTTATCGAGCGACGTCGATTTGTGATTTATGTATAACGTATTAGAGGTGACTATTAGCCGTCACTGACATATGATGAGCTTAAGACAGACCCTTGTGTTAAAGCTCAAAGTTAGTGTTACTGTGATGAGCTGGTTACTGGTTAGCGCATTCAGATTGCAATCGTGCTTATGAGGGAACCGTTAGTCAGTGTGGAACCTTAGATTAAGTAGGCAATATACGTTGCTACGTTCAGGATATACTGGCAAATAGCCTCTGAGGCAGTCTAGTAAAACGTATTTCCTTTTACGTAGGTAATATAGGAGGAGCTCGATGGCGCAGTGGTCAACGCGCCTGCTCTGGCTAAGGTTAAGCAACTTTCGCAAAGGCCGGTCATCGGATGGGTGACCAATAATTTATCATTTCGATTTGAACTTTTTATTTTTTAAGTGCTTGCTGCACTGAAGCTAAATTATGTATTTATAAAATACAGTGAAAACTTTAAACGCCCACCCGACCCAGCCAGGATTCGGACCTGGGTCTTCCGCAATCCGGGTGGCTGCACTGACCGCTATGCTAAGGCTGACGTAAGCGCTGAATTTTGCGGCCGCTTTTTAATATTTTTTTTAATTGCTAATAGCGGCACAGTGCGCCATCTATCCAACGGTTGTTGCGGAAGACACAGGTTCCTGGCTGGGTCGGGTGGGCGTTTAATTTTTTCACTGTATTTTATAAATTTTATAAATACTCCGTACTTCGGAAGGCATGTAGGACCGTTGCCTTGTAGTACCGGCTGCATTAGCAATCGTTAAAAACCTACAAACCGCACTGAGCCAGCGTGGTGGCTTATGGCCCGTACACCCTATTCATCCAGCAGTATAGGGACAAAGAGCTGGCAATGAGTAAATATAGCTAAAGCTTGGAAGGCTCGTGTTAGTGGATATAGTCATAACATCTATACCTGTATAGTACATGTTTGTGTACTCGGTTTTTGGTTGATGGTACAGCTTGTTTGTCCGCCTGGCTAGCTACCACCATCTTATCTAAATATGTCGTCATAACATCAATGTTTGTAGCATTGTTGTGTTCCCGCAGCTAAAGATAAGATAGCCAGTGCCTCACTAGTTGAGGATCCCGGGTGAAGTGCGCTTCCATCATTGGCCTTGTCATCACTTAACATCAGGTGAGATAAAAGCACTGTGCTTACCCGCAAAATATAAAAAAAAAATACTATTATGATTTCCACAAAACAAACAGCAGAACAAACAAAGTGTTTATTTCTTTGTTTTGATGTTAAGGTTCGTGTTCTTTAAGCGTGAAGTTATATTCGATGTGATTAATAAAGATATAAAAATTCCGCTATAAAAATAAAGAGATAAAAAGTTGACGAAGTATTTTATGAAATTAACCACCTCTTTGGTCTAGTGATTAGACTATCGGTATCAGGCCTAGTGGTCCCGGGTTCGGTTCCTAGCGAGCGTCTCATATAATTTAACTCGATTTGGTTTGTTTCAAGGCCGCTGGGCTAGTTTCTCTATTTCTTATCTAGCCACTATAACAAAAATGTTTGTGGCGTTGTTATGTTTGACAGTTAGATATAAGATAGCGAGTTCCTCGGTTGTTGAGGGTTAAAATAAATCTTCGGCCTTATCACTTTCCATCAGATGATATGAAAGTTAAGGCTTACCCGTTGTCGCATAAAGAGATTTGTTGTTCAGATAAGTTATTGTTGGCATTTTTTTTTGTTATCAGTCGCCTTTGGCGCTTACACCGTCAACGGGTTAATGGGTGGCGAGAAACTCAGTGGTCCCTAAAGCCTAGTTCTTTCAGGGCGTTCGGATCTGTTAACTTTCTTCACATTAGTTATTGCTTCACTAAAAAAGATATATATCGCGTAGCGTAGGTAACAGCCTGGGTCCCGGGTTCAATTCCCAGGTGTTTTTTGGATCTTTCGATGCATAGTTCGGGTTTATGATTACCCACCCGTATTTGGCAAGCGTGGTGATTTAGCCATTAATTATCAATTGTAGTGATGACTTGATTTCAATAATGGAGGCATTTTCCCAGCAGTGGACAGATGTAGGCTATTTACTTACTTACTTTACTTTACTTTACTTAGCGTAGGTAGCAAACATTTTGTCGCACCAACAAAAAATGGAATGCTGTTCCAGCACACGCCTCACGTCATCCTTCCTACAACTTGGGTTCCTTAGAATGAGGTGTGATAACAACTTGCGGGTTGGCAAAGTGCGGATGGTTAATGAGGCACAATCTATTTATTTATTTATGGTACACAACACAGATTATAGTTAAAACAGAATAAGGTACGTATTAATATATAAAGTGTTTTGCTAAACTACAATCTAGACTATAAAGATGTGTTTTATGTTATAATTTAAACAAACAAACAAATTAAGTTTAAAAACTAAGTTGTAGAGGAAGGCTATAACGAAACTTTTAAGCAATTCTGGAATCCAGCAAGACCGAGATGAAACATATATATTATATAGGCGGCACACGCGCACTATAGGGTTAAAGAAGGATGTGTTGTTGATACTTGAAGGACAAAAGTGTGCGGATCGTTATCACGTGACCGTAATTTATTTTAAAATTTAAAAGAGCTAGTAAATTAGAATAATCTATGTGGGAGTGGACATTTTTGTATAAGCACGAAAGCGCAGTACGTCTGTTTTCCAGATTATCTAATTTAAACTTAACCAGTCTATCTTTATAAGATTTCCTAATCTATACTAATATAATAAAGAGGAAACCCTTGTATCTTTGTTTGTATGAATGTATGTTTGCAACGAATAAACTCAAAAACTGCTGAACCGATTTCCAAATTTCTTTCACCATCAGAATGCTACATTAGCGTTGAGTAACATATAGGCTATATTAAAAAAAAATGTCCACCCGTGCGAAAGAGGGCCACTAGTATCTTTATAATCCTGCTCCACTATCTGTCTTCGCATTAAGTTAAAAATTAAAAAGGTAAAAGAATTAGGGAATCCATCCCAAACGGCAACGGGACCCGACACTTGCATAGTTTTTACAATTGCCAAATCCGATTCTTCGCAATGCTATAACAAAACGCATTCTATTTAGTTAGCATGTGAGACGGCATGCAATAACAGATCGGACTCGAGATACCACCGGAAAAGACCCGTACTCTCTGATAGTGACCCACGGTATTCTTATCGGTCTATGTTGACAGATGAAGGGTCACATTCGTTTAGCTGGTTCACGTTCAATCGGTTTGTATGAAACATTTGTTTGAGGTTTTGTGCCTTTATTTATTTTATTTGTTTCTACTTTCATCCTTGTAGACTACATGCCAAGTATCTATATTGTTGATCTGAGTTGAAGGCTTAGGATAGGAAACGTTTTTCTTTTATTTGTACCAAAACTTGTGAAAACCACCAATAATATTTATCATCTCGATCTCCTCCGTGTTTCGGAAGGCACGCCGTTGGTCCCAGCTATGATAGTAATCATTGTGAAAATTATGGAACAGGCATATCAAAATCTTCCTGGGATCCGGTGTCCTTCAGCTATCCACCGGACTTAGGCCCTTAGCCTTAATTACTAGCAATAATAAATTTGTTTCGTCAGTAACAGTTAGAGATAAGAATATAATTTAATAGAATAGATATATTTATTTGCAATAAAATGTATTAATAATGTAGGTACAAATAAACAGTTGATACATTTTGTTAGCGAAACTTTGTACACTCTGCCTTATAAAGCATGCACATTTTTACTTTCATCGTTACTTACCAACGATTTGTAAGTGCCAAGAGCTTTGTGTTTCTTTTTTAATTTCCTTACGAGTAAGCAGTCTTCATTTCGACTGATGTCAAATGATGATACGGTCGAAGGCGCAAGCGCACTTCCCAGAATTCCTCAACTACTAAAGCACTGGCTATCCTATCTCTAATCTGGCTAGGCGAACTTAAACCAGCCACTATTACATGTTTTCGTAGAGACATTATAAAACATACTAACTAGATACACAATGTTTACATAAACTGTTTAAAAATCATCATCATCATCATCATCATCATCATCATCATCAAGGTCAAACCAATTTATTTTATATAATAAATGTTAAATATCACCTACTCGAAGACTAATCACAAAACATCAAGGACTAGAAAACTATTATTAACTTTAAAATACACAAAACATCAAGGACTAGAAAGCTATTATTAACTTTAAAATACACAAAACATCAAGGACTAGAAAACTATTACTATCTTTAAATTATTATTATTAAACTAATATTAACATTCCAAGGCTTACATCCGCTATGACAAATGCTAATAAGTATAAGTAGTAGTTTAATATTGTAATTGTATACTTGAAGGCGGAAACACGTTAACCATATTATGTGATTAATCTTATTGTCGGCATTTCCTAACGCCGCCCGCTTTAATGAGAAATTAGATAATCAATTTCTAAGGAAACTCGATATGCCATAACAAAATTCTATACTGAAAATGTTCATAGTATATTGGATTTGAAAGTAAGGTTGTTTATTCAGCGCTGTTTTTTGTAATGCTTATGCACACCAATTACTAAACGTCCGCATTGTCTTTTATTTTAATTTTCAAACAATCAAAGTTGAATGTTTTTAAAACTTAATTATATTGGTTATTAGAATCGAAATAAAATTTAATTTTACTTAAATTAAAATGCATTGACAAAAAATCCTGTACATACGCTTATCAAAGGTCGCGTTTTGTTAATAATTACAGAAATAAGTCAAACAAAACGCATGATTTCAAAGTCCAAATCAAAGTACCTAATTTTTTTCCTACTACCCATTTAGGACGTCTTTTTTTTTAGCTATAATAATAATAATACATTTTTTTTTTCATAAAACAACAGATACAATCATCAATCTCAACTAACTACACGAGGAAGACCTGTATCGTAGATATGGAAAAGAATGGACGCAAGAAACTGCAGAGCTTTAATTGAGGTAACAACATTTGGTCATAAAATGAACAAAACTTATTATTCGACAACCTCCGTAGCCGAGTGGCTTGCACGCCGGACTTTGCGCGGCGCTAACTCTGAGGTCCCGGGTTCGATTCCCGGTCGGGTCAATGTCGAAAACGAACTTTTCGATATTGTGTCGGATCTGGGTGGTTGTGGTAACGTCGTCGTTTCTGATTTCCATGAAACGAGTGCTTTAGCTACTTACTTTGGGATCAGAACAATGTATGTGATATTGTCTTATATTATATTATTATTCACTTACTAAACTCACACATCAATAATGATCACAATATTTTACCTACACGTAATATTGTACTGAGAAAACAACTACTGAAAGGGCAAATCTATAACTCGTTACAAATGACATAGTTACAAAGCGTTTCAACACTGGAGCCCTAGAACAGCAGCATTCGATAAAACTGGACTGAAAATGTAAAGCTGTTCGCTGTGACCGCCTTTAGGTAGGTCATCATCATCATCAGCTCATTTTATGTCCTCACTGCTGGGTCACGAGCATTCCCTATGGATGGATAAGGAGAACGGGCCATAAACCACCACGCGGGCCCAGTGCGGATTGGTGGTTGTTAACGACTGCTAATGCAGCCGGGACCAACGGCTTTACGTGCCTTCCGAAGCACGGAGGAGCTTGAGATGAAATTTTTTTGGCCACCCATCCGATGACCCGTCTTTGCGAAAGTCGCTTAACCTTAGCAATCCCAGACTGGGCGCGTTAACCACTGCGCCATCGAGCTCCTCATTAGGTAGGTACATATCTATAAATACAGTCCTGCTGAAAAAATAAGAGGAAACAATTAATAAAAACTCTCCTTCAAAGACAATATTATATTGTTGTTTTCGCCTAATTTTCATTTTAATCTTTATATATATAATTCTTCTGTACGTGTGTTTGTCACCTAACTCCTCCTAAGCGGCTGAATCGATTTTGATAAAACTTTATATGTGTCTTTGAGTGGGTCTTTGAATAGTTTAGGTTCGTTTGCGCTGCAATAGGGTTCTAGGATTTTAAAACAATCGTTGGATTCGGGTGTTCACTCAAGCGAACGAAGTCGCGAGCGGGTCACTAGTTCAATATAATATGTTCTCTTAAGCTTCTCAATATTATTCAATAGCTTTTCTTGTCAAAGGGAATCAACACTATCAGTTCCAGGTTGTGAATGTAGAAACACAGCGCCGTATCCATTTACCTGAGCACTAAACCAATCTCATGCGGAATGCAGCTAATACTACATAGTACGACGCACTCAATTCCATATATCCGGCCGGCCCAATCTCGGTTATTGCCTTTCTAAAGCTAACCAAATGGAATGCATTGATTGAAGAATAATTCTACGACAAATTGACGTAGAAACCCTAATTTAATATAACTGTTTATTCATTTATATCTTTATTAGCTTATAAACGTCTCAGTATTGGGATTAAAGCTGTATTTTCAGCTAAATCGGTGAACGAGTAAATTATGGAAACAAAACTGTCAAAATCGTGGTCTCAGTTCTATGTACTCATTTGTTATTGGTTGTTGAGCGACTATTAAAAGGACCATCAATATAATGTTTCGTCTACGCTACGGCCGACTACGATGGTGAGGCTACGAACGACTACGGCTACGAAAGTAAGGCTACAGCGGACTACTGCTACGAAAGTGAGGCTACTGTCTCAAGCCTCGGGATCATGGGGATATCGGGCCATAATCAGCCATGCTGGAACAATAGGGCCATCAGGTGAGATAAAAATGTTTATGCATATTTAATGACTGCTAACAGTTTATTTAAAATTATTTAAATGTTGTAACTCCTACAACATCGCGATATTAGATTCGACGGGATGGCGTTTCCCCGAGATATATTCGACATGTTTCGTATTCGACCAAAAGCACACTTTTATTATATAAAAAAGCAATTAACACATAAAACTACTTTCAGGCGTCAGTTTACGGAAATTCATAGCATACAAAAATGCAATTAAAATAATAAGTAGTGTTAATTCTCCTAACATATTCGTTAAAACTAATCTAAGTATATATATATATATATATAAATCAATTGCTGTCCGTCTGTCCCGCTAAAACTCGATAATGGCTGGACCGACTTGGCTAATTTTGATTTTGAAATATTTGTGGAAGTTCAGGGAAGGTTTAGGCGGGGAGAAACAAACAAAAAGTAACGGAAAATACTAAAAATGACAATTTAATTTTCAAATACAAAATTATTTGTTTGTTTCGTTATCATGGAAACTGTCAAAGCGGCACGAAGAGTGCCGGGTCAACTCGTGTTTAATAAAAACATCAACCTGTTGATTCGCTGACATCGATGCACGAACATGACATGACACCGCTTTAAGTTATAATAAGCCTTTCAATAAGTTGATATCGAACAATTCTTAACCATTTTCAAGATAGAAAAATTCAAGATTCTTTTTGTATAAAACAGTTGCCATTGTGATTCATTAAACTGATCATTTTGCTATCCAAACTAATAGCTGTTCTTAACGACGATCAAAACTGCGACTTACTTGAAGAAGTAGGAGATATTGCTGTACCATCTTCATTCGTCACTCCGTGTGAGCTCTGTCGTTGTATGTTGCCAAGTCTTAACCAATACGTTTCTAAGGATAAACTAGACTTACTTGAAGAAGTAGGAGCCATTGCTGTACCCGAAGAAGGGCACGGTGTACGTCAGCATCCAGATGTTGCCGCCGCCGCAGTCATAGTAAGGCTTCGACCACTTGCCGTCTTCATATGACACTGACAAGATTTCGTCCGGCTCCCGCTCAGTATGGGCTGTGTCGTTGTATGTGTACGTGTTGAAACCTGGACATATTGTATTTGTTAGTCGCGTTACGTCAAGAGCCGTCAATGTAGGAAAACTAAGCTCTGAACATTAGCTTGTATTGTCCTGTATTTAAGCTACAATACTCATTCTTGTTAGAAAAATGCTTTTATGACATAAAAGAATTCATTAAACCTAATTAATTTTGTATATATTTTTATGATTATTTTGGTATAGTTTGTTTATTAATATTGGTATTAAATTTGTTATTGGTAAAGAATATTTTTGGCATTTAATTTTTACTGAATTTAAATTAGTTAAAATATTAAAGGGCCCTTAAAAATAAGTACCTATACGAAATTTGTTTTGTTTTCTGCAGAGACTTCAAACTTAAGTGGAAGATAAAACTTGCCTTTTAAGAAAACCCGCCGCGGTGGTTAGCTAATAAACTTAGTTTTGATAATTTTTATAAGAACATAATATCATTTTTCTTGCTTTGGCTGTGTTTATATAAAACTTTATATTTTTCAAAGATTCTTATTTTAGGCACGCATTTTCACGTTAGGTATTTTATTATTTATAATTTGTTACAGCTCACTGGTGATATGAGAGTAACGGTATTTCTATAAGTACTTGCTTGAGGAAAATATCAAAATAAGGTGTAGCATGAAATTAAAGTAAGGGCTGAGGGTACACATGAGTGGAGTTTGTGAATATCATCCCGAATCATTTTACGTACGTCGCAAAATGAAGTGAAATATAATAACTACAAGATACAATTATTACTACGAGTACGATGTTTCGAAGGTTACAAAAGTTTATAGAAGTAAAATAACAAGTTTACGATTATTTACATTTCTCAATATACAACAAGTAAAAAACGCAATTTTTTATTATTTTTATAAGGTTATCGAATCAATTTCCGTCATTTACCTATTTAGACAGATATATTTTTTTGGAAATAAATAAAATAAAAACGCTCATCCTGACAGTAGTTGTTTTTGAAAATCGGTTACCGAATCAATTTCAGTTATTTATGTAAACAGATTTTATTTGTTAATAAATAAAAATAAAAATTGCAATTTTTAGTGGGTAGGTACATGTTACACAAAAACAGCCACTATGCTGTTTTTGTACCGAAATAAACAAACACCAAAATTAATAAACTTGGACAAAATAGGCGGCTCTGGCTACTTCTACAGATGATGTTTCCGCAAGTATAGACAGGGCATAGCAGTAGCTCGATATTTTATTATTAATTTTAGTTATGTGCGACTTCCAATTTAAATGCGAGTCAATATTTACACCTAAAAAATTTATTTCATCCACAATTTCGATGATTGACTTGCATTCAGACGTTATATTTTATTTTATTTGATTTGATTTACAGTTTCTAAATTGTAAAAGTTTACATTTTTATTTCATTAAGAAAAGAATAACTGTTTTAAAATTGCTAAAACAATTTTATAAAAAATCTTTAAAGGTGTATGATTTTCATGTTACTTAATGAAATAAAATGAAAATGAAATGAAAATTTACTTATTGTACACCATACAAAATACAAAAAGAGGACAATACAAGAAGTACAAATGGCGGCCTTATCACTAAAAAGCAATTTCTTCCAGTCAACCATGTGTTGAACTGGACAAAAAATGCTAAGAAATGGGTGGTTAATGGTGTTTTAAAATTTATGAGTTTATTACCTACATACATATATTATTATATAAATTGAATACATACAATAATGTACATTTTAACATTAAAACATCATTACTAACAACATTTGCTTATTTTCTGAAACATTCTAGTCCAGTTATTATCCCAGCGGACTACCTATTAATTCCTTGGACCTGCAAACGCCGATAACGACCAATGACAAAAGGCTATCCTATAATTTTTGTGGGCCGGACCAACCACGTTCAGAATCGAGCCCCATAAATAAGGGTTACGCTCGACCATACTTTATTCGATGCTCTGGTAATTTTCTTCCAATTATCTCTTGGAGCAGTTCCGCTAGCAGCGTTATTGATGAGAACTTGTAGTTTCCGATGGGTGAATTAATTTGTTGCCCATTCTCACGCAACATTGGCTCAAGTGTTTATGGTGCTCATGATCGGTTCGATAATCAAATTGTGTTTGAATAGTTTATGGAGTTAGTTTGTTTATAATTCTTAACTAACGAATCTAATCGTTGTCGTTAGACTTTTTTTAACAACATGCTTATACACTGCTAGATTTCTCATGGGCTTGTCAACATGAAATCAAGTCTGTCACTAATGTCTTTATCGCCTGTCCTCGCAAATCAGGATAAAAAGTAGACAAACATAAACAAGAAAAAAGCTAATGGTTTTTTTTATTTATGAAGGGTAAACAGTTAAACAACGACACGTTCACATTAAAAATATTAGGTAATAAGGATTCTTAATAAAGCCTTAAGTAAAAAAAATGCTAATTCTCATTTTTAAGTCTAACATGGGGTATACTTAGTCGCTTTTATTTCATCTGGCAACAAATAGAACAAACAGGTCTCATCCCATTCGATACACCGTCCGACTGATTCTCCCCCCTCCTCGTATAAAATGCCATGGATCCATGTCTTCTTTAATTTCCCTGAAAGGTTCTTCTGCTTTATTGCTGTGAGACAATGAAATGCATCTGGGCCCAAAAACAATAAGAAATAACTAATGTTATTACCAATGAAAGAGAATACAAGTTTTTGGGAATAGTAACATACTACGTTAGATTAAAGAATTAAAAACAACTCTTAGATCCGTATCTACTCACGTTCATTTTAAATAAATTATATGTTTATTCTGACGTTAGTTGAAAACTAAATTCCAACCAAACCAACTCAAATAAATAGCTCATAAAGAGAGTTTTTGAAAACTATCTTTTGCAAATCCCAGAAAGAAAGGACAACATTTTTTTTGGGCTTAAAATAAATGAAAACTTAACAGAGATCATGTCTGTTGATTAATACTATAAACATTTAATACTTTCATTCAATACTATTTGCAGATTTTAAAAGATGCCCATTTTATTTTGTTAAAAATGTATTATTTTAAAAAAATGCGTTGAAAGGAACTATGTCAGAGTTCTTTTATGACAGTTGATTGACATAAACTGACAGCTGAGCCATTTGCTAATGGCATGCCGAGACTATTGGAGCATTTTGGATTTTTTTATTGTTTATTACAACGTTTTTGTTGTTTTCCAATTCAGTAATTCTATTTTGATTTCATCACTTCACTGACGTGCATATTATGGTATCTACATTAACAATCAGCAACTCTATGATACATAGGGATACATATGGGCAGCTTTCTAAAATATGTGAATGTTGGTTATAATTCTGAGTTTACTTACTCCATAAGCGATCAATCTTGCGCATTTGCACAACAGATATATACATCTTACATGTAGTTTTACTTTATTTATATGTTAGAAAAGTATAGTATCAGTATGATGATTGTAAACATGAGATTTAGATATGTAGACATGTATTTTTTATTTTATTTAATGAAAAACGCACTGACCGCTGTCACGTCTATGTCAATAATATTTTTTTTATTATTGCAACATTACTTCTATTGTTGCTAAAAAAATGTATTTTTGTATATGAATTAAATTAAAATGCGCGTCTATTTATTAGTATTAATACCTTGATCGTAATCCTAATATTTTTTTCTTTAATTTGATGTAGCATTTGCTTATGTTAATTGAGTTTTTATTTTAAGCCCAGCTCCCATAGTAAAAAAATCTTCTCCTTTGAGCAACGGTTGCGAACGCCTTTGCATACTATGCTGCTTTGTTTAAAAGTTTTACACTGGGTACCTACCAACATATTTCTCCAAAAAGTATCACTAGCACCGACAGTGCGTGACAAAGGCTAATAAGATAATGTAGTAAAAAAATTAGGAGTCCATAAAAATTAACAACGGACAAGGGTGTTGAAGAATGGAAGGACAATAACCCCGTAACACGATTAGCATTCCTGAACTGGAGCGTCAAACATGGCCGTCAACTTTGTCCCTTTTGTTTTCGTGCGAGGGATTAACGCATTAATTACAAACAACTTAACCGTTCCAATTTCCTCGCAGGCGCGACGAGGGTTAATCAAAGTTGTTACAATGTCAGCGTGGCGCTGCGCAAACGGGGCTACGAAGACGCACTTGTTGTTATTAATGGTGGGACCAACACTTGAGACAGAGTAAATTTACATATAAAAATGAATGTTTCTTTGTCTGTCCCGTTTGCGTTCATACATTGATCCGATTGCGATGAAACTTTGGTTATCGTGCGTACATCCGCGAACGGTTTTGAGTTGATAAAACTAATACGGTATATGAGTATCCACGCGGAACACATCACGGGACCTGATGATATGATAGCGCACAAACCATAATTATACAAGGGATAATACTTACAAGAATGTGCCCAGATACATTTATTGTGTAAAATGTTTAAGTTTTCAGGTGTTAGCACAGTATCGATTGCTTTGCTCCGAAGTTTCCTTTGAACAATTTTGCCTCGTCATACATATTGTTAGAAACTGTTTCAAGAGTACTTTAACTACTTTGTAAAATATAATCAATGTTTTCAACCATGACACTGATAGCACGGCTTTAATTGGGTTTTTGTACACTCGCCTTAGAAGTAAACTCGTATCGTTTTAATAAGTTCCATACACAAAAAGTGTCGTTCATAATTAAATAGGTAACTTATGTTAAATTTCAATGTTACCAACACTTTTTTTTTTCCTTTAGTTGATGGCTTCGTGCGATTAGCACATTTAGTCAAAGTAAGTTTTCTTACAAGTAATACTTATATATACAATATTTCCTTCCAGTATGACGATGATGAATGATAATAGAAATGAGAAGTGAGAAATGATATACCCCCCAACCCCTCGAGTATCTCGGTAAAGATGTGGGCTTTACTAATTCCTTGGGCGGACTTTTTGAGAGAATTTGAAAAGTTAAGTTGTACTGTTTTGTTACTTTTGCCAACACTCATGCGCACTTGCGAACACTTAACAGTTAATAATCCACCATTATTTCACATTAATATTCGATATAACACAAATTTTAGAAAATAAAACAATACCGCAGACATGACTCTTCACTTTCCCGCCAAGAAGTCCTACCAACAATTATGGATTTTACATTCCAAATTGTTTTTTTATTATTATTATTATAATCCTATTTAAATTCAACTGTTTAAGGATGATTATTTACATATAATTTAACGCAAATATTGTTGCGAACAAATTACAATTTGAAAAAAGAGAAAGTGTTGAAAAAATTCCACGAGCGAGCGAGGGTAAGGATGCCCAAACAGGATACAATATGTATGATTTAATAATTCTGTATGTGTACTCGTAATGTCAACGCACCCAGCAGTGACGCCATGATTTAGTAAACTAAACTCCGATCGTGTGTGTGCTCAAGCCCTTACATTTACGCAGAATATAATTACGAAGCCCGGTCCAATATAACTCACCTCGTCTAAATTGATTGTGATTGCGGATCACACGTTCCGCGTTCTTGCGGGCTATGTAGAACCACTCGGAAGTGTTGCTCAAATATTTGTATTCCACCGCCAAATCCTTAGCCAATATTGGTCCTTCTGGCAATCTGTACGCGAACGGACAAAAAAGCTGATAATCCTTATACTGGTATTGGTCATAACAGTTCCCCGCGGCAAATATGTCGTCATCGAACTCCACCATCGAAAACACGCTCGCATGCAATAAGTACTCGTTATGCATGACTGACGAGCCCGCATATTTCCATAGCCTAGTCAGCATGTTTGCTCTATTTACTGCCACGTCAGCCTCTATCCGAAACCTTTCTTGTGCGTATCTATCTACGACGCCCTCGCCTAAATTTAGATGTGTACCAGCTGTACAATTTTCGCCTAACAAATGTTGGGTCTCTATCAATCTTAGAAATTTTGTAACTACATCTTCATGAACACTTGGTCTTGTCATAGTAACATTTTCGTTTTCACTTAACGTTTCATTTGTTACGTCTCTTATATCGGTATTGACAATATCATCCATTGTCAGCCGTTGAGAGTCATTATTATAACTATGTTCTACGTTTAAAAAATGGTCAGAGAATGACGCATTGTCTATGATGGGATCTGGATTGTGAGGGTTGATTTTGGTAAAGTTTCCAAAATAATTTTGGAAAACATCATTGTTGCTGTTCGGAAACCCGTCATCGTCGTCTGGTGCTCCATACGGCCTTAAAGCTGATACCACTGGATCTTCACCAGATTTGTCGATGCTTTCTGAAACAAAGAGAAAATTCAACTGTAAAACGATAAGAAAAATTACGACGGTTTTGAACGGATTTTCGTTTGTTGGTTTTTATGTTACAAGATTTTAAATGTGCTAAGAGATCAAAATCAGTTTTTTTTATTCGCTAACCTAACAGTAAAAATAATTTTGTTTATTACCTCAAAGCACGGAATCCATAAAAGTAACATAAAAATTATTATTCTGTCGCTGAAAACAATTTCATTGTAACAAAACCTATTTAAAAGTGGAGATGTTACAAGCTGATTATAAACTGTTACTAACTACGGTCAAAGCCCTTAAACTTAAGCACAAGGCAAAGATCCTGCCATAGAAGCAGGAAATTACTGTTTTAAAACTATCCTTCTTTTATTTCAAACAAATGGACTAAATTTAAGTCTGGTTAACACTAGTGCCTTCGTAGACAGTATAAGTCCAAATTTTTTATATACCTAGAACATGTTACATCATGAAAATTACTGTTTTTTTTTAAATTAGTTCCAATTGTAAGTTTGATAAATTTATTTATCACCATCGTCATCATCATCAGCCAACACTAGTCCTTTGCTGGACATAGACCTCTCCAAGGGCATGCCACTGCCAATTGTTCGAGTAACTGTGAAATATAATACATTTTGTACACAGATTTGGTACAACAATAAATTAGCAACAACGCTAAGCACGCTAAATCTGTAACGTTAACAACATCCTAATCACCCAACCAATCTTCAGAGACATCAACACAACAATCCCTAAATCCAGGAACATGATACGAATTTGAACTTTATTAAACGCTAAACTGTTGTTCCTCGGCACTATAAGGGATGTATGCAAACATTTTCCCGTAAAGGGGATTTCACCGGGAAAGCTTGTAAAGTTTGCAATCACCCCCTATAAAGAAGGATTTTGTTTATGAGGGCAACAAATCGCGGATTTCATTACAACTGTAGGCGAGAATTGATGGCCAGGTTTATTTATCGGGAGCAATTTTGCTCAACACCGCTGCGAAGTTTGCTCCTTCAATAGCAGATGTGTTGTAGTTTTAATGTTTTCTTAACTTCACAAAATGTACTTGAAAGTGTACTCCACGTATTCCCTTTACTTGGGTACTTTAAATGAGGGGTAAAGAAGTTACTAGCGGGTCGACAAAGTGAAGACGGCTGGTGAGACACTATTCTGCTACACTAAAGCTCACTTCGCCTCAGGACCCTACTTCAGCTTAATATCCGGTGGAGGGAGTCATTTGTCTAGTGTAAAATAAAAAAAAGTACGCAATGAACGTCAAGATACGTCTTGGTTTATTGCACAACGAGAAAAATCTTGGCTTTAATGATGCCTGTTATAAGTGATGATAAGGTTCTCCCGTAATCCTAAACCAGTGAAGAACTGGTTACTTTACATTTAGCTGACGGAACACAACAAAGCTGTTAACATTGTTATAAAGACGACAGATTTAGATACGGTAATAGTGGCTAGCCAGGTGGAGTTAAAAAAACTCTTAGGACGCGCTGCATTTCACGGGAATTTGTCATTTTTGTTAGCAATGACCATGAGGAAAATAAAAAATATATAAAAGTGAGCACTCGAAAAAAAATATGTTTAAAAAATAATGCTCCCATTCATTCTAATAACGCAATATTTCATTGTTTTTCTTTGTAATTAAGTTACGTCGCAACCCGGGAAGATCTCCGAAATAAGCACGCAGTCCAAGGGTTATTTTCATCCTTATAAATTGATTTCCCCTGAGTGAACATAAAATTCGCAACGCTTGATTTGGCTGACAAATAATAACTGAGTCTCTATGGCATAACGATTATTTTGTACAAAACATTTGGTAAGGCTATTTTTATTTTTTGTTGAGTCTCGTAATATATAGACAGTGTTGGATATTTGGTTGGCAATTCTATTATATTAGTCGTGTACTGGACAAAGGAGCGATCCTCATCTACTGGGCAAATTCTTCTGTCAAGTGTCTTCATGATGTCCACTTATACGAGTACCCTTACTTACAGGTAATCTTGTTTCTAGTTCATGATCAAACACTACGTCTCTAGTAGACTTTGGGCCGGTTCTTTATGTATACGGCGGGCCTCGCCCGATCCTCTTAATGACACCACAAATTTACAGAATACACTAAACATGCACACTAGTTTAGGCCCAAGACACCGCACTCGTAGAACAAGGGTACGAAGAACCGGTTCACACGCGCTCTACACCAGGTACAGACATGTACCTGGGCGCTTCTCTCCTCCTCCACGGCCCGATCAACCAGAGCCGAGGTCCGAGCCTTTAGAGGCGCCCTCGGGTTGCTCCGCTCCCCGATTCGATCCGAACCCTTCGGAGAATCTAGTAGGGCACGGGGACGCACACTATTGCGTGATGCCGTTCCTTCTAGAAAACCTCCGAAGGTGATTCGTTTCACACGGCTTCAGAGACCCTTTACGTTCCTCGCCGCCCCCAAACAAACCCGGTAAAGCTGAAAAGGCCGTCTGAGGAAATCAGCAATCTCTCTCAAATAAAATTAAAAAAATACGGCGGGTCATAATACTCGTGCACTAAGCTGTATCAATGAACGTTGCTATCTTGTTTTAAATAAGGATAAATATTATATTAGATTTTTTATAGACGACCAGGCTACAAGAGAAACAGAGAAACATAATTTCTTTCAGAGAAACGTAATTACGTACAAACATTCAAACCTAAATACTAATCTCGTTATAATGATGAAGTAAATTATTAAAGTGGACGTCTTTTGGCTGAGATGATGATGATGATGATGAAAGTAATCAAAATAATGGCCAAGTATTACATTTATTTCAGGTATATACTTTAAATGTAAGTACTAATAAGATTTAATTTTGTTGATAGTTGTAGCTGAAGGCACACGGCACAAATAATTTGTATCCTTTAGAATAACAAGAGTGAAGCTTACAAAGAGACAATACAGTAGCGGGTTAGCAAAGCCTTTATTATTATGAGTAAGTTAGTATGTTGTCTGTATTTGACATTTGTGTTCCGTTCACGGTAACATTGCAATTGCACTTTGCTGTTTGAACTTTATATTATTTTCCCGATTCGACGACACGTCTTGCGTAAACTGAAGCAGTATAAGTCGTGCACTGTTTAAATTTTAGGTTATATCGACAAAAAAATGGGCTAAGCTCAACGCAGTCACTTTATTTTCTTCGTAGCGGATTCAAGTTTTGGCTCACGGAAACGTAAACGATAATTTGTAAGGTAGAATTGTAATCTTTCGTGTGTCGAAGGCGCTGTATTAATGCTTGTTTTCGTTATCGCAACAGTTTTTTTTTTATATACGAATATACGAATATATATATACGAATCTGCAGACGAGTAAGCTCGCTGCCTGCTGAGTGATCAAAAATGCATTGCTTGCGTAATATTCAGGCTCTCAAAATACAGGCAAAAGGAAAGTTAGATAAAAACGCCTTTACCAATAATTCCCCTCACAAATTAATTAAAAATTCTTCTCATATTCCAAGCATATCAGGCCACCGCGCCACAACATTTCGCGTTTCAAAATCCGTTTTATTTTGTTTACGGCACATTTTTTAAGTAACATAAAATATACTTAATTGAAAATATATATTTTATTGTGCCTACTTTAATCCTCATTGCTTTAATTATTTCAACGATTTTGTAGTCGGTGAAAATGAAACGTATGGAAAGAATTCTAAAGAATTGGAAATAATTTTGTAGGACGTGTGCGTGTGCAACATTTCTGTGTTTCAAAAGTCGGCCACAAACTCGGTGATACAACCTCGGCGAAAAAATCGGTCCGTTTGTCGGTCCTACAAAAAGTCGGTCGTGGGCGGGCCCTGTTATTCATTATTAGTGTTGAAACATTGCAGGATTGAAGCTATTATACCCGCTCAACTGTCAATAACGTATAACAATGGTTAAATCAATTGTTAGCGACCGGTGGCCTGTCGTTCGACAGAGGAAGGGATGTGGGTGTGAGATTATGATAGAAAATAAAAAGGAAAAATTTCCAAAGAAGTATTTACTATGTGTTACAGATTATTAGATATTGTATTAAATAGTTTTCACCGCTAACCTACATTTAGAATGTACACTAAAGTACGTATTCGTGACCAACTGTACTGCATGACGTTCAAAGCCAAGGTAAAAAATGACGGTATGCCGTGCCCAGATCCGAAGTTAGGCCTTTGGCGCCCTGCCACATTCTCGAGGCAACCAAGCCGATAATTACTCTTCGCATGCTGAATCGCAAGATTCCTGAAGCGGATCCTTTTGCGATGTTTACTTGCATCATGTCGATACAAAGTGGCACAGTCATATAATTTGTCGTTAGAATCATTCTTTTAACAAATTGTTTAACCATTTAATTTTAATATACGCAAACATTAATGTTTTACATATAACTTTTTCTTGATGTTTATATAATAGTATATTACATACTGTACAGGGCAGGTGAAATGATGATCTGTTCCAAATCTTATTTGGGTTCGACGTTATATGCCTTCTTCTAAGCTCTTTGTTCGGTATTAATCTTCATTTTAATATTTCCTCCTCTTTGTTTATCAGATATTAGTAATAAATAAATTTAAGATATTAAATAAAACCCGTGTTGGTGATCACCAACCCGCATTTGGCAAGTGTGGTGATTAAGCCTGATGACTTGAATTCAATGATGGAGGTCTTTGCCCAGCAGTGGGACAATTATAGGTGGATGATGATGATGATATTTAACGTAAGTAATTTGCTAATGCACGCACGCACGTGTTAGCTTGCGGACGCGATATCACAACGATGCGATGCGACACAGCGCAAAACTAACATAACGACATATTGCTGTTGCGCCCTGCAAAAAAAATTGTCTCCTACTCACCTTTTTAACCCAAAATGAAACAGGCCCAAACTAGAATGTTTTTGTTTTATGCGAGGCGAAACTTTGTGAAACAAAACGGCGAGCACACAGAGATATTTGGTCTGTGGGTGAGCATATACGTAAAAATAAAACTATCGTGAGTAAGAATGGGACTCCTGCGATCGGCCAATCCGAAACCAGGGGATTTCAGGCTCTTCGGCTTCCGGGATTTTGCCGAGCTTATGGCAGTTGTCTTTACTAATGAAGAGATAGAATGAGGTTACAAACGAATCTATCCCAATAGGTCTAAGTCGCAAAGAAGTGGATTAAAGTGTTGTTAAGGAATTAATCACATTTCGCTTTAAAAAAAATTTTTATTCCTCTCCTGCCTACGTCATAACTTCAGCGTTCTAGGTCCAGCAGGTTGGGCTGCGCGATGTTGGTCGTATAGTCAAGACTTCTCCTTTTATATATTATACAGAAATCAGTAATTATTATTAGACCATAAACGATCCACTGCCGGGCTCAGATCTTCTTACCTGAACAACAATAAATACAAAGTCGATTTGGTCTTTACACATTACGCCAATGGCTTGACGTGCCTTCCGGAACACGAAATCACATTATAATTTATATTTAATTCGTGTGATGTCAGACGCGAGGAATAGTATGAACCCATATTTTCCCGCTGTGACTAAGGGAGTTTAAGACCCTGTGCATATCGAAAAGCACCCTGGGTTACCCGCGCGGTGGTGGGTAAACCATCACTAGAATTCCCAAGGAGGGTTGGTACCAGGCAGGCGGCCGGCCGTAAATACTTAGCCAAAACCCAAGGAAAAATTAACGTGGAAGAAATGGACATTTTGCGCAGACCCTAAGGAACATGGGACCTGGGCAGGAAGAATAAGAATTTATATTAAACTATAATCATCGTTACTGCGCAATAGGCACGGATTTCGAATAATATACAGCTTGATGAGAACATGTCCGCAATCTATTTAAACATGAACTACGTTAATCCATTGTAGCATACCCCCGAGGTCCGTCTGCCTCTAGAGACGCACTCAATAAACGCCAAGCACCTGTGGTGACTGCTGTTTTAGTGGCCCAACCACTGGCCGAAATCCATTTAATTCAGTTGGGCCAACTCAAATTTGATTGTCGTTCTATTCAGGGGCATGATAAGCTTTCTCTTTGTTACTATTGCGATGTGAAACGATGCCTAAATTAAAATGTATTCATTGTATGATGACTGTATTGTACTTTGGTGTGTTAAGGGAACGTCCTGGACTTTTTATGTTGTTGAAGGTAAACGAGAATACGGCTCGCCTGATAGAAAGCGGCCTGCAGTAGTGGTACACAAACGGTATTCTGGTCTAAATTTTTTGTCTAATTGACAAATTTTTCACTATAGGTACACTTTTAAGTCAGCCCTTGACCACGGCCAGTGCAACTTTGTCAATAAAGGTAAATAAAGGTAGGCACAAGATATCTTTAATAAGTAGTTAAAGTTCTTCTAAAAAAAAATCTCTAAAAATCTCTAAAATCTTCTAAAAATCTTTTAACGGGGTTAACCCGTTAAAGATTTCGTACATATTTCACTGTATGTTTCACTTATTGTATTATAATATATTATACTTTAAATATTGTATTAACGATGCCTAAACCAAAACGTATCCATTGTTTAATGTCTGTCATGCTTTGGTGTTTTGAGAAACTTATTATCTTGACATATTACCATATTATCAACCTTTGTGCGTTTCACAATTTAGGCCAAGTGAGTTGACCAAGTAGGTTGTTCGTAGACAAATAATAACTAAAACTTTTGCAGCTTTTTGTGAGCAATGAGCAAGTTATACAAGTGTCAATAAGCTGCAGTGCCCTTCAGGCGGACAATACGCTTGTTATAGCAACTTTAGAAACGCACTCTCTTTCTCTGAGTACTTCCAGGCCTTCCTTTAAATCGACTTGTTGATCATGCGTCCCACTGAGATTCCCTACTAGGAATGTCACGTTTAATATGCTACGTGTGGAGATCTGCTACTATTAAATTATATTTCCTATATAATATCATATACCACTAAAAGGCACACCTATAGATACTGAAGAAAAAGACATTCCATACCTATCAATCTGCCACAGTATGGTTGCTTGATTGAAGTGAACGTGAAGACAGAATTTTGAGATCTGACCGGAAATATCTGCGATCACAAACAGGATAAGCGCGAGCGTCAATGACTTAAATTTCACTATGTGCTCGTGTAAACTTTAGAAAACAATATACAACACAGTCATTCAGTAAGCGAGATAAGCAGTGAAACTAAACGACAGAAACGGATCAAAGTGTACTTAACACATCTTCACCTACACTCCCACTTAATCCCTTAAAGACAGTGTTGATACACATTCCGCCTTCTATCCAACTTGATACAGTCACCACACTTCGTGAATATTTGTTGCCGCAGAAGACAAGACCGCTTTATAGTGAGTTAGCAACAATTTGGGGCTCTGTAAATAACTAACTGTCCCCTTGCAAATACAGAGTTCGGATAACTAATATTATATTGTATAGGCGTCCTGTGATCGTGATGTAATGTTCAATCAAGGAACTGTTAGCTGTTTCAATGAGCAGCGTGCTAATAAAAAAAATTAAAAATTTGTTTACGCTTACACCAATAAGCTAGCCCAATAAAAGCTTCTACTGAAACTCGTTAATATGTTTAAACTAGATAACGGATAAATATACAAAAACAGAGAAAAACACCCAGACCCGAAATCAATTCAGAAAAACAGTTTTCCCTAAATTGACCCGACCGGGAGTTGAACCTCAGAGATAGCGCGACGCTAGATCCGACGCGCTAACCACTCGACCACAGAGGTCGTCAAAATTCTAAATATATTAATAGGTTTGACGACCACCGTAGCCGAGTGGCTTGCACGCCGGACTTCGGGCGGCACTAACTCTGATGTCCCGGTTTCGATTCCCGGTCGGAGCAATGTCGACAACGATCTTTTCGATATTGTGTCGGATCTAGGTGGGTGCTTTAGCTACTTACCTTTGAATCAGAGCAATGTATGTGATGTTGTCTAATATTATTATAATCTAATATTATTTATTATAGGCGAATCAAATAAAAAAAAATTGTCCTTATGTCCTACTGTGATGATCATAGTGTATAAAACTAAGTTAATATTTGGCGAGTTCTTCCGCCATGGCTAAGTAACCGTACACGATATATCTAGTATGAAGCCTTTGGTGTCCTCGGCTTCCTATTACCGTGCCTTAATAGACTACAAGACTTTCATAATTGAGTGGGAAGTTCGAGCCATTAGCTTATCCGTAGGGGATATAGTGTTGGCATAAAGTGTGGTTATGTAAATAGTTTCAAATTCTCACCTCTCCAACATAAATCTGCTAACGTTTGTTATAGTTAAAGTTTTGTTACGTTGGATGTTGCGTTAACAATAATCCTATAATTTGAAAAAAAATTACCACCACATGACATGCCGGGTCAGGTGCACTACCTATTGTGGCTCAATCCAACTCGCCGAAATTAATCAGCACTATCTACTCTTACTTTGTAAGCCAAAGGAGCTCTATTCAATGTCGACATCTACGTCATCAACATCTTGCATGTCATGGGTTGCGGGTTCGAATCCCGCTAGTGGAATTTTTTCAACACTTTGTCTTTTTTCAAATTGTAATTTGTTAGCAACCGTATTTGCGTCAAATTACTTAAAACATTCATTAAGTATTTATTTATTTAATCTATATTGCACAATACAATAAAATAAAGTACAAAAGGCGGACTTAATGCCAAATGGCATTCTCTACCAGTCGACCTAAGGGCTTGGCAGAAAATTGATAAGCGATGCGACAAAGAACGTAAATGAAACATATACTACATAAATTTATAAGAACTGAAATATACATATTAAGTTTATTAAATTAAGTGATAATAATATAATATACATACCATAAAAAAAAACTACAATAATAATAGACTATATGAACATACTTAAACATAACAGAAGAAAAGATAATGGGAATCTCTTACGTGTGTGTTGATTCCTGTAGAAACAGTATATACACCATTGTTTTAAAGACCATTTTACTTGGAGCTTGACTGACTTTTTCGGGGAGAGCGTTCCATAATTGAATGGCCTGTACCGTGAAAGAATTAGCAACGAATCCTGAATGATGCAAAGGAGTGGCGAGAAGGTGATTACTTGATGAGCGAAGTTGGCGGGCATGAGTAGAGCTAAGGAAACTGATACACTACAATTACACTAAGTACACTACAATTTCAAGATTTTTTGTATTACAAAGAACTGTCTCAAAATATAAAAGTTCTATTATTACGAAAGGATAATGAAACAGGCACAACTATTAATTGGAAAGAAGTTGTGGAATTCCGAGTGCAGGCTAATAATCCCAGCAGCATTTTATTCAAAACTAGTCATTTCGATTCTTCGTATAGATCAATTTTACAGAGAAGGCATTGTGTTGCTGGGTGCTGGGGCACCACCTATCTTCAACTCACACTAGCAATAGGCACGACCACAAAATAGTATTTAATTAGGGGTATTTAATTGAGCGTGAGGCTGCGCGACAGCGGCTGGACGTAAACAAAACAAACACATTACATGTTTGAACCTGCATGACTGAGAAAGGGCTTTTTGCACCGCCAATTTATGAAGCGTTTTAAAGTACGGAGGCCTAATTTAAGGTTTCCCTTTTTGTAACAACACTTTTAGACGTTAGTTGATATAGGCATGAAGTATATCTCACTTTTTTCTTTAGTTAGAGTTATGTCCTTTTGCAGCGACCTAGATCATTTTCGAAGAAATATTTCTGTATAATTGACTAACTTAACTAGATTTATGAGGTAGGTCTGTCTGCAGTGTCAGCGACGAATAGAACAAGGGTTGCCATTAACCGTTATCATAAAACTCGGCAATGACAGAATCGACACTAATGCGACTATTATTAAACACGTTGGACAAACATGCCATTTTTATGGTAATTTAAATGCTATGCTGCCACACAATGGCACATTTAGTGTTGTTTTGCACGATAGCCACGCAAACATAATATAGCACCTTCGGTTTAAAATAAATAGATCAAAACTGCAAGTTTGGGTTAAGTATGCCACTTTGTCTATGAACCATACCATGTCTTTATTTGGGCAAACAAAATCAAGTGTCTTGAACTTCTATTATATGACTTTGTGGCTGTTGGTGCTTTAAATTAATGCGAACTAATCTTAAAAGGCTTCTCCTGCAAATTACAAAATCAGCTGCTGCGCCTTTGTTGCGCCGAATGTTTGCATTTTAAAATTCACAAGTTCCAAAATTCAAAATTATTTATCAGTTTAAGCTACAAAAATTTGCTATTATGACCGTCACTATGCCATATCAGTTTGTAAGTCTACACAGGGCGAGAGACGTTGTACTGAGAAGAACCGGCAAGAAACTCAGCAAGGGCTATTCATTTCTCCCTTTTTTTCTACAGCGTTACATGCTGGGAAATGTCCACCTTGTCATAAAAGGACTATTTCTATCACAAATCAACACACAAAATATAAAAAAAATCAATAACTATGAAAAAAACATATTTGTAAATCAGATACCAAATAATATTTCTCAAAGTCATACAGTACTAGCTACAACTAGCATTATTCGTTCAAGTTGTCATAAAACTTAATAGAAATTTTACAATGATTTGCTTACCCATATTTTCATAACTCAACGACATTAAGCATATCAATGCATATTCTAGAACAATGGCATAAGCGACTGCCTAAAACAGCATACTCATACATAAACACCTAACAATTCTGCCTGTGACACACCATTGAAGCCTTACAGAGCTCAATTCGAGATATAATTCACACATTCCCGAGAATTGCTCCTAAATCGTTTTGAGGCCATTATTAAAATTGCACGTCTAGTCGCTCTGTTCAAAGTATGCTCAGGCTGAGAAACGACGTCTTTTCCTGACTGGGAAATTCGTAGAATCACAATTTATTCGGCTTTGTACTTATGCGAAGTTTAATCGAAGAACTATATAGCAGATTTCAATTGAGTATTAGATAGCTTGTACGGTTTACAATATTAACTGTATCAGATTTATTAACTTACTTGTCACACAAAGAACAATTAAGACAGTTAACATCGCATTTAACTTACACAAACTAGATAAAATTCAAGACATTAGATAAAAGAAATACAAAGAGTATCTAAATAAATATACAACAAAAACAAAATCTCTTTTTGTGTAGTTATACTCCACAGTCTGTTTTTGTGGGTCATATTATTATCATATACCTTTTAAGTTGTGGAAATATGGGGTTGTTATTTGAACAAGCTTGGCCTTCATTCACGGTACTTTGCTGCTCTGCAACACAGTAAAAATAAAATAGCAACTTGTCTCATAAATATTTCTATTATTAATTTATAACGGTGTATCATCATTATCAGCCTATAACTTCCAACTGCTGGATTCTGGTCTTTCTTTATTAACAATAGCACATGAAGAGATTGGACCATAGCCCACCAAGAAGCGCGTTCGGTGCGGGTTGGTTGGTGTGTATAATTGACTGCTACGCGTATCTTACGACAACAACCTAGTTAAATAGCTAAGCTTGTATTCCTAAGCATGAAAAAGCTCGAGATATTTAAAGACAGTCATCCAGCATTCCGAATATTTCTTATGTAAGACTGCAACACAATCGCACAAGCTGCTGCTCTATAGCGCAACAGGTTTCCTTTAATATAAGTCCTTCAGATAAAAAATTTCATGTTCATTAAAAGGCACCGGGCAGAAGACGCTTTTCTATTTTGTTTATACTGTGACTATGACGTCAGCTATTTGGTTAAATAAAAGCTCAACAAACTTTAACCTTTACTTATTTTTTTATTCAAATTGAATTTGAGTTTGGTTTTGTACAAAATGTTCTTCAAAGAGTTTAATAACTTTGTTTTAAACTTATTTGAAGTGGTTACGATTCTTTTAGTCTCGCGGATTCGCACTTTTTTTGTACAATCAAAAAAAGTTTGGTACCGAAATAAACTTGTTGAAATATAAGAAGACTCAACTCAACACTATCAATAAAGGAGGGAGCGCAGATTTCGTCATTTCAAGCGGTTGAGAAGAAGAAATTCTTAATTGTATGGTCGCTACATCCGGATACTTCTGAAGAGGCCATTACTCATCATGTTACTAAAACCTGTGGTTCAACGGATATAAAAGTTGAGAAAATTATACCTAAAACTAGAAGAGACTATTCTTCTTTTATGGCCGGTGTTCCATAGTCTGATTTCAAAAAGATTAATAACATAGAATGTTGGCCATTAAATACGAAATTTAAAGAATGGGTGTGGTTTCGAGCCTCTCACAAAACAACAAAAAGTTGCGAAAAGTAATGATAAAATTATTTAATTTTATTATCAGAATGTAAGGGGACTTCGAACGAAAACGACTACTTTTCATACTAATTTATTTACGACGACCTACGGTTATTGATTACGGAAACGGGTTTGAATAGTTCTATACATAAATTTTGCCTCATACTTTCACTCGGTGTATAGTCCGGATCAGCAAGTAGGGCCTGACGGTATACCACCTTTCATTGTGAAAGACTGTCGTATGGTTTCGAAGAAACCTTTATTGCACATTTTTAACTTGTGTCTAGGAGAAGGTAAATATACGGACGTATGGAATACAACTAGAGTTATCTTGGTACCTAAGGCGGGGGCCGGGTCAGATGTTAGCGGATATCGGCCGGTGGCGGTGCTAGTGTTTAAGTCTGTCTTGCATAGATGTATCTATACGCAAGTGAGTGCAAGACTGAGTGACGCGCAGCACGGCTTCCGGCCGGGTCGCAGTACGGGGAGTAATCTGCTGTCATTCGTGTCGCACTTAGTTCCGGTTGTGGACGCTGGGGGACAGGTGGACTCCGCGTACTTTGACTTCCGAAAATTTTCCGCAATAGGATTTACTCCACAACTGGTCTGTATATGAGGAAAGTTTCATTAAAATCCATTCAGTTGTTTTTACGTGAAAGAGTAACAAACACAACAAAACAAGTAACAAACTCTGTTAAGGTGCTATAATTGTGTCTTAATAAATAAATAAAAAATAAATAAATAAATATTTTTACGAATCTTAGTAAAAATCTTTTTCAAACGCCAATCACCTTCAAATGTTGAATAGAAGATTTAGGATACATTTGATTTTGAAAACAAAGAAACCAATCTTTTCCAGACAACCAGACGAATAGAGATAATTTATACAGTATAAGTTTGGAGGTGTGGACGATTCAAA
The DNA here is from genome assembly GCA_949315975.1 of Eudonia truncicolella. Lineage (NCBI taxonomy): Eukaryota > Metazoa > Arthropoda > Insecta > Lepidoptera > Crambidae > Eudonia > Eudonia truncicolella. Next base: position 1,598,940 of record OX438826.1, on the reverse strand, counting down.
TACATATAAGAACTATGAGCAATGCATTACATTTATCACATTCATCACCAGCTTATTTTATACCCCCACTTCCCTGTGGATAGACAGAGACGGAGATAGAGGGAGAACGGACCATAAACCACCACGCGGGTGCTGTGCGGCGGCAGTTAGTGGTTGCTAACAACTGCAGCGCTACAGCGACTAATAATACGTGACTAACGACTTTACGTGCTAAGCACGGAGGAGCTCGAGATAATAAATGATTGGGCACCCATCCTTTGCGAAGGTTGCTTAACCTTAGCAATACTCCACTCCGTAACTCTGTTTCAGTGGGTTCCTTTAAGGTTAATACAAAGAGATGTTTTTTGAATTTGCAGACAACTGATAATGTGTAAGATGTCGGGTTGGGTTTTAATTTAATCTTACCTTAGTTGTGTTCTACTGAATTTGTTGGGTTATCTCCAATAACAATAACGAGTATTAAAAAAGAAACGTCAGGATAAACATTAATTAAAACTAATGTGTAAAATAAACGCGAGTAGATCCGTAAAAGTTGTTTCATTTCAATGAGTATTATAAAGTTAATCCTTTTTAGGGTTCCGTACCTCAAAAGGAAAAAAACGGAATCCTTTTGTTGTCCGTCTGTCTGTCTGTCAAGACCCTTTATCTCGGAAACGCGTGAAGGTATCGAGTTGAAATTAAAACCATATACTCAGGTCTGCGGTCCCTTGAAGCTATAAAAAATTCAAACTTCTAAGTAAAATTTAAACACTGAAAAAAGACGACAACCTCAGGCGGGAATCGAACCACGCACCTTCCGCATTCCGGGCGGCTGCCTTAACCACTTGGCTACCGAGGTCTGGCTTTCACCCGTCGAAATTTTTCAGTGCTTGATGCTTATGTTTTTTAGTCAACATTGCAATTTACAAAATTTACAAATTTTACTTAAGTATATTTAAGCGTTAATAAAACGCTAAAATATATAAAAAACACTTATCAAACTTCTAAGTTAACGAAAAAAAAGATACGGCCGTTTATTTCGCAAAAAACGTATATTTCGTCACTTTCAAGGGAATCAAAATTCATAGGGTACTTGCCGTTGACCTAGAACTATGAAGTTTGCCAAGTAATATCGTCTTATACTACAAATACAGGGAAAAGTCTAAAAACTATACATATTTAATTACATCACAAAAAAAACATGCAAGGAACCGTGTCATGTGGGGTATCGTATGAAAGGGCTGCATTTGCACAAGCTTAAACAGATTTTTAATTATTTTTATGATGACCTTCTCCCTCTTTTATATGTATAGGTACCTAATAACTTTGGTGCATGTAGTCAGTTGGGAAAAGTTCGAGACTCGATTCCTGAACTATAAAATATGTACCCATAAAGTACGAAACCCTCGGTGGGCGAGTCCGACTCGCTCTTGTCCGGTTATTTATTTATATAACATTTTGAGCTAGTATGTGCTCATATTTATGTTTAGGTCACTGTATATTTAAATCACATTATGTACAGCGCGACGCCACGCCGCGCACATTCACACAAAACTGGGGTCTCCGCGGAAGATCAGCGTTGTAGTTTTTGTACACTGCAACAAAATGCTGAGTGGAGTCCTTTTAGAACACACTTTTATGTAATAATTATTTTTTTGTTTTATTTTAGATAAGTATATACTGCGTTCTAATAAATATATTTTATTTCATTTCATTTCAATAGCAGCAGCATTGAGCTCCTCCATTAGCATAAGGTATAAAATAATAATTTACTCTTTATGAATGTATATTTTGTGTTCTAATTGTTACACTTTTGGATATTCCATGAAAATGTCTCAAGTCGAAAACCGAACGAAATCCTAAGCCACAAAGTTTCTTCCGATTTCTGTTAAGTAGGCTTAGGACAAGCCAAGCGTCAGTTTCCGCCATCGGCCACCGAAGTTGTTCCATGGCAGGAATTACGAGCTCTGAGTTCCGAAACTTCGGAATTTCATAACAATAGACCAATTGCTCATGGCTTCATAAAAATGCGCTGATTAAACTTTAATTTTTATGCGGTTCATGTGGAGAAATTTTGCAATCAAAATGTTGGCATTTACAACGTATTCTGTACCTTTAACTTTGTACGCCTAAACTTTTTAATACGAGAATTCATAAAGCAGGGAATTCGTTTAATCATGCAAATTATTTAAAGTACTTTTTTGTAAGTTTCTAAATAGATACGCTATGGGGATAAAGTGGTGATTCCTTAAAACAAGCTTGATTTAATAGTATAAAGTAGATTCAATATCAAACGCCTGGACGAGTGAAAAGCGCTCAGCCGATACCCGAAAGTCCCCGGTTCAATTTCCAGATCGGGCAAAGTGTGATTCAGATTTTTCGTATATAGCATAGCCCGGGTTCGTGATCACCAACCCGCATTCGGTAAGCGTGGTGAGCCATTGCCTATCAGTTGTAGTGATGACTTTATTTTAATAATGGAGACATTTGCCCAGCAGTGGGACAGTTATAGGCTATTTACTTCCTTACTTAATATCAAAAATATTTTATTAAAAGCTAACTATAGAATGGTGATAACGCAATCTGCTTAATCTAAATTCCTGAGCGTAAGCGTTTATAGTCCCACTGCTGAGTAAAGGTCTCTAACATAGAATCATCGCTACAACTAATGGATATTTAATAAATTTAGTTGACAAGCACGCTTGCCAAAATGCAGGTTGGTGAGGATATAATGTACGGCTAAAAGAGGAGCTCGAACGTACATTGCTGTTACGCTTGTACTGTTACCTTGAATCCTGAATGAAATTATGAAGGAATTAATTAATGTGTCCATCAAAAGACTGATGAGTGTGAAACAAGCCCGCGAGGTTTCCCTCCTGTTCCACGAACGTACACTAACTTTAATTATAAACCTTCAGAGTCCGACGATTGCCAACGTAGGTGACTATTAAATTCGAAACATTTTCGTTTGAATAAATTAATTCGGTCGGGAGACCTTTTGTAATTCAATAAGGGTTATACGGAAAAGGTTTGGTGCAAATTCTGGGGGCGCTAAGTAACCCATTGGCTCCTGAGTCCTGTGTTTATACGTACTACTCCGGGTGAAACTTGCTTTGAGGAAATTATGTGTTTTTGTTGGTAGCTATGATTTATTTTCTTAAGTGCCGACCGAGCGTGACCGGAATTGTTGTTTACTTTTGAAGTTATCGCTGTTATCTCCGATTTTAACGCCTCAGCAGCATACTAACTAGCTACTATTAGTTTGATCTTATTAATAGATGATTAACATAAACGGCAGTCTACAAAATAAACTATGAAATTTGAGTTTTTATAATCAATATTATATCCTATCAGTAATTGAAATACATAATTATATTCTACACTCTGTTTATTTATCTTTCTATGTCCAACAGTGGTCTATTAAAGGCTGATGATGATGATGATATTCTAATTGCATGACTAGTGTAGCAATTAATCATTCTCACTACTTTAACCGACAACTGTCAACAAACAGAGAACGACATGTCATAACTCATAAAAGCTATCTTATTTCCACTGGACGATGATCTTATTAACTTTTCACTCGAACACAACAAACTTATTAGGACCAACTTATATAAAATCTCGTAGCATCCACACTGCTCGCGATCTAGCGCGATTGGACATTCAATTTGATAAGTTGTACTGTATCTTATATGAAACGAACTCCGAGAAGATTGCACAGTTCCATATTGGAGGAGTGCTATCTCCGCTCGGATCAGCTGGCGTGTGCTTGACACAAAACTGACCCCTATTAACTGGCTTTTCATAGAAACTTTTAACAATATCGCTTCGACGCCTTTGGCACATTTTTAAAGCTTACTTTTATTAGGAGTAATAATTTGCAGTTTAAATTTAACGTGTGTGATCTTGCAAGATTTAGTAACACTGGATGGGTGACCGACGTTAAGTATTGCGAACTCTTGTGTGCTTTGGTAGGTAGGTAAGTAGAAAATTATAGAAGTTCCCGGTTTTTTTTGTATAGTTTTCAGCGTCACCGGACTGTTTTATAGCGGCAAGAAACTTAAACTGTCACTGTCACTGTCAGAGGGTATCTAAAGAAAATTGCATCATGCTAGCGTATTCTCTCCCTACTAGATTCTCCGAGGGGTCCGGATCGAAACGGTAGTGCGCAGTCGTTAAAAACCTACCAACCCATATTGATCCGACGTAACATGGTGCTCAGTGTTCACTTGGAGAGGCCCATGTCCTGATGATGATGATGAAAGTGAACGTGATGTTTACCCGATATTTTCATTTTGTTTTTGCTTTTGTTCATGTGGGAGGTATTGAACTCAGCAGTGGCTCGTTTATAGGTTGATTTCTCGAAAAAGGGAAAGGTATGATGATGAAGATTACAATAGAGTAACAGGAAATATTGGTTATTAAGTAGATGCCTACAGAGTAGCACTTATGTGGAAATAAAAACATTATTATGTATTCTAAGTGTATTGTCTAGTACACTGAAGAGCGGGACAGTACAGCGATTGCCTCCTTCTAATATAAAAAAATAGTAAAGCAGAATTTTGGTTACGTTTTTATCTTTATAACTTATTTACTTATTTTTATAACTGTAAATTATGCCATTGTTATGTAAGTAGATAGGTACATGTTAAACAAACAAAATTCTATTATAGTGTAGACGTTTATGTAAAATATACTCCATATATCTTACTTTGTGAATAAAGTTGTTGTTTACAAAAGTTAGTTAGTTAGTAAGTTTCTATATTTTCAGCTGTAGTTTGTGACACAAAAAATAATTATTTGTTGTTCCAAATAAATAAATAAGATCCATATAATAACGTATTGGTACATGCACGATAAAAAAAAATTCTTTTCAGTTTTAATATAATATACTAAAATAGTGTAACATTTTGTAACACAAAACTGCAAATGGAATAGGATAGGATAGGATAGGATAGAATTGAAAGTTTCTTGCGCCTTCTTATTGGTACAAGCTATAATTTAAAAAAAAATGTTTATGCTATAAATGTCGTAAAAATATAGATCTCAATCTTCATAAATCAGTTTGCAGTTCAGTACATTTGATTCTGAATTTGTAACTTCTACGGCTGTCATGTTGGACACCTGAATCCAGGAATAGACCCGGGGGAGTGAAACCTTGTTGGGACCCACATCAAGAAGCTGTGAGCAATTAATTTGGGCTAACACGTGCATGCTCCGTCTTGATTTCACGATAAGTGAGGGGGGTCGAAACAGACTGTACCTCAAGTCAAGGTTAGCGAACTTGTACGTGTTTATAAATATAGTGGTTCGAATAATACGTATTTTCAGAAATCTAAGGAATGGTGTTGTTGCTTTGTTAGTATATGACTACGAATATAGCAAAAACTTTTTAAAAAATTAATAAAAAATTAAATTAACTAATCTAAAAAAAGAACTAAAAGATTTCTGTGGTAATCAAACATAAAAAAATATTTAAAAAGCATATTATTATGTTGTGTATTTCTATCAAAAAATATGGAAGTACCTCTTAAGACTTTCAAATTTTCCAACGCATTTGTAGTCTTGTAGTTTGACCACACCGGTCTAAGAGGTACCGGCTGCAATTCCCAGTGGGACCCGCACATATTATATATGGTTTGGTTAGTAGTATGGCTTGTTTAAAAACCGCCAGACGAGTTACTCCACCATCTTAAGAAATACTTAAAATGCGACACCGACATCGCTATAACAACAATGATAGTAGAATTATTGTGTTCTGACAGTTGGAGATAAGATAACCAGTTCTTTATTAGTTTGAGGTTCCGGGTGAAGTACGCTTCCAGCTTAGATCTCGTCTCTTAACATCAGGTGTGATGAAAGCAATGCACAATTCCCTCTTTTGAAAAAAAAAATGGAAACCCATGCTCAAAACGATGACGCAATCATCCAAAAACATTAAATAATTAATTGTTTGCCTCAAAATGTTTCAAGCAAAGCTCAGTTTCATTTAAACCGCCACAAATATGCAAGTTATTACAATTACAAATGAGAATTCAAAGTCCCGTTGCGAAGTTTCATTTACAAAACGTTGACATTTAAGAAAACCGCAGCAATTAATCTTCATGAAACTATAATTTCAAAAAGCGACATTAACGTTTTATGAATAAGGATTGTTATTGATAGAATTGTTTATAAAGCTAAAGCTCATTATATTTACTTATCATAAAAGCGAGTTGGTTTTAAATGAAATAGTTTAATATATAATATAATCGAAAAAATGTATAGTACCTGAATATCTGATGTGTTACCGCAGAATAGAAAAGAAATGGCATCTCGTTTCGTCCATCGTTTTTCTTACCTGAAACAAATATAATAAAATAAAATATAAAATTAGAGTACTGTAATGGTACTGTATGACATTGTGGAAATTGAAACTTTTACCTGAGGTAAATTTGTTAACTTAGATTTTTTTTTTACATGTGGTTGTCTTCTATTTTTTTTTGTGTTTATTTGTGCTGGAAAGTGTCCTGCTCTGATAGGGCATTTTTCAATATTTTTGACGCTGTAAGGGAGAAAAGAGCTGGAGACTTGCTGAGTTTTCTTGCCGGTTCTTCTCACTACAAGATCTCCCGCCCAGAGTAGACATAGCATAGCATAGTGACATTTACATAAGCTACTTGTAGCCTAAACTGAATTAATGATTTTGAATTTGAATTTGAATTTGAATTTTAATTCTTACACAATTCATCTGATGGCGATGAAACTTTGTTTACTTACAGGCTGTGCGCTGATGGCTCCTGTGTTGGTAATACCATCACGGCATACAGCCCTACTGCGCCAATTATTGTTAAAGACGAAAAAAGTGTATAGGTATTTAAGTTTAATTCCAATCATTCTTACTAGATGGCGTGGATCGTTTTCTGAATTGCGCTATTTAAGGTGAAATGCATGTAGTCATTTGGGTTGTCAAGTAAGGTTAGTACATATTTCAGAGCAAGAATACTCGTCAACAATACCGCGCGCACTGTCCGCCGATTTCTCTGTGCTATTGCCGGACTTGAGACGACACCTCGATTTGTGAACATTCAAAAAGGTTGATTTTACTAGCGCTGGCATAAAGTCGAAAATACTTAGCGCCTGCGACAATTGAGACAGCAAATCAATATATTTGAGTGGTTTCTAAGCATGTAAATTAAGTAATTTCGTTGTAATTTCAACAATAGTGATGTTTTAGTGGTGTTTTCGAAAAACATTTTTTTGTCTGCTGTCTGTCTTAAGCTGCTTTGTAATGTACCCCATTTGGATAGCAACTGCCGCCTGACATACAGGCTTTTAGCTTTGTTTTGGAGGCATGACAAACTTTATTTGTAATCATGCTTTTGTGGATTTAATGTGTATTGGCAAAATACCTCTCGCCTATGGTAGTTATGGTGACATACTGAAAAAATGCAACAACTTTCGTCGAATATTTAGTTGAAGACTATATTATGACTTACGAATCTGAAATGTTGATATAGGTAAATTCATGTCTTTATCTTGAATTTGCTTGCTCAAATACACGATTGTATAATTTTTACTCGATCATAAGTATTATGACAGACAGACAGCAGACAAAACAAGTTCATATCAAAATAATAACAATAAAAAAAAACTTTTTTCCTTTTAATACATAATATGTACGGAAAAGTGTATGTGAGGTGGTTTTTTATTATATTATGTTTACTTATTTTATAACAGTAATTATTTACGTTAATAATAAATTGGAAATCTTAATTCGGTGTCATATAAATTTACAGTCAGAACATTGCGCACAGCAGAATGGTACTTTATTACATTTGTCTGCGTTGATAACAACGAGATTCTTATAAAATGAAATGGCTTTTTGTTGAACTAGAATTTATGGGACGGCAATATCTCTTCCGAATAATTTGGGGTAATTAGAGCTTGCAAGCCTTTTGTTGTCATTGTCATTTGTTTGGTTTGCAAAAATGTTTGTGGCGTATCTGATATCCTTCAATTGTTATTGTATGTTATGTAATACCGTTATTCATTATATAATATGATATGCATGTTAAGGGAGAGACTGTACACGTGGCGACTGATAGAGGAAAATGGACGAAATTAGCATTTTGCACCGACCCCTAGTAACATGGCACCAGGGAAGAAGAAGGAGACTTCATTTACTTTCAATCATAAAATTAACAAAGAAATTAATGTTATAAAGAAAACGTCACGGTTGCCGAGTGGTAAAGCATTCGGCCCGACACCCGAAGATCCTGGGTTCAATTCCAGTGGCGGCTGGTGGGTTATGGATATGGAGCACCTTGACAGCTGACCAAATATAAGATACAAAGCTGTGATAAAACAAAACAACGTTTTGCTTATATATATGCTGCTACACAAACTCTCTCCGACTCATCGGCATATTTAATTTTAATATTCTTTCTGAATCTAAACGACAACAAAAACGAAACAACCACTAATTAAATCGCCTAAACAAAACAACGACATATGACAAGGCAATTCAAGATGGCCGGCCTCGCGCTTCATGTGCTCAGGCGCTATGGGTTTTTTTTTTAGAGAGATTGCTCAGACGGCGTTTTCAGCTTCACCGGGCTTGTTTGGGGACAGCGAGGAACGTAAAGGGTAAACCTCAAGCCATGTGAAACGAATCACCTTCGGAGGTTTTCTAGAGGGAACGGCATCGCGCGCTAGTGCGCGTCCCCGTGCCCTACTAGATTCTCCGAAGGGTTCGGATCGGATCGGGGGCGCTATGGGTAGTTCGGTACACCCGTACGGTGCACGAGTTTGATACTCGTAAATAGCCGTATCCCGCGATGGTTTTACCAACTCGGAAACCTTCGCACACACACTAATTAATTGCGATGAAACTTTGTGAAGTTGTCGTCTACTTACAAAAATTGCACCGCAATCACATGTGGATAATATAGTAACGCAAATAAATACTCTTATCGTCGTCGGTAGGTGTGCGGTAAAAACCGCGTGTCTGCTTTCACACAATTTTACAGGAAGACGAAAAAGTTAATACCTTGGCCTTTCATGTGTATTTTTTCGAATTAACTTATTTGCTACTCCTTTAGGAGATACGCGGTTTTTACAAACAGCTCTGACGTGGTCTCACACTCCCACCAACGATATATAAATGCATATTACACTCGTGGACAAATAATACGGGTCAGCGTCAAAATAAATCTTGTAAATTAATAATGTTACATGCATGAAACTAACTTTATATTAAAGAGAATTTTAATATCGTATGACATAAAACCTTAAATGTTATAGGTACAACGTATTTAAAAAAAACCATTAAAGTTCGAATTTGGTAATAAATTCAAATCACGTGTTATACTTTGCTAGTTTTCTCACTTTTGTTTTCAATCTGTCAAATCAAAATGACAAAAGGCAGTCATCATCGTCTTTCACGATCATTGTTGAATTACTATCATGTCGCTAACGCCAGAAGAATGTACACGTATCGTCACTATGCTAGAAGAAGGCAGAAGTCAGAGAAGTACAGCGAGAGTAACAGGCGTGTCACTTTCTATGGTGCAAAGAGTCGTGCAACGTTTCCGTTAAACTTGGCTCAACATTAGAAAACCAGGAACCGGCAGACCGAGATGTACTACGGCTTAAGAGGATCGATTTATTGTTACGACCATGCTCCGAATACAGCAGTTGAAGTAACAAATCAATTTCGAGAGACCCGAAGAGAGACGAGGTAAGCGAGTGGACTATTAGGCGGCGGCTTCGAGAAGTTAATTTAACCCCACATAGACCCGCAAATGGCCCAAAACTTGCAAGGAAACATCGAGTAGCAACATTACGTTATGCCCGCGAACATGCACAATGGGGAGACGAAGAATGGCAAGAGTAATGTTTTTTGATGAATCTAGATTTATGCTTTATGCACAGGATGGGCGGCGAAGAGTTTACCGACGGCCAAGGGAACGTTTTATTCCAGCTTGTTTTGAGGAAAAAGTACCTTTCGGCGGTGGATCTGTTATGGTTTGGGCTGGAATCTCTTCAGAGAGTCGCACGAAGTTAGTGCTGATAGAAAATGGTACGCCAACTAGTGCAAGATATGTAGAAGAGATCCTTAATGAGTATGTCGGCCCATACTTGATTAATATGGGTGAAAATTCTATAATCATGCATGACAGTGCTAGGCCACATGCAGTTTAAATTGTACCTAAATGAGTATATTCAAGACGTTGGCATCAATTGCATGAACTGGCTCTCGAGAAACCCTGATCTAAATCCGATTGAGCACGCTTGGGACGAGCTCGGAAGGCGTGTGAGAAATCGGAACCCCGCCTCAGCTACATTTAGAGATCTGAAACATGTGTTAGTGGAAGAATGGAACAATATCCCGCAACATCGCATAACCAACTTAATGAACAGTATGCCCAATCGTCTGGCAGCTGTAAAAAGAGCCCGTGGAGGCAATACGAAGTATTAATATGGCTTTAAAGTTCTTTTTTATGTGGTGTGTGGGTAATGTTTTTTAATTGTTTAACGCAAAAAAAAATGATATTTTATTTCTTATGTAATTTTAATAAATAAACAAGTAACGTTTCCACCATTTACTGTCGTTATTATTAACTATGAAATTATCTACAACATACAGTTTCATTCATGCTGCTATCTATATTTGATATATTCAATTTTTTCGTACTGACCCGTATTATTTGTCCACGAGTGTATTTAAACAAATATATATTTTGTTTTTACACAATATAATTATACTCATTTATATATGAGAAAAGGAGAAAGTGGTGTCATCCCAATGAATGTTTAATACCACATACGAAAACCCTTTTTTAAATTAATCTCTGAATCAATCGGTTCGTGTCAAAAACAACGTTCAAATTTCACCCCAAACGCTCCTTTTGTCGTGGCCAGAGAACCGTTCGGATAAAGCGGTTTCACAAGTATACCTATTTTTTTCTGCAATGCGAGCCCAAAAAACAAAAGCCGTCCATTTAATTTGCAGCTTAACGTTCACATCAATGGAAACCTAGTCAACCCCTACAGAATTGATTTAACTTGTGAATGTGAATGCCAATGAAACAATGATCGAATCTTTGCTCATTGCAAAGTAGCTTCCTATCTATTCGCCGGAAAAATGGGCACGTGAAACTTATTGAGCTGAGATTTCTACGAGACCCTAACAAAGCAATGACCAAAATGAAATATGTTTATTAATAACACAGTTTTTATATGTCAGATGTTATTTGACATTGATACATAGGGACCCATAGGTCACGAGTATATAAATATGTCGCTATGGATAAGTCAGCAAATATACAAATGAAAAAATGTTTATTTCAATTATTACCAATTTAGATATAAATTTTGCCCTGGCTTCTAAAAAAAGGAACAATAACAATAAACAATAATAAACAACAATGAATAATCTTATCCAAATTTTTAAGTACGCAGTAGATATTTCTAATAACATGATTCAATAATTTGTAACTACAATCCCGCAGCAACATTATGATTAATAATATATGTGACATTTGCTTTAACCCATAAAATAGTCCGAATAATCTTAAGTATTATTGATATTATATGACTTAAGTAAAGACTTAAAATAAGAACAAATTTTAATCATCATCATCATCATCAGCCTATATTAGTCTCCAGTCTCCATTCAAGAACTCATTTACCCTAACCGATTCTACAATTTCATCATAGTCGTAATTATTTAATTTTTTCTGACAAATAGGTGCCTATACCGAAAACTGTCATCGCATTGGTGAAATGTTATTATTGTTGTTATTCAAAACACTGATATAAGTAAGAAGTTCAGCCCGAAGCCTGATGGACACATCCTTTTCCCCGAAGCCGTCTGGGACGACTGTAATAGAGAGAATATTGTAATTGTGAAGGGCGAATAGACATTTCCCGAGATCTCGATGCGGGCACGTCATCCCTTATCGGGCAGATTGGGGTCAAACGTGGATTGTGATCGACAGGAAATCGATTGAATGCCGATTCGATTCTTATCGATACTGGAGACGTGTGTGATATTTATCAAGATGAGCTTGTCATAAAATTTTCAAAGTTAGCATTATCAAAAACCATTTTCGATGTTTATAAGACTTCACATGTTTCCATTCATCTCTACGCTATTTTAAATTCCAAACAATTATAAGGAAACATATAACTGCTGAAGCTACGACGAGTTCGCATTTTAGGGGAGCCTTCAACCGAGAACCAGTGCAACCCCGACTTTTTATAAATTGGTCCGCAATATAGTCATTGGCCAAGCTTTCCTAATTATTGTGCGTTTTAAATTAAGCATCTATTATTTATACATAAGTAGGCAAATAGCTCATCTCCACATGAAGCATCAAGCGAGAATGGGGGTCCAAATGCGAAGACCGCAAGTAAAGAGCTTTTATGATAGGGTATTTTCCAATATTTTGACGCTATAAGGGAGAAAAGAGCTTGACACTTGCTGAGTTTCTTGCCGGTTCTTCTCTGTACAAGGTCTCCCGCCCAGAGTAGACTTACGTACCGATGGCATAATGACGTCCATAAGAGCTATTTGTAGCCTAAACTGAATAAATGATTTTGAATTTTGAATTTTTTGTAAAGCAGGATGTGCCGCACAAGACGTCTTTGACTTACCGAACCGCAAGTTGCTTTTTCACATCTTGTTTCTGTAGTGTTTGTCAACGCATTTATATTATCAGACATTTTGTTATAAACACAAATTGAATATTGATGGCCCTTATCGGCAATAAGAGATTTACTCACAAACACTCAGAAAGCCGAATAGTATCGTAAAGAGTTACTTAATTGTACTTGTGTGTTTTAATTTATTATCCTACTATATATTATGTACTGTATTGTTATGTTTAAAGTTTTTTATATTAGATACTAGCGGCCCGTCCCGGCTTCGCATGGGTGGACATTTCTTTTTCATATAGCCTATGTTACTCAGCGCTAATGTAGCATTCTAATGGTGAAAGTATTGTTTTAAATCGGTTTAATAATTTTTGAGTTTATTCGTTGCAAACATACAAAAATACAAGGCTGTTCTCTTTATAATATTAGTATAGATATAGATATAGAAGTATACATTTTTGAGATTTTATTGTTAAGATTAAGTTCCTAAGTAATTATTGATGTTTGTGCATAACTGGACACCACCCGTTAAGGTATCCGCAGAATACCGGCGACGTGGCACTTTGTGCATCGGCTTAAGCTGAGCGGGGACCTATTTGACTTTGTTGTTTTTTCTTTTTAAGTTGTTGTTGTATATTTATAAAATTTATAAAATACAGTAAAAAAAATAAACGCCCACCCGACCCAGCCAGGAATCGAATCTGGGTCTTCCGCAATCCGGGCGGCTGCACTGACCGCTATGCTACCGGGAAGGCTGACGTAAGCGCTGAATTTTGTCACTGCTTTTTAATTTCTGAGTGCTAATAGCGGCACAGTGCCATCTATCCATCGGTCATTGCAACCGATGGCCATGCAGATTCACCTTTGCAGAGGAATACCACAAATTTGATAACACAACGCTACAGTAAATTTTTACTTTTTATTAAACGCTCTGCACTTGAAGCTAAATTAAATATTTATAAAATACAGTGAAAAAAATACTTTTTTTAATTTTATTTGTGTTTAATTTTTTACTGTATATTATAAATTTTACAAATATTTAATTTAGCTACAATGCGGCAATTAGCACTTGAAAATAAAAAGTAAAAACTATTGTTGTATGTTGTATATTTATGCCAAATAAACTTTTATTCCTTCATTCATTTACACGACAAAATTTTGCTATAAAACTTTGTCTTGTATCTACATAGCATTATAAATGCAAACATTTAATTATTAAAAATAAGAGATTTACTAATTCTGCTGAGTCAAAATTTTGGAATAGACAGTTTATTCTTGTTTTTGTTCTGACCTGTTGTTGCTTTTGGTGTGTTACCTTTAGTTGGTTTTACTTTTGATGCGAAGGCCTGATGTAGCCTTCTATTTCAGTTCAAGAAGGTAATGGACAAATATTTTTTTTAAACATGTTTAATCAGTAAGCAACTTCCAATTACCAGAAAGTCGGATAGAATCTCAACAAAAAAAATATACGAAGCAATGTCTGATTCTTAAAATATTATTAAAAATACTTTTCATAAGTCTAGAAACCTCTGCATTGTGAAACAAGCAAAAAGCTCGCTGTGAAAAGCTCCAATCTTTTTTGACCTCATTAAAAAAACCTTTTCTGGGAAGCCACAGCCATTACTTAACGAACTCTCAAGGAAAGATCTCCGTACAGTCAACAACTTTTAACTAAGCACTTGCGCTTGAATTTGCTCTTATCACAATGGATTAATATAATATTTTTTTATATATTTTCTCAAAATACTTTGGACACTAAAGTTATAAATGGGATTAGTACCATGCTATTTGTTATGTTTTAATAGTTACTAGAAATAATGAATTGTTTTAAGTAATCACTACAATATCTCCAAACTTTCAAATTATACTCAGGAGATTATTGTAGGTATACATTTTTTTATAGAAGAAATTTAGCAAGATGAATTACCTTAGTTACCTAACCCGCTTAAATTAATCCAATTAAATGTTTAAAAATGTTTGAAAACGAGGGTTGTACTCCGACGCTTGTAATTATATTAATTAGTTTTGAAATTAATCCTTTTGCATTATAATTATTTAAAAAAATTGGAACTTGATCCTTTTGCAATCCCAGCAACGGCTTTACATTTTAGCAAATTAATTATTCCCTTGGTTTCTCCAGTTAAGATTGTGACTCGCTACCGAGTACCTACCGTGGCATAACTAACATTAGAACGTCCAAGTCGCGCATTATAAAACGGGTATACCTAATTTAATTCCAACTTATGAGATGGCACCCCGGATAGCTACTTCCTGCCTCACAAAACCAAAGTTTCGCTCGTACAAGCCCTTATTCTCCCAATTATTGATTATGCTGATGTTTGCTATCCCGATTTAAATAAGGACCTACTTAATAAATTGGATCGTCTTCTCAATAACTCAATGCGCTTTTTTTTTGTTTACGCAAATACGACCATATATCTTCCTATCGTCTTCAGCTATCAGTATCTTCTCGATGCCTTAGACAGATTGCAGCGTCGCGCTGTACGCATTATCAGCAATGCAGAGGTCACTAATACTTTCGAACCACTGCAATTGCGTAGAGATATAGCGTCACTCAACATCTTCTATCGCTTATATCACGGCGAGTGCTCTGAAGTACTCTTTGAACTTATCCCACCTTCTCGCTTCCTCCATATCTACTAGCACACGTTTTCCCTCTTTCCTATGATATGAATATAAACAAAAAAAAGTAACTAAGCAGAGTTAAGGTGCAGTGTTAATTTCAGATTTCACAACAGAACTTCTAAAACAATTAAGATTAGCACTAAATATATCTAAATTAACGAAGAACTTATTATAAACGTCAGGCAATCGAGACATTGGAATATAATATACAAAACAGCTTGGATCAGTCCGAGCGCAGGTGATGCCAGATTCCGTGTCCGCTTGAAGGTGTGACTGCGTTGCTCGAGCGCGTTTGTATGAAGCTAACCTTCTGCTGCCTTTTTATTTTGTTCTAATTTATTTTCGTTTCTTAAGACGATTGGGCAAATACGACTAACGGGAATAAATAAAGAAAAGCTTTAAATTCAACATTGCTTCGATTGTTTGTTTTGTATTATGGTACGTCTCGACGAAAGTTCGTCTGCAGTTAAGTAAATAATTAAACGAACAAACTTTTCTTTTCCAATGTTTGTTTGAGTACGATACGATAAGTGGAGTACTCTAATTATATATTTAAGGTAAACACTAGTCGATAGTCTAACATACTATTTCAGAAAACAGTTAACTAGTGCTAAAGACCACTTCAGTCTTATTTCATTTTTTGAGTAGTGTACTCAAAAAAGAAGTGAATAAAGTGTTTAATTTCAAATATTTTTACTTTTATGTACTCTTTGTTATTACAGTACGGTTCATTAATAATCCAAGGTATATAATCCCTTAAATAATTTTACTCTTGCTATTGAACTTTAACTTATATCGTAAATTTTGAACGGTTTAAGTTCGAACGATAATCGGTCTCCGTATTTGGTTTTGACAAATTGTTTCAAATTGTTTCAACCAACGTGAATATTGGTAAAAATGTGTATTAATAATTTAGGTGTGGTTGCATGCCCCACAGTCTAAGACGAATGAAGTTGATTCGTGTTTTCTGAAGTATATGCGAACACACAGCAATCTACTAGAATTGATATTGTAATTTATATATTGTGTGTCGTTTCGAAACCTATGCAGGGTCCGCGGTCACAATTCAATGTATTCGTAAGTATTATCGTGGGGCAGACTTACTATTCGCCTTTGTCGATGTCGACGATAAACAAACAAACATCATTTTCATTAGTTGTCTTGATGTTGAGACTGTTCACGTGAGCATGGACGCTCTTTCTTAGTTCCACCGCTCGAGTCAACCGACACTCACAAAGAAAATGATTGCAAGAAAAACTAGAATACGCACCAGCACTCAGAACTCATTAATTGCTCGCTCTCTCTGTGGCAATTACATAAATTCGTGTCGTCGCTTGAGCTTAAGACTTTATGCTGCGTTCAGACTGTTACTGCTAGTTAGAAAAACGACGTTGAATTTCTTCATCTATGATAATAAACGTCTCATGGTTTGGCTCAAGTTTTACCATATGAAGGGAACAGACCCACTACGCTAGCATAAGGTGAGGTCGTGTTAAAGTCGTCAAGAACTGGACTGGGTATCAAACCTTTAACTGACGAAACACAACAAATTAACATGTTAACATTTTTGTTAATACCGCAACTATGATGGTAGCCAGGCCTGGTTAAGAACAAGTCCTTGTTTCTTGTATAAGGTACTTGCACTTTACTACCTACCAAACCGAGTACGACATCGTCTCCCGCTGGGAATCAAATACAGGACCTTTGGGTTTGGGACCAGTACCAGTAGTCGTAGTACTATCCGGTTTAATTGCACTATACAAAACTAGTTGCAACTATGACATAAGAACACTTATAGAAACGTGGAATCGATCTACAATGTCCCTCTACAGAATTTGAATCTGAAGTGTGCCTTAAAAAGGACCATAATTATCAACAGCCAAAAGACGTCCACTGCTGGACAAAGCCCTCCCTCAAGGATCTCCACAACGATCGGTGCATGTCCGCATCTAGCGGCTTCCCGCGACCTTCACCAGGCCGTCGGTCCACCTTGTTGGAGGCCTGCCCACACTGCGTCTCCCGGCACGCGGTCGACACTCGAGTCTGATCCACCCTAGTGGCCATCAGCCCTTCGAGGGCCATCAATAAACTACAAACGAAAAATGCGTACTCGCCAACCACCACTAACTGAACAGGTCTTTAAAGATTAAATTTATGTTGCATCATTAAATCAGGGAGCGTGCCATTAGCAGAACACGAGCCTATAAAAGAAACTTGGTCATATGTAATATAATAGGTAGTATGTTTATTGAATAAAATTGCGAATAGTTCGCGAGCTTTACCCGGTTGGTCTCCCCGGGTCTCAGATCTCGGGAATCATTAAGATGTTTCCGGGAAAATATCCAACCTAAACAAAGCTTACACAGAGTAATTTTTTGATCTCATTGAGTTATTCAAATGATCTCGTATATTTTTCAAATACTGTATGTGTTGCTTTAGTGACTTTAGTGGTGGTTGGGCGTTTCAAGTTGTCATAGCTTACTACTGCCATCTTATCAAGGTCTGTCGTCGTACGGTTGCCACCAGTTTTTCCAACGGTACCATGCTATGAGCTAAACTTTTCCATTTCCCACCACTTCTGGTGACGGCTGTTTCCCTCGCAATGAGGTGAAGATTAAAGGTGTGGAAGCCTCGAGGCTTCTGTTTGATGCCTCAAATTTTTAAATTACGATATCCCACCTGGCAGAAGGCTCAAGGCCCATACCCACTTGTAAGAAAGGTTGTTGTTTATTTCAACACTTCTTCTTATTACATTTTTAAGCAAAGTCTGCTTGAAGCATTGCGCCCGTTATGTGGTCCACCTGAAATATTAGCCCTGTTCACATTAACTAAAACTCTACTTCAGCCACAAGGGCGCTTAGCGTGACAGATGGTAACCCGTAGCCGTGAGGCACTTCGATATTATTTTTTGCACACTCACCTGTTCCTTACTGGCATTACCGAATGAAGTCTATTGACATAGATGGGTTGTCATGGGATGGGATGGATAGATGGGGTATCAACTAAAACTATTCGGTGTTTTCATTAAGTTTTTACTCAGATTATGTGACAAGAGCTAGTTTTATTGAACGTTTATTCAAGCTGTCAAAATTGCAACTCATCTGTTTCAGAGCGACTTCGATGCGATCGAAAATGTTTGGTCTTATTATTAGTATTTTTTACATCACATATTAATTATTGCATTCATCAATACCAAATGAATTGAAAGTGCTAAATAGCTTCTTATTTAAAAAAAGATTAACTGAATGGCTTAATAACAAAACATTTTATAGTGGGAATTGATTGACAACTAGCTCGGTTTTACTGACATATAATTTATTGAAATTTTGATTCTAGACACTTAATTAATTACTGCAATCTTGATTCCATGTAATGTAATTAATATCTTTAACATTGTAAACGATTTGAATGCTATTTTATTAGCGAAACATGAGCACCTTTTATTGTTTAATGTTATCATTTTATACCATGTTTTGTGCAAATAAACGATTTTTTATTATTTACTCATTGACAATATTTTTATTCAGATTCTATTATACGCTATCAATGTATTTCTATTTTGTGGTTTACATACACACATTATGTTGATAAAGCCGATTCTTTCTATAAACGAAACATTTGCGTTTTGACACCCATATGTGCCAAATAACATATTCTATTCTAGCTCTATGAGCTGATTCACAAATCTAACCCCAGAACATACACGCGTAGACGCATACCTATATAAGTATGTATATAAGTATATTAACCGCCTCTGTGGTCTAGTGGCTAAGGCCACCGGTTTAGACCTAAAGGTCCCGGGTTCGATTCCCAGCGGGAGTACATGTTTGTGTACTCGGTTTGGTTGGTGGTAGGGCTTGTATGTCCGCCTGGCTAGCTACCACCATCTTATCTAAATATGTCGCCATAACATCAATGTTTGTAGCATTGTTGTGTTCCGGCAGGTAGAGATAAGATAGCCAGTACCTCACTAGTTGAGGATCCCGGGTGAAGTGCGCTTCTATCATTGGCCTTATCATCACTTAACATCAGGTGAGATCAAGGCACTGTGCATACCCGTTAATATATAAAAAAAAAAAGTGCGTGACTACCGAGGAGAAATTGACTTCGGTATAAAGTACGCAATTGCAGATTCCATACAAATTTTCACATTCCCATTCCTCTAATAATAGTCGGAAAACAAGTTAAGCACGCGTTGTACATGAATAAGCCATGGACCGAACATTCCTGGATCACTTTAATATGCAAAAGTTTTACCATCTGCCTCCTGAGGAATGTGTCTCACGGTTGTTGCTACAAATGGAATTCCGAACAACTTGCCGCTCACATTGTCTTTATGCTTTTAATTTTAATTTTTTAAGTGCCTGCTGCACTGAAGTTAAATTAAATATTTATAAAATTTATAAAATACAGTGAAAAAATTAAACGCCCACCCGACCCAGCCAGGAATCGAACCTGGTTTATGTTTTTGCTGTGATAGAGATTGCAAGTATCAAATTATGGGAATTTTTCTTTGTGATGGAGATCGCAAGTATCAAATATTGATATTTTTTTTCGTGTAATATTGGTGAAGTTTATGGTAAACAATCAGCTGTTAACGTCCCACTGCCAGGCTCCCGAATGGGAAGATCAGACTCAACGCGTAGGTATTAAAATTACCTTACGATAGATAACAGACTGTATATTTATAAATATCGATTGGATTTAGATATATTTTAAGCAACCATTTTTATACGCAAATAATTATAAATATAGCTTGCCGATTCCTTTATAATTGAAAAAAATATTATTTTCTAAAGTTTACACAAACACACACACACATTTTAAACAAAACCTAATTACTTTTACGGATATACTCGCGTTTATTATACACATGGGTTTTATATTATACTATCCTGATGTTTCGAAGCCCTTGAAGAATCCGTGTTCATATGGAAACTCATTGCATACACTTATACTTGTAAACATTTTAAATTAGGATGTTGATCACGGACGCGCGATTGTATATAGATTTTTTAGCTTAAAAGTAATAGTAATAAGTTTGTTGACAAAGTAACACAGCACTGATACAGCCACTATATTTTTTTTTTAATTTTTAATTTTTTTCGTTATTGTTGTATTTATTGTATTTATTGTATTTATGTTGTATTATAATTAAGTGTGTATGTTAATAAAAACTTTTCTATTCTATTCTATTCTATTCTACTATAGCATAATTGGTAGTCACTTTCCGATAAGAACTTCTATTTCTAATCCGGTCACCTATCTTGAGACTTAACCCGGTTAAAGTTGTTCGCCTTTGAAGAGTAACATGTTTATTTATGCGGACGAGGTCAAGTGCGGGCTGCTTTTTTTTTTTGAGAGAGATTGCTGATTGCCTCTACGTCATTTTCAGCTTCACCGGACTTTTTTGGGGGCGGCGAGGAACGTAAAGGGTCTCTCAAGCCGTGTGAAACGAATCACCTTCGGAGGTTATCTAGAGGGAACGGCATCGCGCACTAGAGCGCGTCCCCGTGCCCTACTAGATTCTCCGAAGGGTTCGGATCGGATCGGGGAGCGGAGCAACCCGAGGGCGCCTCTAAAGGCACGGACCTCGGCTCGGGTTGACCGGGCCGTGGAGGAGGAGAGAAGCGCCCAGGTACATGTCTGTGCCTGGTGTAGAGCGAGTGTGAACCGGTTTTTCGTACCCTTGTTCTACGAGTACGGTGTTTTGGGCCTAAACTGGTGTGCATGTTTAGTGTATTCTGTAAATGTGTGCTGTCATTTAGAGGATCGGGCGGGGTGCGGGCCGCTGCCATCACTAGCTCATTATATTTCCCCACTGCTGAAACACGACAGGGAACGTCAGGCCGGAAAGCACTACGCGGGTCCAGTGCAGACCGAGCGCGTTTACCACTGCGACATCGTATTTCTCCGCCAAGCCGCCGCCGCTGCTATTCGGTTACAGCAAAACCCTTTGTTTGGTTCATCACCGTCATCAGATCATTTTATGTCTCCACTGCTGGGGCACGATCCTTCCCTATATGGATGGATAGGAAGAACGGGTCATAAACCAACACGCGGGCCCAGTGCGGTGCGGTGGTTGTTAACGACTGTTAATGCAGCCGGGACCAATGGCTTAATGTGCCTTCCGAAGCACGGAGGAGGAGCTCGAGATAATACATTTTTGGTCACCCATCCGATGACCGGCCTTTGCGAAAGTTGCTTAACTTCAGCAATCGCAGACCGAGCGCGTTAACCACTGCGCCATCGAGCTTGTTTAAAACTGCTAAGATCAGAGTTGTTAATTAACCAAAATCCCTTCGTAGTCTGGTATGAAAGCTATGTTTGTAAAATTGTTTTGTTTCTGCCGTTAAAAGTATGATATCAAGCGTTTATGTCTTATAAATCAAAGGGTAATTTAAACTTTTGATACCTTCTATTGCATGAGAAAAGATGGATGTTAGGAAATATTTCGTTGTTAATATTACAAAAAACATTTGCAGAGAATATTGAGATACGTGTCCACCGATGTGAAATCAGTAAATAACGAAAAAACCCTTACTCAATCGAACAAAAAGCAGTCCCACAAAAATCAGTGCCTCGTAAAATGCTCTAAAAATACTCTTTCGAATTTGGTTACATACTATCGTTCACAATCGCTCTCAATGTGGATAAATAAGGACATTCTCATACATTTGAAACCGAATGTACAACCACTAGACTACGGAGATAGTTAAACATGTAGTTAAAGGTTTTTGTATATTACCGCTTACTATGTATTACTAAACACAATATTAAATACAAATTAAAAAGTTATTTTTTGTCAGTTTTAAAATAATAATTCTGTGTTGTGTTCGGAAATGTGATCGTACTGTCAGAACATTGTCGATTCTTAGAATTATAATATTATGAATGTATTTGGTTACTTTATCTCTGATAACGTGGAAGAATACTATTGTTAGGTACTACACACAAACCCAAGAGGCTTAACTAGTACCCCATATCATAAAAATAATGTATGCTTTGATTCCGATAATAAATAAATAAAAAAAAAATAAAAAAATTATGTGGTTAAGTTTAGGTGGAGCAACGATCTTCGCAAGGTGGCTGGCAAGAGCTGGATGAGAGTAGCCGCGGACCGTGCTCGGTGGCGTGCACTTGGAGAGGCCTATGTCCAGCAGTGGACTAGTATAGGCTAATGATGATGACGATGATGTACTTGAGTTTAATAACGATATAAATACAAGTAACTCACATAATACTTACAAATATTTGATAGTTACATTATTTTTCTTGTCTCAAATACAATTTAAAAGTTCAAAAGACGACTTAACTAAGTGACGTTATTAATTAAGGCTTTAATAATGGTTGTCGGTACTAAATCCTAACGTTAAACAGGTATCCTCAGGTAAAAAAGTTTAATTATCGATGATTTTAAAGTAAATTAACATCATTAGCAAACCCTGCTATTGAGTATCTAATATTATCGGAAGATTAATTAAATAAAGCTCAGCTGCTCGAAGAGTATTCGATTAGCGGGGTCAAGTGATGAAATGTGTTTCTTGTTATTGACCTCTAGCCTGTCATGAAGTTGTTTCATCAGTTGCTATGAAAACAGACTAAAGGTTGCACATATTTTTGATGCTAGTTGCTAAGTACATCGTGGCCCAGAAATACATTGACAAAATTAAGAAAAAATCTAAAATGAAACACGAATTTGTTTTCATTTCCTTTATCTTATTTATTCTCACTAAACTAAACACTTAAAGGTGATATATTTTTTTCCATGTCTTCGCAACAATATTTTTTCATTCCGCTGGAAAATGGCAGTGCGAGATAGTTAATATTCTCAGCGTGAGCCGTCAATTAGTTTCTATATAGTATGCAATGAGCTTGGCCACATCAGAGACCGTCCAGGGAGAGGTAGAAAAATGACTGTTAGAATATCTAGGATGAGTCACATGTTTCAACAAAGATTAGACCGTAACCCGCAGACCAAGGTAAGAAAATGTCTCGAGACCTGGGAATAAGTTGTTCCATTGTGCAAAGTATTGTCACAAATGACGACTTACAATTATTAAGAAAAACGCAGCTTCTTGACGACAAAGACAAAAATGTTCGACTTGAAAAATATCGTTTGCTTAAGCATCGCGCCGCTACTGAAAATTTGAAAAATATTATTTTCTCAGACGAAAACTTTTTACGATTTAACAAGCCTACAACCATCAAAATCACAGAATTTACTCTTCAAGTCATCCTAGAGCTGCCGCAGTTATTTCCCATCGCCAAAAGCCGGTGTCAGATATGGTTTGGGCAGGAAAATGCTTCACGGTAAAAACCTAACCCTAGTTTTCATAAAAAAACGTGTTAAAATTTAATAAGAAATATACATAGATATCAAATAACAAGGTCAGCTTGTGGGAATAGGGAAGCCTCGCGAGACGCCCTTTAATATTGATACAGCGAGAAACACGAAAAAACTGGCCACGGCCACCGTCGCCGGGGCGTTTGATGTCGTTGCCCAAACCAAGATACATTACTTCGGCAATTTGTTATCCATTTCTGGGACTGGAATCTGTGCCCGCCTCCAATCGGCATATGTCACGGCAATCATTATTCTTGTCACGCGGGCCGGCGTGGAGATATGCGCCAATATCGGGGCCACATGTCGCCCGGAATTTTCTAGGAGCCCCTAGGGTTATGTCGCAGATTGTACTGTGTGAATGTTCCTACGGTTCGGCTAGTTTAGTTAGGTCAGTAAGTTTTTGTGGCTAAAAAAATGGTTACCCAAATGAAAATAAATTAAGGAGAAGAAGGCCAAGTTTTTGAATTTGATAATTAAACAAAGTTTTTGATAATGTGTAACGTAAACAACATGTATAAGTAACTTAATAATATCCTATGCATATATTACCCCCTTTTTAGATGGTAATTTTTATTAAAAATGTTGCTTTTGCATAATGTAGAGATTAAGATATTGCCAAAGTAAGTCAGTTAGTAGCATAATAATATACTTAAACTACTGGGCAAATGTCTACATCATTGAAATCAAGTCATCGCCACAATTGAATGAATGAATGAATGAATGAATGAATGAATGAAAAATAATATTTATTTGGAGCATCTATGACAACTTAACATAATTCTTAATTAAAATATTATATTATTATATTATATATTATTATATTGTTATTATATATATTTATATATATGCAACCGAAATGGTCACCACTCAGTTTATGCCATGACATTAACGTGCCAAGGCGCTGATATATTGTGGAACCAGTAAGAAAGGGAGGCGCAGCTCCAGACATGACAATCTACTATTTCAAACCAGATGGCACCACTTGTCACAAATTCAAAGTAGAACCAGCAGTGAAGCGAACAAAAATTTATTAGCATAAGTAAAAAAATACAAATATATATTTTTTTATTTTCACAAAATGTACCGAAATCCGTAAAAAAAAAAGTCTTTGCGTTATAAAGAGTTAATCACTACGCTTGCCAAGTTAGTTGGTGATCACAAACCCGGTTCATAAAACACTCTACGACCGACTAGTTGACTAAGGTCTGTCCAAGGAAGTCTGTGAATTGAAAGAAACAAGACCTTTCAATTCAAAGACGACCGCGTCGGCAGCGGAATTAAAATTGTACACCATTACCATAACAGTAACATAACTACGGAGAGAAATCTATGGCACAGTAATAAAAACATTCGGGCACATGTCCACAGCGGCCACTGGGCATATCGCGGTCAGAGCCAACCAATTACTTAGCGGATCAAACAAATTATTCTATTGTGCTGAATACTTTATAGTATTTGCTGACGTCCGCTGGACAGCACAAATACTGGTGTTGAATTACATTGGGCGAGCGAAACGGCTCAACCATTCCTTTTATACGTTGTCAATGTATCAAGGGAAGAAAGAATGTAGGAACTATCCCCCACCTGCTACGTACTAACGAACGATTTTTTGTAGGAAAGAATGTTGTCCTTTTCTTGTGACAAAAAATATTTCAATACTTTTTGAGGATATCGATCGCGCTGATTTTCGGGTTGCGGTGCGATTTTACAAGTTAAGCAACGCTGGGTTTAACGGAATTAAAATGTCACGTTCTCCTTCGTGTTTGTTAAGCTTGTTAAGCAGTTAGTACCGGTGGTTCGAAGATAGCAGTCGTAACAGACCACCAACACCAATTCGGCAAGCGTGGTGGTTTATGTCCCTATTGTCCCATGTGCTCTTGAACATGTGGAAAAGCCTAAGCCCACGTGTGGGACGTTTATAGGTTGACAATGATAATAATATTTTTAAGTAAGTAACAAATAAAAGTATTATTTTTATTCATCTGTTATGTTTTGACATTTTTTAATTTTTAAGAATCAGAAATGTATGTAACGTAGAAACGTATCAGAAATCGAATATTATTTATATTTATATGAATTTAATTTAGCATGATTAGACATTTTAACTTCGTAACATTTAAATTATTTTTGTATTTAATCCGTAATTATTATTATTTTATCTTTTTTTTTTTTTGACATTTTTACATTTGTAATTATAATTTGACATTTTCATAATTTTATTTAGGTATATTATATATATATATATTATATTATTTTAACACTGTAAATTGCATTTAAGTGTAATAATTAGTTTGCTGGCGTCTTGGCCCAAGCTGTAAGCCAGCAGACTCGAATGTTATAAATAAATAAATAAATAAAAAATAAAAAAAATAATATATATATATATACATCATTTAAAACGAATGGTCATCTATCAAACTAGCGGCCTCTGTTTTGTGACCTTAGATTTGTTTAGATCCATTTTATCAAATTCTTGTCGTAGGAATACGATTAGGTTTATATATTTTTATTATACCTATAGGTATTAAATTGTTAAAATGTTTTAAAAAAATGCAAAAAGAAACATACCCAATCCCATTATCGGAGACCAAGTATCCTTTATATCAGTTTTTTTTTTCACAAATCCAAATAATTATACAAGACCTTCGTTATGAAGTTAAACCGAAAGATAAGAGCACTTTAATGTCCGTCTCTGGAATCTAAGTGATTGCATTAGGAACGTACCTCCGTCCTATACCCTCATTCGCAGTAATCACGATCGACGTTAGACTGTTATGTGTTTTACTGCCTAGGCACGGTGAGGGCAGACATACCTAGGAAATTATATATGTACGTAAGATAAAGAAAATTATTTGATTGATACCATTATCATTACTACCAGCATTTAGACGATTATAAAACTTCAGGGCAAATGCAAATAGGAAAAACTTGCCATATCCCACCATGCTACACTATGTATGCCTAGAGTAAGATTACAAAAAGTACGTAACCTTGGTTTAAACTTGAAAATTAAGTTATTTAATAAATTACCTGCTATTATAGTCGATTTGCCTTATATAGAATTTAAGCATAAAATTAAGCATTTCCTTGAAAGACACCCATTTTATAGTATATCAGAATTCATGGCGAGCTCGTTTCTGTGATATTTTAATATTTATATATACTGACTGACTTACCTAATGAATTTTGAAAAATTGTTTTCTATTTTTTAGTTTATTACTTTATTTTAGAATTGACAGAATGAATTTTGAAAAATTGAGTTTATTTTATATGAAAATGTTTTTTTTTAAATTTTAAATTTAATTTAAATTTAATTTAATTAATTTAATTTTTTATTATTATTATTCCAAAATGTATAGAATCAGTTTTTTATTTTATTTTTCAAATTTTCGGATTTAAATTTTTTTTTTTTTAAGTTATTTATTGGTAAATGATGTTATTGTAGATAATTTATATTATGTTAAGGAAAATTTATTGTAAATGTTTGACTTACCTAGGTTGCGTTATGTAACAAAGGGTGAATAAATAAATAAATAAAATAAATAAATAAATAAATGCTTGTTGTAATGTAACACTTGTGCGGTTTAACTACTCTGTCTAAAGGGCGGCGGGGAGTTTTTTAATTTCAATAGCCTCGCGTATCATCCTTGGGATGAATCGTTGTTCTCTAGCGAGTATTTGTGGTTTATCAAATCTGATGTAATGGTTGGGCCCCTCAAGGGAATGTTCGCATACCGCAGACTTATTTTCGCGCCTATGCTTGCTTAAAATAAACGCGAGTAGATCCGTAAAAGTTGTTTCATTTCAATGTGTAGTGTTCGCGTAAACTTTAGAAAACAATAAGTTATGTTGTGTTTAATTAGTAGACAAAAATGTAAATAGGTTTACTATCATTTACTTTGAATTTGACTTTAGTAAGAATGGCAATAGAATAAAATAAAAAAATAGAATGACTTACATACATGTTTTCACAAGCTTTTATTTAGTTTCACCTGTCCCGATGTTTGTCTGTGATCAAATCTTGCAAGTTGAATTCGACCCACTTTTCGGTTACCGATTGAGCTGAAATTTTGCATGCATGTGTAAATCGGATGACAATGCAAAATTATTATGACATGGAGCTGATCTGATGATGGAGCTGAAAGATGGCCATAGGAACTCTGTAATTAAACGACACAGCCCCATCGAATTTGGGCTCGTATGATTTGTCTTGACGAGTATTTTGGTGTTAGATGGTAACCAGAATCTGATGATGGAGCTGGAAGATGGCCATAGGAACTCGGTAATTAAACGACACAACCCCATCGAGTTTGGACTCGTTTGATCCGTCTTGACGAGTACTTTGGTGTTAGATGGTAACCAGGGTCTGATGATGGAGCTGGAAGATGGCCATAGGAACTCGGTAGTTAAACTACACAATTCCATCGAGTTTGGGCTCGTATGATTCGTCTTGACGAGTACTTGTTATATCGTTAATGTTGCGCGTCAGGGTACCAGGGCAAACCCTGTTGTATTATAGCCCTTATCCCTCTACAAAAATACTAAAAAGTTAAAAATAAAAAAAAATAAAAAATACTTTTTAAAAAGTAAGCTTTTATTACTTGTTAATAAAAAAAAGAACAAAAATAATTGAAACCTGAATATAAGATTTTTTTTATAACTAAAAGTGAGTTACATTTTGATGGAACTTTATAGAACATTTAGCATATTACACCTTCATTATTTTTCTTTTGCAATCACGTTGTCTTCTTATCAGGTTTCAATTATTTTTTAACATTTTAGTTATTTTTTTTATTAGCAAGTAATAAAAGCGTTTTTAAAAAGTTTTTTTTTCTAAAAGCTTTTTCTAATTAGATAAATACAAAAGTTTACTTAGATAAATGTTTGCATCCAAATATATCTTAGTGTAGGCAGAAAAAGTATTTGCTCAACTAATAAAGTAGAAATATAAAAGCAAAACCAATTTTCATAATAATAATTACACTTTCTAAGAAGTGTCGCTTACTAAAAACATTGAAAGGAATTGTATGACGTTTATAAAATAATGTTGTACCTTAGTCGCCAGAACGTCTGGCAATGTAATCAAATTACAAAATTTAATTGACTAAGTTTAAAACTTGATGCCGATGAGTTAGGACACAGAATAAGCAGAAGGTAACCTTCATAGCTTCTTCTTCAGCACTTGAGCAGCGCTCACATAGACAACCTCACACGGACACGGGATCACCCAACTGCGCTCGGACTGTCCCGAGCTCTTCCGGGATCCGTTTCCGTGTGAAAGTTAACTTCTTGACTCCTTATTTTGTTGTTATGATCTGTATCAAAGGAAACGAGGCTTTCCTTTTTTGGGAGATAGTTTGCTGATTGCCTCAAATGACATTTTCAGTGTCTTCGGACTTTTTTAGTGGCGGCGAGAAACAAAAAGAGTCCCTGAAGCCATTAAGGCACCGTCAGAGTTTTTCTTGATAGAATGGCATCACTCACTAGCACTTCCCGTACTCTAGTCTCTCCGTAGTTCCCATACTTTAAGGAGTTTAGATTGAAGAAGCGGAGCAACCCGAGGACGATTCTAAAAACTAGGACCTCGGCTTGGGTTGACCGGGTCGTAGGGTTGGGGTAGCACACTCCTGCTCCACTAACAGCCTTCGCATCTGAACTCCGCTTCTTTTTAACATCAGGTGGCTATTTGCCTGCTCATATCTGTCATAAAAAATATTCAAAGTCGCCGTATGCCGTCAGCGCATTGGTTACTAGACTAATAGAATAGTTATTGTATCAGAATGACATAAGATAATGGCGCTTATGTCAATCACGTTTATAATTCTATACCATGTATATTCCTTTCTATTCTCTTAGCTAGCAGTTGCTTAGGTCAACATAATTGACATGCTGTATCAAAATGGATCGAAATAAATGATTATTATTATTATAATTCATGTAGAATTAAAATGTCCCCCTTAATTGGCGACATAAGGGAGACATTTTTATGAACATATCAAATCATATATTTTTTTAACAAGAATTTGCTATATAAAAAAAATATAGCAGATAGGTATAACATTAATTGCGGATAGATTAACAAATGTTTGCTGACTAACAAGCTATTTTGGCTGGCCGAATATATTTTTCTACTCACTAAAATACAAATATTTTGGTAAACGTTTATGAATTGAAGTACCTACATGTTTTTTTACGAATTTTATTGCGTTTAATATCCGTATAATTGTACAAGGACGTTTCGTACTTTTTACAGGGCTTACTATTAAAAATTTTACCAATCTGATAAAATCTAAATATCTATAAATACACCTTTTTCCATTACACGACTCGGTCAAGGGATGGTTAAAATACCAAACTTTTAATAGCGACCAAAATTATGTTTGCTTTGTATATGGAGTTACGAAACAACGTACGCAATAGATGTTTCACAATTTGGGATTTTGAAAGTTTCCTAACATGTCGGTTGATTAAACTCGCAAACGTATTAGTTGGTTATTTCGGTAGCTTATTTGAAATTATTCTGTTATGTTAGAATAATTCTTAATAACGGGATTGAGAATAAACAATTCAATTCTCATAAAGTATAGGCAAACAACAAAAACTTTTTTAACTATCACGTTTATTACATTAGAATAATAATTACTAACGGGATTATTACCATGTTTTTTGCTGTTTCAATTTGATTATTTCGGCGCAGTTGCATGAGAGATAGAGAGAAACGTTTATTGACCACACACACTAATAAACATAAAAATAAAAATAACAATACATAGGTCAATCAGAACCCCGCCTCAGCTTGTGTTGTTGCGAACAAAGCGTGTCGCAACATCGCTGATATTCTGGCGGAGCCTGCCGCCGCCGGTGCGCGGTGCAGAACATATTAATAGAAAACCACAAACATTTACTTACATTATACATGAAATTTATGTCTATATATAGTTTCTCCCAGTATAACAATTAGGAAAAACCATATACAGACACAAATACAAACACTCAAAACACATACAATACAAATACATTCGAAACAAAAGAGACAGAAAAAAGAAAAAAACACGAATGTTGGCAGAAAGACCAAAACTCCTTAGCCCTTTCGAATTGGGTATAAACATATAGCATGCGATAAGCTATGATCACGGATGTACTGAAGTTCGTGAACCTGACGATTGGGACTTACAACTACGAGTACTAACAACTAACCACATTAACAACAATTGTTCAAATATTCAAAATCATTTATTCAGTTTAGGCTAAAAATAGCTCTTATGAACGACATTATGATGGCTTGTAATAGAAACGTATGTGTCAGATTTGTAATTTGGTAAGACGTATAATTGACCGTGGTGAGATTTTAATGATGGAGGCCGTTGTTTAGCTGTGGGACAGTTTATAGCAAGGCTGGCCAAACCCAGGCTCGCCAACACTTTTGAATTTGTCCGACAACAGAACAGCCGCTGCGCGATTGGTCGTAGATACGTGAAAAGTTATGGGAAAAAAATACCGTACTTAGCTCAAAAAGCTCTTCATAGGTGTCATTGATGTTTTGTGTGTATTTTTGTAAGTGTAATATCATTATTAGTTGTACATTCTAATATTTGTATGCTGTAATAGCTGAATATTAAGGATATTCTTTAAAATTATACATCTTTGCAACAAACTATATTCATGCAAATAAAGGATTGATATGTTTCGATTGTAATTGAACTATCAAATACAATCGGAACATATCAATCTATTAAATTTTACCCTTTGTTTATTTTGATAGCTATCATAACTGTAGGCAACTATAATCCACTAGGTGGCCCGCCGGCTGACATGGATGTGATAGGCCTTGGTTTATAGGCTATTTACTTTTTTTAATATCTTACGGGTAAACACTTTGCCTTCATCTTACCTGATGTTAAGTGATGATAAGGCCGAAGGTGGAAGCGCACTTCACCCGTGATCCTCAACTACTGAAGTACTGGCTACCTTATTTCTTATTGCCGGAACACAACAATGCTACAAATATTGATGTTATGGCGACATATTTAGATAAGATGGCGGTAGCTAGCAAGGCGGACATACAAGCCCTACCACCAACCAAACCGAGTACACAAACATGTATACTCGTAAACATTCCCCTGCTGGGAATCGAACCCGGGATCTCCGGGTCTAAACCGGTGGTCATAAACACTAGACCACAAAGGTGGTTAAACTTTATTGAAATGAAACACTTTTCCTAACTTTACTCGCGTTTTATTTTACACATTTGTAATTCTATTATCCTGACGTTTTGAACCCTTAACAGGGTAACAACAACAACTTTGGAAAGCAACATATTTACTAAATATCCTCAGACATACTGCCCACCCCATGCCATATAGGGAGCCGCTCTTCAGCTTCTCATCTCTCAGCTCTTCATCTCAATCAAACCGCCTATAGCCATATAATTATTCGAGTAATTGATACCGATCGCCAAAGCCTAGAGGGCAATCAATAATCGCTGTAATTAGCGCCAGCACCCTTTGTAACAGTTTCTCATTATAAACTGCTTTCCGACTGTTGATTCTAACAATAAATTCCAGTGACGTGTACAAAGTGGAGTAATAACGTTGAATTGAATAAATTATCGGCCATTAGTTTGGACAATTAATCTGCGGGCCGATCGCTTGGAGCCGACATGCCAGTTTTACTTAATTTCTGGGGTACTTTAATTAGCCGGCCGTATTTGCTGATTGGTGTTTATAAAGTTAATTCGTTAATGCCGAATTACTATGTTAACGTGTTAACAACCAAAAAAAGTATTTTTTTCCAAATTAAACGAGAATCAGGGAGCTCGATGGCGCAGCTGACGCATGCAGTTTAAGATTGTGTAAGTTAAGCAACTTTTACAAAGTACAGTCATTGGATGGGTGACCCCAGATAAATACAACTCGAGCTTTTGCGTACTATGGACACTGCTTTGAATTGGTCTTGATTTTTGAGGAGCTCGATGGCGCAGTGGTTAACGCGCCCGGTCTGCGAGTGCTGAGGTTAAGCAACTTTCGCAAAAGGCAAAAAAATGTATCATCTCGAGCTCCTCCGTGCTGCGGAAGGCACTTGAAGCCGTTGGTCCCGGCTGCATTAGCAGTCGTTAACAATCACCAATCCGCACTGGGCCCGCGTGGTGGTTTATGGCCCGTTCTCCCTATCCATCCATAGGAAAGGCTCGTGCGCCAGCAGCGGGGACATAAATGAGCTGATGATGATGATGATGATTGTTGTTAGAAAATTGTCAAATCGTTTACCCAGCATTGGGATAGCATAGTGGGTTATGACCTGATTGCCAAATGTACCATTGTCCATGTGCCCAGCAGTGTGATAATCACGTTTAAATGGAATGTGCTTATATATAAACAAGGACAAAATAGCAGTAACAATGGATAATTTATTACCAATTATTGTCCGATGTCTTATGTCTCTTATGTCTTAAAATAAGAATAGCCGAATATCTTATCTTACACATAACAGTACAATCAAGTGCAGATTAAGCTTGCAACGCAAAGTCTTTATTACATACACATAGCTTTCAATTAAGAGTAACATTGGCAAATTCGTACGCTCTCCTTTGTACAGCATGTTTCACCATATAACACTTTCACTCTCATATGGGTCTGACTTGTGAATATCGCCCATAAACATCAAAAAGGGCTTTGTACACCTTATTTCTAAATATGACCTTAATTTAGGGAACGTATAGAAAATTTTATTAAAAAAGGACGGAACAGAAGCCCTCGTAAAAGTGGGAGTACCTACATTTTTAGATACTCTTAAAAATTGGTAAGGGATGCCATACCACTAGGGAAAGCCAGCTATATTTCTTAGGAAGGGAAAATTTGCATTTTGTCTACGTCATGGTGTGAGTGGGATAGTTGTAGTAGGCTAGTACTGTCTCTTTCTAATTACAGTTTCATTATAAGATTGGGAGATAAAAATCCTTATTTTGAAAAAATCGTTGTTTGCAACATAGCATGCCACCGTAACACGTCTTAATTTTTAATAAAAATAACACGCTTTTATTTATAAAGTTTTTTTTTCTTATTATCAGGTTTAAATTATTTTTACCTTTTTAGTAATTTTTTTTATTAACAAGTAATAAAAGCTTGTTTTTAAAAAGTTTTATTTCTTTTAATTTTATTTTTACCTTTTTAGTATTTTTGTAGGGGTATAAGGGCTTCAGTACAACAGGATTCGCCCTGGTACCCTAACGCAACGTTAACGATATGCCATTTTTATACACCCTCATACCATTTAGCCCTCGGCACGTACTCACCTTGGCATTGGGTCATCCATCTAATCCATCTAATCAAAGACAGAATCCACATTCATAACAAACGGAACGAACGTACTAATTTTCCCGAGTTCCTATGGCCATCTTCCAGCTTCATCATCAGACCCTATTTACCATCTAGCATTTGGTGCTCGTCAAGACAAATCATACGAGCCCCAACTCGATGGGGTAGTGTCGTTTAACAACCAAGTTCCTATGGCCACCTTCCGGTTTCATCATCAGATCAGCTCCATGTCATAATAATTTTGCGTTGTCATCCGATTTACACATGCATGCAAAATTTTAGCGTAATCGGTAACCGGGAAGTTGATCAAATTCAACTTGCAAGATTTGATCACAAACATCGGGACAGGTGAAACTAAATAAAAGCTTGTAAAAAAACTTTTTGTACAGTATTTTTAAGTCCCAATTATCTTAGCATTAGATTCGTAAACCCTATGATGGTGACCTTGAACGAAGAAGGGGTTGGTTCTTTATTCGGTTTCGTGTTACACTGTCCCAGAACAATTATAACTAAGACCTCTCAAATCACGAGTGAATAGGTAACTTCTAGGCATGTTACATCGTAGGCTACATCATCACTTAACATCAGGTAAGATAGTAGTCAAATGCAAGACTATCTAATTACATACGAACAGAACAATCATGTTAAGTCATTACAAAAACACAATGTTGAAAAAATTTTTCCACGAGCAGGATTTGAACCTGCACCCTTCTGACATACCGGGTCAGGTGACGGTCAATGACGGTAGTAGTTGACATTGAATGGGTGCCTTTGGCTTTCAAAGTAAAAAGTAAATAGTGTTGAATAATTTCGGCGGGCTGGTTAGAACCACGATAGCTCAATTGAAAGAGCACCTGACCCGGTATGTCAGAAAGGTGCAGGTTCAAATCCTGCTCGTGGAAATTTTTTCAACATTGTGTTTTTGTAATTTGTTTCGCAGCAGGAATTTGCGTTAAAATTATATAAACAAAACAAAAAACATTTTATGTTAAGTCATAATGCTTTTCCCACTTAAATCTTCAAGTGTGTACTTGATGATTTAATGTAACGCAAGTGCTTGATATAACCTATTCTGGTCACCCCTTGTACATTTTGACATTCATGGTACATTTGACAGGTTTTAGAAAAATATGTCTAATGGTTCATTATAGTTTAATATATCGACACCCAATATGAATAACATCGTAACTCTAGTTACACGTTGGTACTACTTTATGTGATATGAATTCAGCAAGAGCAGACTTTTATTTCTCTCTTTGAACCGTATCTCTATGACAATAAGAACTACTTTTGTGAAATGGAATAACTTCATTGTAATTGAAAATGTACTGTGTTTCTATTGAAATATAATTGTAGATGAAGTTACAATACGGAAAAAAATTTGGTAACAATGGTCAATCATAAAAAAATAATTATTTTACTAATGACTATTTTTATAAAAATCATATTTATTTTAAAATTATGTGCTAGCTAAATTAGTTTAAAAAATATTTACTGTTAAGTTAACAACGGTTTGATCTATATTTTTATTGTAGTCAAATACTCTATTGCAAAAACGGCTATGAAATAAAACCGACGCATTGCTCTGTTCATTGTCTATGGCGGTCTAGTGCGCCAGACTAAAAACAACGTTGACAATAAACCGACAATGGACAATTTGTGGAAAATTAAGAGCTGCTTTAGGCAGCAGTATGCGGGCTTTGGATATAATAAATACCCTTTGTTAAAATCACACTAATATTATAAATGCGAAAGTTTGTGTATGTGTGTATATTTTTTGCTTCTTCACGCAGCAACGGATGGATGGATTTGGATGAAATTCGGCATACAGATAGTTTATAACCTGGATTAACACATAGGATATTTTATCTAATAATGAAATTTTTACAGACTTTTTCTTTTTGACATTTGTCATGAAACTGTCAAAGCGGTACGAAGTCCGCTCGAAGGGACTTCTTGGCGGGAAAGTGAAGAGTAATGTCTGCGGTTTTGTTTTATTTTCTAAAATTTGTGTTATGTCGAATATTAATGTAAATTACTGGTGGATTATTAACCGTTAAGTGTTCGTGAGTGTGCATGAGTGTTGGCAAATGAAACAAAACTGAGCAACGTCACTGTTCGAATTCTCTCAAGAAGTCTGCGTGAGGACTTAGTAAAGCCCCACATCTTTACTGAGATACTCGAGGGGTCGGGAGTATATCATTTCTCACTTCCCATTTCTATTATCATTCATCATCATCAATATTGTTTATTTATGTATTACTTAAGAAGATAGGAAACTATACACATAAAAAAAAGTCCGCCGGATCAGTTAGTATTTGATAAATTTCTAGTGATTTTTTAAAATGTTTTTTAAGGGATTGTACAAAAACATAATATCATAATTATTATGGGAAAGATTGTCCTTAGTGTTAAGCCTCTTAATAAATTTTATCTTTCAGATACAAAAAATACCTAGGTTTTATTTATTTTGAGGAACACGACATCTCTTTTACAAACATGTAAGCTTCTACTATGTCACCTTGTAAGCCTATGGCCTATCCTTTCAAGTCCTTCCATACGTTAAGGTTAACGAAGGTGCGATTTCTTCTCATTTGCTGGTTTTATAGCAACATTTATTCTTACTAACAAGCTATTGAAACTTTATTATACATCCTGCTTTATGTCTAGCTTCAGATTGAATAGTATAAGTTAACCCTATATTTGGAATAGTGGATGGAAAACTCTGTCAAGTATAGGGTTAAGGAGTTCGATAGCGCGACTTGGCGTTTATCTCTTCTGATGATAAGGTTGAAGTTGAAATAGCACCCTGAATCCCAGCGTGGTGGGTCATGGCTCAATGTCCACATGTCAATAGCACCTGTGGTCTAAAGGTCTGACCGCAGCTTTTCTATAGCAAGTTGCAGTTATGAATAAGAAGATGTGTTTTCGTTATTTCTTTAAGATCACTGGATTTACGACTTTTTAGTTCCAATTTGGATTTTGTGCAAGAGCGCTATGTCGCCTTTTCTCTCAGGACCATGACCCTTTGGCAGAACATCTTGGACCCGGACAAGTGTTTTGCGTCGTCTTTCTAAGTTCAGGTAATGTACATTTTAATAATTATATAGCCCGAACTTATGAATAATTTAGTTTTTGAGAAATTGTCAACCACGCGTTTACCAAAATACAAAAAAAAAAATGTAGATGGATAGTCGACCACGAAATTGCTTTGCCACTTTTGACTAAAACTTCCATTACATATAAACTTCGCTAAGGCTGATTACACTTCAATAGATGTGCGAATTTTAGTAAATTAATAGACTGCGACACCTATATAAGACTTAGACTCTGTAGGTGAGAAACATATGAACCCCCACGATCTCCCTAAAAAGTATGTCGTTCCATGCGTCAAGTATCCTGTATAACACAGTAACTCTAACATTGATTTCCAAGCTTCAAAAGTTAATCCAAACATCTTCAACACACGAGCTGACTCCACAACATCACAAAAATATTTTCCCCCACAGTTAATCCCGACATAGTCCCAGTTACTTTGTCACGAACTTGTTTACTACCAATAACATTACAAAAGGTAATACACTCACTTCGCCGGCACTAATCAGGCAATATTAGTTTAGTAAGTCATTCCTGCAAACTTCAGAGAGTGGCTGATAATACCTACCCAATAACTTGTGAAGGTAAGGGTACGTTCGGCTCCCAGGATTTTGTATATTGGCGAGCAGGTTAGTTTAAATAATTAATTTTTAGTTAATTTTTTTGTTAATTAACTACCTTATGGACACTGTCTAAAATAAAAGTATTTTATTTTTTTTATTATATTTTATTTTAAAATTGTGAAGACTATTATAACTACTGTTGTGATTCAGAGTCAATTGTTTTTTGAAAAAGTTAGAGTTGAAGAAGCAAATATATCCTCTTTTAGTTGAGAATTAGGTAGGTGACTGGTTAGTCAATAGATAAACATTTTAGCAATTATCAAAACGTTATTTTTTTTAAAGAAACTGTATGGGAATGGCAACCTATGACGTCACTGATTTGTTCCGTAAATTGAGTGTTTATTCATAAATATTTACATAAGTCTGTCGCCATAACATGCGTTTAGGCGCAGAATGTCCAAATTCGAATAATCTCTAGCGGTCGTAAAATTTCTAATTCGCAGAATGTCCAGTTCGCAGAATGTCCAGTTCGCAGAATGTCCAGTTCGCAGAATGTCCAGTTCGCAGAATATCCAGTTCGCCGAATGTCCAGTTCGCAGAATGTCCAGTTCGCAGAATGTCCAGTTCGCAGAATGTCCAGTTCGCAGAATGTCCAGTTCGCAAAATGTCCAGTTCGCAGAATGTCCAATATTCATCATAACGTTGTCACCCCCTATCAATCAGAAGTTGGTATTTTATCAAAAATATTAAGTTACGGAACATTAATTACAGAAAAGTTATTGTTTACGTTTTTTTTTTTGAGAGAGATTGCTGATTGCCTCTACGGCATTTTCAGCTTCACCGGGCTTTATTGTTTATGTACAGCAACAATCTGTTTTTATAGCGAGTACTAACAAGCCAGCAAACCGCGAGCGCAAGATTTGCTGCTGTTTATCAGCACAGTAAGTTCTATTTTTTTAGGGAACGTAACAAGGAACCCTTATAGTTTCGCCATGTCCGTCTGTCTGTCTGTCTGTCTGTCTATCCCCGGCCTAGTTCATGAACTCTTAGTACTAGAAAGCTGTAATTTGGCATGGATACACATATTAATCACGCCGACAAAGTGGTGAACTAAAATTTTGAAAAATATTTTTTTTTTTAGGTTACTCAGAGTCTGCATTATTGAGATGGGCTTCGGAACCCTACACTGCGAGTGGCCCGACACGCACTTGGCCAGTTTTTTTTATGAAAAATTGGTATCCACAACAATCACCTACAGTGTTGAGCTGTGCTGAACAGCGGCACAGAACAACCAACGTTATAGAAGGTTGGAACCACAGGTTGAATCGCCGCATACCTAAGCATCTAAACTCAAGAAAGAAGCTAAACATTGGGATCGTATAATGAATGATTCTTTGTTTAGACTCATCAAGAACAAAAAACGTTCAAGAAAACTAGAAAATTACCAGATTTCAATCAAGCAGTTTAAAAAAAGTCATATTGTTACGGCTTTTAAATTAAAACCTTGCTAAGATTAAATTTAGATTATTTTAAATGTAACTATTTTTCTGATAGAGTATCTGCTTTTCTAGATCATCGTAACTCCATACATCCAAAAATACTATTCACAATGGAGTTAGAAGCAGATAATAATAATAATAAATAAATAAAATAAATCAGGAATCCAGACCATAGTTTGAGTCACATTGTGTATCGTAAAGTAACCCATACAGATAGGTACCTCAAAGGTGATTCTCACC
Source organism: Eudonia truncicolella (assembly GCA_949315975.1). NCBI lineage: Eukaryota > Metazoa > Arthropoda > Insecta > Lepidoptera > Crambidae > Eudonia > Eudonia truncicolella. The sequence continues at coordinate 1,559,612 of OX438826.1, read as the reverse complement.
ACCATCCTAGACAGTTGGCTAACTGTCGGGAAATCTTTGTTTCAGAGAGCACGCGGCATCTGGGACACCCAACACCTGACTGCTGAGCTTCAGCATGTCAAGCACGTACTACAGGACAATAAACTGAAAGTACCACGGCTTCGTCACAGAAAACGCAATAAACCAACCACAGTCGAGCGCCAACCTGCTGTACTTCCATATATGAAAGGTGTCATTGACAAGATTGAACATATCTTAAAGCGAGCTTCAATCAACACAAACTTACTTCAAGCCGCCGAAGAAGATCAACCAATTTAACGACCTGTCAAGTGCAACATACCACTTCAAGATGCAGGCGTGTACAAACTGACATGATTCATGATGCAGGCGTGACTGCGACAATGAGCTCTTTTACATGTGACCACGGACCCTGCAAAGGGTTCGAAACGTCAGGATAAACATTAATTAAAAGTAATGTGTAAAATAAACGCGAGTAGATCCTGTTTCATTTCAATGTGTAGTGTTCGCGTAAACTTTAAAAAACAATATAAAGTGCAGCGGGGCAATCTCAACCGCGGGAAATTTCAACTAGTCGAAATAACTTCCGTATATTACATAACTTATTAAAGTGCCATCTTTGCCTGCGAAGGCATAAAAGTGCTTTCATAATTTCTCCACAGATGGCGTGGATAGACCTAATACTGTTTGACTGACACGGCCATTTTGTTTTCGTCAAATACTATGTGGGCACGTGCAAATCGGCTGCTGAAATTTTCGGTAAAAAAGTGGTTTTTAATGTGTTTTACCAAGTTTTCTAAAGGTGAGTCTTATATTTATAGCCTAATACATGTTTCTTTAAGTCTCTTGTAGCTTGTGTTTTAACAGTATTTTGGCAACAGTTTAAGTAACCCCACCGAAGTTACCCCTTCAGATTTTATATGAAAATGAACAAACACTAGTGATGAAAACATAGATAAACTCTCTAGAGCATGAATACACATAATTTTCATTAAAGTAAAGTAACTTAATATTGTTTATTACTATTCAAAGTTGTTCTTTGTAACTTACCAGTTGAAATTGCTCCCCTGCACTTTATTAAGGTTATTTGTTACTAAGTAAAATATAAAGTGTCTTCAAAATTACAACCCTAGGTCTCCAGCTCCAGATACATTGTTCTTGTTCGTCAGCCTCATGGTCCATACAAAACAGAAGTCAAAACTTGTCAGGGTTGAACAAAAGATATGTAATAAAATAAATTTAAGTTTTTGTAGGGAAAAGTAAATCTTAATAAAAAACATTTTGCATGCTACCACGGTGGACCGACAATCTGGTAAAGGTCGCAATAAACCACTGGATACGAGCAGTACAAAACCGGTCGTTGTGGAGACCCTTAGGTAGTCCTTTGTCCAGCAGTGGACGTCTTTTGGCTGAGATGATGATGATGATGATGATGATGATGATGCTACCACGGTGTTTTTGAACTTGTTTCAGTTTAGTTTAAGTTGTAGACTATGTTTCGGGATTATACATATACTAGTGGGTCGCTCGCGACTTCGTCCGCTTGAAAACACCCGTACCCTATAATGGACCCCTATTGCAGCGCCGCCTACCGGGTCCAATTGTAAATCTAAACCATTCTCGAATCCACTTGAACACTCACAAAATAAACGTCCAAATCGGTCAAGCCGTTTAAAGGAGTTCAATTAAAACACACGCACAGAAGATTTATGTATATAAAGATTACAAAACACCCTGTATTAACGATATACCTTTTGTCAACTTATGAGTTAAAGTAGAGTAGGAACGCTAGTGTAACCCATAAAAACGTTGTAAAGGAATATTCACATCCTGCATTTGTGATATGAAGTACGACGACAGTAATAAAATTGTTATAACTCAACTTTATACCTACACGTAGAGATGTAAGCGCCTCGGAATTAGGCATTAAAGTACACAGGCTAAGACGCGATGGTTGCTAAGTTACACTTTATGGTCAAAGCAAGTTACATAAGGTTCAAAATTACAGCAATTACGCAATTTGACATCTACTTACATTTTTTTTTATATTTTGTAGAAAAAAAACCGGCCAAGTGCGTGTCGGGCCACGCGCAGTGTAGGGTTCCGTAGCCCATCTCAATAATGCAAACTCTGAGAAGAGGGCTTTTATGAACAATTATTTAACGATGGATACTTAAATGTAGATACTACCAGTTTCACACACCTAACAACGTTATTTAAGTAGTTCCCAATGAGGAATTCGTACTGCGCATAGTACATTTTATAAGTTGGTTGACTGTTACTCGGAAACTTGTAAAGCCCACTTAGCTGTGATAGTTTTCCTTTTAACTTTGTCATATATACGTGATTTTTTTCACAAATCCAAAAACAACCATTTGACTGACACGGCAGGGAGGGGGAACACTTGACTCTAGCAAAATTTTGCACTTTAAAGCTTAATAGTTCACAATAGGATGCCTCAATCAAAAAACAGTTTTCACAAACCCGCTATATTTTTGAAATTGCTATCCAACGACATCCCACACTATGGGGTAGACATGAAAAAATTACATCCCCACTGCACGTATAGGGGAGGTAACCTAAAAAAAATATTTTTCAAAAGAGCTAGACTGGGGATAGACAGACAGACAGACAGACAGACAGACAGACAGACAGACGGACGGACATGGCGAAACTATAAGGGTTGACTACGGAACCCTAAAAATTTAGATAAAAGTTGTTTTATTTTTTTCGAGTGTTTGTATTTATGTATGTATGTACTTATGTATGTCTCTTTCTTTGGCACGCCTTACAGCCTGGTGGATTTTAACATAATATGGAGGTGTCGTTAGATTTGTTTTGACTGAGGAAGAGACTTATGCATTGAAAAAAAAGCTAAAAAAAATTATAACATTGGCTGGGTTATTAGAAATATTGACACCAAAAAACTGTTAGATCGATCAAATGATCAAAATTCTATAAGCAAACTATAACGTCTACGGAATTTAAAGGATTTGGCCAATTTTTCTATGGACGTAGATGTAGTTAATAATTTTCTTAATTCCCATGTTTAAAAAGCTCATAGAATTTGTCAGTCAAAAGTACTAGACGCTCAGAATAATAATTGTTCTGAGACTAGACGTCAAGAGTTTCATTTTTACGCCTTAGTCAGATTATTGATAATTGGTGTATGCACTTTGACTTTTCGCAGTAAGCGGGGCCTGCTGCACTGGTATTCTAAAAAAAAAAGCAAAAAAAATAAAGTAAATTATAAGAATCGGACAAGGAAATATTTCACGTTGCATTCAACTTTGCTCAAATTGAATTCTGGGATCGTAGAGCTTGTTTTTTTCTTTTCAGTTTTTTTTCTCTTTGCAGTTATTTTTTATGTTAGTCCGGTTTTTACTTGTTTTTATTTAATTTAGTTTAGTATTTAATTGTTTTTTTATATAGTTGTTTTAGCAGTCGGGTTTTTTGTTTTATTTTTTATTTTTAATTTTATCATTCACAGTATGAAATACAAATCAAATAAAAATATGGTAATTACAAAACAAAAAAATATTGTAATCATCATCTTCAGCTCATTTTATGTCCCCACTGCTGGGGCACGAGCCTTCCCTATGGATGGATAGGGAGAACGGGCCATAAACCACCACGCGGGCCCAGTGCGGATTGGTGGTTATTAACGACTGCTAATGCAGTCGGGAATAACGGCTTTACATGACTTCTGAAGCACAGAGGAGATACATTTTTGGTCTCCCATCCGATGACCGGCCTTTGCGAAAGTTGCATAACCTCAGAACTCGCAGACCACGCGCGTTAACCACTGCGCCATCGAGCTCCTCATTCGTTCCGCGTTGTAATAGTTAATAATATTTTTATTTTAACCAATGTAGGTGTTTCACTGTGATGTTAAACCGTTCCATGATGTCTAATATTGTAATTTACATATTCTATTAATGTATCAAAAGTCTGTGCCACCCATCCTCCTATTTTCTGACTTCTATGAATTTTTCACTTATTTACTTCATATTATATACCCATCGTTGCCTACCTATTTTCATTCATAGCAACACAACACCCACCCGACAGCCTCTTGTTAACAAAGCCAAATTGGTTAATTAACGTGAAAAGTACGCATACCATTTATTTTTTATTTTGGATCATCAAAGTTTTTATTAGTCAAAATCACACAGCTATGGATCTCGACCTACGTTCTTACTTACTTACTTCGCTGGCTTAGCGACCCAAAGTGGATATTGACCTCCGACGTTAAAACGACCACAACCTACTACAGTGAATTATTTTCTTTTTAAATTACTGTTTAATATTTAGGTTTTTGTACACCTACCTTTTGTTTTTTTCGGTTTCAATTGTTTTTTTTTTTACATCTTACGGGTAAGTACTTGGCCGTCTTTTCACCTGATGTTAAGTGATGATAAGACCGAAGATGGAAGCGCACTTCACCCGGAATCCTCATCTACTAAAGCACCGGCTATCTTATCTCAAGCTGCCGGAACACAACAATGCTACAAACATTGATGTCATGGCTAAATATTTAGATAAGATGGTGGTAGCTAGCCAGGTAGGCTAATAAGCCCTACCACCAACCAAATCCAGTACACGAACATGTAACACGCTGGGAATCGAACCCGGGACCTCTGAGTCTAAACCGGTGGTTTTAACAGGACCACAGATGTGATTTAAAAATATTAATAATTATATTTCAATAGTTGGTTAAATTAATTAAACGATTTTTGTGTATCAAAATGAAATCAAAAAAAAAATCTAAAATATTTATTTACGTTCAAATATTATTTTACAACAGCGGGGGTCAGAGTCTCCTTTTGAGCATAAATAATACTTGTTTCAGAAGGCTCTGCTCTTCATATAACATAATTTGTGATATTTGATTGTGCATTTATCTTAAATAAATGTATTAAACTTTACAAATATAACTTTTACTAGTTTAACATAAGTTGGTATAAAGATAACCAAAAAAAAAAGTAATGTGTAGTATGTGTGTAAGGGTGTGAGGGTGTGAGTGAGGGAGAGGGTGTGTATATGTGTGTGTGTGAGAGTGTGTGTGGGGGTGTGTTTGTGAATGTTTTATTCAATAGTTGTTTAAAACCACTTAGAAACTCCATTTATTTCAGGATTAAATCAGATTCTTCATAATTAAGGGTTTGAATGTAAATCTAGATTGTGTCTTATGTGTAAACCTATACAGTTGTTACAAGAAGTCTTACAGTTACTTTCTTACCATACACCCTGTCAAGAGCTTAAAACGACAATATTACATCACAACGCAAGTAAATTCGTAACAGAGTGTTTTATTTTTATGTAAAGAGTTCGCATAAACTTTAAAAAATCTTTTTATACAATATTTTTTATAGGTTTAGATCCCAAATTGATTCCTGTAATCGATTTGGATTTGGAATCGAGGAACATTTCATTCTATCAATGAAGGGCGTATACGCCGCGTTCCCAATTCTTACGCCTCACAAATACACAAAGCATACATCTTTTGCGTAATTGGTCTGAATCATATTTTTGCGGCACATCGCACTTATAAAGAACACCCTATTATCTGGGGCGTAATGTCTGAATTCGAACAATAAAGAAGAAAGATGACACGTTCCTACAGAGTGTTTTCGGGAACAATATGTAAGTACCATTCTGTATTTACACAATACCAGTATTATTTTTAGATATGGCGAAACTGAGGGACGAACGAGCAAATAAATAAATCATATTTATAACTTAATTAGAAGTCTGTGAACGTTTACTGCTGGGCTCATGTCTACACACATGGGTGAACGGGTAATAAACCCACTACGCTGGCACTTTGCAGGGAGGTGTTAATAATGGCGCGATTGCTTAAATACAAAAAAAGCACCTAAAGACTTAAGTTACCTTCCGAACAATATAAATATCAACGATCTACTGGGTACTTCCAGTAATATTTTAACTTGATTTAAAACTTGAATGTTTTATTATTATTTATGTATAAAAAAATTATAAAGAACTTACTACATTTCTATTATATAGAACAAGTGATCATTCAATAAGTGCATGAGTGTTTCAGGAAATATCTTTTTGTATGACGTATTGATCGATAACCCTACAACCAATCAATACCTAATTAAAAAGACCAGAACTAGAATAGTAATAATATAATAATAATTAAAAAAAATAAACCTCTTTTACGGATCTACTTGCGTTTATTTTAGACATTAGGTTTAATTAATATTTATCCTAACGTTTCGAACCCATTGCAGGGTCCGTGGTCACAGGGAGACTGAGGTATTGGTCGTCTCATAATTAGTTGGTAGACGGTTGGTAATTAGCGAGTATTTAAGGTTTATCAAATCTGATTAAACCTATTAAAGCTAACGTATAAAATAAACGCGAGTAGATCCGTAAAAGTAGTTTCATTCCAATGTGTAGTGTTAAAACAATAAAATACCAAAAATAATACCAGTAGTTGATTCCACCGGCGGGCAAAAGTAAATGACAACTCAAACCGCAGTCGTGAACTGAAGCTGTTTGTACAAAGCCAGTTAACCACACGGCTAGTGCCGCGGCTGACCAAAGTTTTTAACCTCTAATTTCACAGATGAAAGACATGACGGTAAACAGATATTTCAGTTGTTGCGGAAACTTGAGTTGCTTTAAACGCTCTAAAACATTTAGCTCAGTGAGACTGAAAGGAACATTGTGGGCAAACTATTAAGTTTTGTAACTATTATAAGCCTTAAAGTGTGCGAGAACAAAGGGGTGACATAAAGCAGTGCAATATCTCTCTCTATCTCTCTCTCTCTATCTCTCTCTCTCTGTACGCTAGAATAAAAAAAGTAACTATATGAAACGATCCTGGGATCTTTTCTTTTCTCTTATCTTATTTTTTGGTTTCTTACTCCTAAGAAGAGCACTAACTACGCGCGTAATGCACCCATCTCCCGTTTGCCACAGATTTATAATGACTAGTGGTCGCCCAGTGGTCGAAATTCGACCGTAATTTTAGTAAGGTGGCACGCTTAAAAAAGATAGAATGTGAGTTTGGACTGGCATTGACAGATTTCAGAAAAGAGTATATATGCGTGCGTGTCAATTACATGGTAGTGTGTGTAATGTTTGTTTTATTGATTTAAATTATATTTTATGCATAATAAAATAAAATTTTTAACATTCTGCAATCCTTCCATATATAAACTATAAGTGTGCGAAAATTTCACTTCTCCGTCCACACAATTTTGATAAAAATGGGTACAAAGTTTTTGCTTCACGTATTAATAAATAGATATATTTAAAGATATTGACATATTTATTCACAGCAAAAATAACAGTTAAGAGAAAAGCGATAGAAATTCTGATTAATATTTAGGAATAGTGTACTGTGATTTGTTATTTGTTAATTTATTATTATTATATATGAATATACATAATGATAAACTAGATATAAATGAAAATAAAAATAAATATAAAGTATAAGTACCTAGTATTTACTGTAGTAAAGAAAATATAATATACGTAGAAGTATAAGAAATATATATATACGTAAATATTATATATATTGACGAAAGTTGCCTAACCTCAGCACTCGGCAGTCTGAAGTAGATCGAGCGCGTTAACCACTGCGCCATCGAGCTCCTCGAGAATCGCTATATATACTTATTATTATTTGAAAAAATCTTAACAATCTGATATCAAAAATAGTTTCAGCAACAAATGGGTAGTAATTTTTCATAGTGAAAGTGTGAATAAGTGGTATTTCGTCCTGTCAACAGCTTCTGAGAATGCTCTGTGGTAGGACTCTTCTTTTAGACTTTGCTGATGGCCTCAGACGGCCATTTCAGCGTAACCGGACTTTTGGAGGCGGCGAGAAACTTCAATGGTTCCTGAAGTTGTGCGATTGAAAAACCGGTGATTGCTTACCATCAAGTGACCCGCCTGCTCGTTTGCCTCCTTTTAATATAAAAAAACGTCGGAGATTTTCTGGAGGATGAGCATCACCCAAGTGTGTCTCCGTTTCCTACTAGATTCTCCGATGGGTTCGGATCGGGGCCGTGGAAGGGCAAAGCAAGCGACTGGTATCGGTTTGGTGTGCAGTTTGCTTGCATACATTGCTCTTTCTGCTTGTGTATTTATGTAAATGCAGGCGGGGGCAGGAAGAGGGGGAGAGGTGCTGCATCCAAGCTTTTGTATGCCATGGATTTCAGCAAAGTCTACCTCCATTAATTAGGGTATATATTCAATCAAAATATGCTACACGCTTCCGTTGGTTAACAATGCGTATAATTCGGTGGGAGTAGGTAAATTATATCTGCCTAAAACAACAACAGACGATACGATAACGAACTATCACACGCTATGACTTCAAAGGCATGAATATTACGGATACCAAAAATAGATTGGATTTTCCCAAGCGAGACATTAACCATCAAAAACTTTGACCGACAATCGAATCAGTTGATCAAGCCATCGTCACGGTCAACCCTAAAAGTTTCCTGACGCACAATATCATTCTTATCTTGTTAGTAATAAGGTTGGTTATAAAGTAGCAAAAAAATACTTTTACAGTGTATACAAGGTGAAAGAATAAAAATTGGAAAAAAAGTTAAATAATAATCAAACTATTGACTGAACTATGTTTTATGGCTTCCTATAATTAACATCTAGTCCTTTGTATAGCAGAACGATTAGAGCGTAGCTACGCTGACGCTACGCTGTTGGTTAAACGTGATGAAGTCCAACACAATTTTCGCAGTATAAATAAAATGTTAACTAAACTTTAATATGTTCAAATTAAGATATGAAATAAATTTATAACTGTTAAAGTTTTCTGTAGAAAACATATACTTAATTGAAATACAAAATGATTTACACTAATTAAATTTTTATTTATTTAACTATTATTATGCGAGCAGCACAAAACCAGTCGTTGAGGAGATCCTTGGGAAGGCCTTTGTCCAGCAGTGGACGTCTTTTGGCTGACATAATAATGATGATGAACTATTATTTGGAAAACTATATCTACAAATATACCACAACTGTTACTCGCACATTTTTACAATTGTTTCCAGTGTCCCGATCAACCCATCGTTACTTGGTATCCGGCCGATTGGCAAGGGGGCCCTGCTAAAAGTTAGAAAAAATGTAAAATTATACGAAAATAAACGAGAGTAGATCAAACTGTTTTTTTTTCAATGTCTAGTTTTTGCGTCTACATACAGAAAATGTTTTTTAATTAGAATATATGGCCGAAATAACGTAGGTACTTAGTTAATTATTTTAAAGTTTCCACCCTTACACCTAATAACATCAGTACTCGGGAACAAAATTCTCAAATTAATGGCAGAAACTTTATTGTGACAAGATGCGAACCCGCAACCTCAGCTTCAAGGCCTCGCCGCCAGAGTCAACAGTCGTTTATCAATATTACTATTTCAATAACGTACTCGTGGTACAGAGGCGTACCCCGCAAAATAACTATTCCAAGAGAAAATTGGAAAAGTTGTTCCATTTCCAAAGAGCATCGCCCCGTCATATAAGTGCTTTACATTCGACACGTTTGTGAGGAACAACAGGACGCGGCATAAGAGTGAAATAAATATATAAATAATGCAATCCTCACCACGGATAAGTTTTACAAACAAACTAAGAAAGCCCAACTATAAGTACTTATGAAAATACTTGAAATAAAATTGGAGACGGGATTATTACCTTTTACCCATTGTGGAAATTGAAACTTTTACCAGATGTCAATTTGTTAACTTAGATATTTTATTTTATTTTTTTTACATGTTGTGGTTGTCTTCTATATATTTTTGTGTTTATTTGTAATGGAAAGTGTCCTGCTGGGCATTTTTCAATATGTTTGACGCTGTAAGGGAGAAAAGAGCTGGACACTTGCTGAGTTTCTTGCCGGTTCTTCTCAGTACAAGATCTCCCGTCCAGAGTATTACGAACCGATGGCATAGTGACATTCACAAGAGCAACTTGTAGCCTAAACTGAATAAATGATTTTGAATTTTGAATTTTGAATTATGAATTGTGTCTTAGGAATCAGCGTGACGAGCACAAATATCGATTAAGAAAGAGCGCTAAAGACAACTTGCCACTAACTGGACTATAACCCACGATAATTTTTAATCCGGGTCACAGTTTTCCTGCTTAGCTAAGCCATGGACTAATATAGATATATTTTTAGTTGCCAAAAAAATAATGATTAGTCTATAGCGTATTTACGTGGTACACTAAACAAAACATGCACACTAATATAGACCCTAGACACCGTATTCGTAGAACATCAGTACGAAACCCCAGTACACACACGCTTTATAACAAGTACTTATAGGTATACCTGAGCGCTTCTCCCCACCCCCACGACCTGGTCAGATAATCTAGCTTTTAGTGGCGCCCTCTGGTTGTTGTACTCCCGATCCGATCCGAGCCCCTCGAAAATCTAGTAGGGAAAGGGGACACGCATAAGTGGAGTTAAAGCTTGATTGCTTGTATTTATTTCTCCTTCTGATACATAAGTGCGAGCAAACATGCACACGAAACCGATACCCAGGGGTTATTTTGTATGGATTTCGGCAAAGTAAAGTATTATTACATTAATTAACTTCTCATGTCCTATAATGTTTTTTTAAAAATCAATCTTACGTATTATTCAACCTATTTACAACCTACATAACAGATGCGTTCTACACATACGTGTAATACGGTGGAATATTGAAAAAAGCATGCATACGTTGGAGAGGCCATAAATATTTTGTGACCGTGGACATAAAATCTCCTTAAAGACTATTAAAGACTCATCGAATTGCTTTCACAGTTTTTGGCACAGTTACCCGCTTTCTCCAGGCTTACAGAGACAAATTCGCGGCTAAGAATTAAGTTTTGACGCATTTTTTTTGCAAGTCACCCTATTTTCTAGACCATAAAAAATAGAGCTTACAGACGTAAAAATGGAAACTTATACGTAGTTTTAAAAGCGACAGTGAGATTGATGATTATACCATAACAAAATATAATAATAATTATAAAACATAATATTAGGACCTATTACTTTCTGTCTGGTTTTGCTAATGGAGAATTTTAGTTTTTGATTTTTATTTATACATGGGACCATTTGAAAGATTGTTATAAACTCTGAGAACTTTCGTTACATAATATTGACTTGTTACTTATAGGACTTTTCAGAAACTGAAAACTTTGCATTTATTTATTTATTTATTTACTTATGCATATATCTAGATTTTTAACAGTACTAAATGCATCTAGGTATAAAATTATTTTCATCTTTATCACTAGGTAAGTAGTTATTTAACTCTAGACTATTTAATAACAATTATAAACAATATCATCATCATAATCAGCTCATTTTATTGCCCCACTGCTGGGGTACGAGCCTTTCCTATGGATGGATAGGGAGAACGGACCATAAACCATAAATGGTTTCGTAGTTACCTGTCTGGACGCCGACAGCGGATCCGCATGGAGGATACTATTTCCACTTGGTGCGAAATAAATGCTGGGGTGCCGCAGGGTGGCGTCTTATCTCCATTGCTTTTCGCTATTTTTATAAATTCCATTTCCTCTCAATTAATTTCATCCTATCATTTTTATGCAGATGACTTGCAAATATATACTCAAGTGCCTGTTGACCAACTTTCTCAAGCTATCATTACCATAAATGATGACTTAACAATGATTAGGGATTGGAGCGGGTCATACGGTTTAATAGTAAACCCTACCAAGACCCAAGTCATCGTCATCGGCAGCTCCTCGTTTACAAATAGAATTGACTGGTCCCATTTACCTGCTATTTCGTTTGATGGTGTTACCCTGACTCCCTGTGACACAGTGAGAAATTTGGGTGTGCTCTTTGATAGAAACCTGAATTAGGGGCCTCAACTGCAACAAGCGAGTCGGAAAATGTTTGCTGGAGCTGGATCCATGAAAAGGTTAGGCAATTTCCTTCATATTGCCACTAAAGCTGCACTAGCACAATCCCCCTCCTGCCCATCCTGATGCTATGTCATGCTGATGTCAGCTATCTAGATCTTACTGAGGAGCAACTGAATAAACTTGAGCGTCTCCAAAATTTTAGTATTAGATTTATACTTGGACTACGCAAATATGATCATGTATCTGACTTTCGTACTAAGCTCAAGTAAGTGGTTACCAATTCGCCTTCGCCGGAATGCGCACATTGTTTCCCTGCTTTACAATATTTTTTTTTTCGTCCCCTCTCACCGCCTTATCTCTAGGAACGTTTCCATTACCTTCACGACGCGCACTCACTAGTTTTGAGATCATCGGAGAGCTTGAACTTGGCGATACCAATGCATTCCACAAAATTCCTAGACAAATCCTTTTCAGTTCAAGAGTGCAAAGTCCTCGGATAGCTTTAAGCAACAAGTTAAGGAGCACTATCTATCTTTGACACTTTAATGTTATTATCCATTCCTTTATAATGTAATACTTTGTCCATATAATATATATTTAATTTATATAGCTGTATGTATGTAAGGATCGTAGCAAGTGGAAAGAAGTGGTCTCTGCCTACCCCTACGGGAAAGAGGCGTGATTATATGTATGTATGTATGTATGTATGTATGTATGTATATGCATTGTATGTATGATAATTAAGTATTTTTATATTGTCTGTCAATATACGTCAATTAATATTTCGGAGAACACCATTTACCGCTCATTTCTTAACTTTTTTTTGTCCAGTTCAACACATGGTTGCCTGGAAGAAATTGCTTTTTAGCGATAAGGCCGCCATTTGTACTTCTTCTTGTATTGTCCTCTCAAAGTCTTTTGTATGGTGTACAAGAAAGAGTATTCTCATTTCAATTCATTTCATTTCATAAGCTGCTGTGTCATTCATGAATGTTCAGAATGACACAGAAGCGCTTAGAAGATTTTAGAAGCGGCGAAACACTAAAGGTTTCTCAAGCCGTAGTGGTTAAACATCCTCAGAAGGATTCTACGGTGCAAACCGAGGGCACAAAATAAAGGTAAGTGTACTATTTAAGGATAAATAAGTAGTCGCCGGAACGTCTGGAAATATAATCAAATTACAAAATTTAATTGACTAGTTTAAAACTTGATGCCGTCTTAGTTATGACACAAAATAAGAAGACTGCAGAAAGCTTCATACAAATGCGCCAGGGTAACGCGCACATAGACAACCTCTCACGGACATTTAATCTCGCAACCGCTACGCTCAGACTGTTCTGAGCTGTTCTGAGATTCCGTGTCCATAAGAGGGTCTGTGGGTGCGTAGATTGAGTGCAGTATGTATGAAGCTTGCCTTCTGGGTCTCCTTATTTTGTGCCGAGGCTTAAGCCTAGCAACTTGGCTCGGGTGGACCGCATCATGGGGCTAAAATGATTTACCTCGCAAGTGAACCTTCTGGACCGAAACCAAACGAAAAAATACACACACACACACACACACCCACACAAAAGCACACACACACACAAAAGCACACACACACACAAAAGCGGAGCCTCTTGGCACATGCATTATCATGCTTAACAGGAGACTCGAGCTACTAACTTTTAAGTCCATTTTTTTCTTACTGTAAATAAAGGTTTTTTTTTTGATGATAACAGTTTTTAAAGTTGACACTCCTCGTTCCCCGTCGCTGATTGGGTGCCCGCGCTCTTAACACAGTCGTACTTTAAATCATTTTGCTTGTGTGAAAGCAGAAGAGTTTTACCACGCTTTGTATAATGGTGAAGTTTTTTACACTATCCGGTTTAATGTAAAAAAATTAACTCTCTATTACAACAATTGCCACTTAAACAACAGTTTTTAAGTGCTCACAAATTTCCTTTAACAAGCACGGCAACCTTCTAAAAAAAGCGTAAACAAGAGCAATCTAATTAAAAGTTTCCCGTTTTACTGTTTGCTGTCTAATTAAGTACTTTGTTAATTTATTTAATTTTTTAACACTAAAGAATATTAGAGCAAGGTTTGTTTTATTAAATTGCGATCGAAAATGTGTCGTACTTTTTTTCACCGTCAACTAATAAATAATAGGGCATAGAGACATAAGAACTAAAGCTACAGGTTCCTCAACTCATGCGTGACAACCTTGCTCTTGCAATCGTCCATGAGCTTTGGTGGTCACTTTCTATCAAGCTCATTTACCAGCTCAGTAGTTAACATAAAAAAACAAAATATGGTAACTACTCTAACGTACAAGACATTTTAAAAAGTTATTTTCATAGAAAAATATCAGACTTACATAATATTCTCCTAAATATATTCTGGATCCTACCAAAACAAGGAAATTCGTTATCCAAAATATTATAACTATTAATCCTTTTAGCCTCGCCCAAACAGAGACGGTGGCGGAGCGGTTTTGATGACGGCGGTCTGCCCGCGTTGGCACGTTTAGTTTACACTAGCGCGGTGGTACCTAGTAGCGCTAGCGACTGACCGCCCGAAACAATAAAGAGACTGGAGAAGGTAAACTTCATAGACACCGCGCTCGACGAGCAAAGCACACAGGATCTTCTCACGGACAAGAAATCTCTGAACAGCTCGTAACAGTCCAAGCGTAGCTGTTTCGAGATTCTCAACACTCGCAGACCGGGCGCGTTAACCACTGCGCCATCGAGCTCCAACGAACTCAACATAGGCACAAAATAAAGAGACCCAGAAGGGAAGCACACCCGGTAAAACCAGGTAGCTGGCGCTGCTTTAGGGTTCTATAAGATACGGGTATTCACTCAAGCGGACGAAGTCGCGAGCGGGCCGCTAGTATACAATACAATACTCTGTATTCCCTAATCCGATCAGGACCCCTCGGAGAATGTAGTAGGGCACGGGGACACGCATGATAACGTTCCCTCTAGAAAACCTCTAACGGTGCTTCGTTTCACACGGCTTGAGTTTCTTGCGGCACCCAAAAAAGCTCTTTGACCCAAAAAAAACCGGCCAAGGATTCCGTAGCCCAATGCAGACTCTGAGAAGAGGGCTTTTATGAACATTTATTTAACGATGGCTCATATACTTAAATGTAGATAATACCGGTTTTTTTTTCACACACCTGAAAACGTTATTTAAGTAGTTCCCAATGTAATCTAAAAACTGTTTATACAAACCCGCTATATTATTGAAACATTGGACATATATGTATAAAGCTTAGCTTTTGCAGTCTTTTTATTTTGTAACGCCGGTGGTTTTTTTATTTTTGAGAGAGATTGCTGATTGCCTCAAACGGCATTTTCAGCTTCACCGAGCTTGTTTGGGAAACTTAAGGGGTTCCTCAAGCCGTGTGAAACGATTCACCTTTGGAGGTTTTCTAGAGGGAACGGCATCACGCACTAGTGCGTGTCCCCGTGCCATACTACGATAAGGGCGAGGCGAGCGGTCGCGGGCGCCCGCCTGTAGAACGCGGCCTACCCGCGCTTATTTGAAATATGAAGTTTATTATACTGACAATTCAAATCGACCGCAGACTTGCTTGACCGAGGCTTTATTCGGTGGCATGTAGTTAGTACACGTACATGAGAGCCGATATTCACGCTCTATGTCATACAAATTCTGCATAGACACCGATCAGATCAGATCAGAGTATGAAAAAAAATATCAGTTCAGTATAGAGAGCTGTTACCCTCATTAGACTATAATCAGACCAGCTAACTTAGAACAGATGACATTAAATAATCATGGTATCAATTACATACTGCGCCCTAACATTGTTTTTGTCACCATTTTGCATCGTACTGAGGCAGCTCTTTTCAAAATTTGTACCTCCATGATCAGCTCCGTGTGCATAATATATTTGCATTGTCATCCGATTTACACATGCATGCAAAATTTTAGCTCAATCGGTAACCGGGAAGTGGATCAAATTTAACTTGCAAGATTTGATTACAGACAAGCAAACAAACAAACATCGAGACAGGTGAAACTAAATAAAAGCTTGTTAAAAGTGACCCAAACCCAATCTCTCTATCAATCATAGATAACCGGTAACCACTGACACATGACACTGTCACTTGTCACCATTTGTTATTACTGATATCTCGTAAAAACAACATTACAGTAGTAATGCAAGACACGGCGCTGACACGAAAGTGAAAGAGAAGGAAGATAAGCATCTTATAGCTGAGAGAGAGAGAGAGAAACAACATTTCTTCCATTTTTGTGGTAAAGTAGTTTTTTGAACAGTGAACCCGTTGGGCGAAATTCGCGAATAACTTCGGTTCTAAAGACAATAGCAATACACTTGAGGTACCAGTGGAAAGGGTATAGTAGAACAGTGAACCCGTTGGGCGAAATTCGCGAATAACTTCGGTTCTAAAGACAATAGCAATACACTTGAGGTACCAGTGGAAAGGGTATAAAGCAGAGATGTTTTAATGAAATTGTAAACATTCAATAACCATTAGCTTTTTTTTTAAATCAACGGAAAGTTGTACTTCAATTTTTTCTTATCTCACCTAGTAACTCTGGAGGCCCATATTTTTTTTCTTGTTATTGTTACATTACATTTACACGAGTTTAAAAAATTCATTCCGATATTTATTTACCAAAATTAAAAAAACAAAAAGCGTCTTGAACTGTGAGGCCAATGCGATGTTACTGGGGCTGGCTGGGTAGCAGAATACCCCTGCTATCCGACATTTACGTATGTCAAACCCATGTCTACCAAACACCCTGTATAATATGAATATAGCTTGTTATCGCCGAATGATCCTTGGATGGATGATCAAAGTTAATAATGCTTAGGTCCTTACAGGGCTTATTAAGCCATTGACCCAGGTTGTTGTAAGATTAGGGCCATTAATCGGGCCATTGTGGTGGGTTATGGCCCAACCTCCCCTTAAACACTACCCATTTGGAAAGACCTAAACTTAGCAATGAAACGTTTATAGGCTGATGGTGGTGTGAATAATGACCATCGATTTTATATATCCAATCAACTTTCGATACAAATGAATAGAAATTGTAATGACGACCTCCGTAACTAAATGGCTTGCACGCCGGACTTCGGGCGGCGCTAACTCTGAGGTCCCGGGTTCGAATCCCGGTCGGTGCAATGACGAAAATGAATTTTTCGATATTGTGTCGGGTCTGGGTGGTTGTGATACCGTCGCTTGTTTCTGATTTCCATAAAACGAGTGCTTTAGCTACTTACCTTGAGATCAGAACAATGTATGTGATGTTGTCAAAATAAGGAATAAGCCAACCTTCTAAGAACAATATTCATAAATTATCGGAGTTCATAAAAAATCGGAGATGACGAGATGAGTTGGAATTGGGACGAACTGGCTCAGGACAGAGATAGGTGGAAGGAGGGAGAGCTAGGTCTTTGCCCTGCAGTGGGAAAGTAGTGGCTGGTAGTAATAATAATAATAATGTGTAATAATAATATGTAAAAAATGTTTATTTAGTTGTCATGTTTTCATTTTTTTGCAACACGTGTAGAAAGGTTATTTAAGTTTATTTATCGTAAACAAATTATAATTAAGTATCTAGCCTCATAAATGTGCTGTGCAAATTAGTATTACTAAATTCGTAATTATAATGGTTAATTTTAAAATGTTTTTGTTTTGTATAATTTTAACGCTAATTTTGTTGCGAAACAAGTCACAAAAACACACATGTTTAAAAAATTTCCACGAGCAGGATTTGAACCTGCACCCTTCTGACATACTGGGTCAGGTGCTCTCCCAATTGAGCTATCGTGGTTTTAACCAGCCCGCCGACTTTGAATGGACGCTTTTGGCTTTCAAAGTAAAAAAGTAAATAGTGTTGAATAATTTCGAAAACAAAACAAAAACATTTTATAAATAGCTTTCCTACTTCTTAAACTGATCTTTAGTACCTATTTGTAAAAATATTATGATCGGATTAATAACGGTAGTTGTTGACATTGAATGGGCGCCTTTGGCTTTCAAAGTAAAAAAGTAAATAATGTTAAATAATTTCGGCGGGCTGGTAAGAACCACGATAGCTCAATTGGGAGAGCACCTGACCCGGTATGTCAGAAGGGTGCAGATTCAAATCCTGCTCGTGGGAATTTTTTCAACATTTATGTTTTTTTTTATGGGCCGCTTAGCCCTTCACGCGAACATTAATGACAAGCAAGATGGCAAGCGACCGGACGGAATGTCTTTATTTCCATGGAAGGTGGTTAGATCTTTAGTGTGGGATGCAACTTGTGTCGATACTCTTGCGCCCTCCCATCTTCCTAGCACAGCGTGCTGTACTGGTACTGCTGCTGCGGCTGCAGAAAACCTCAAGCGGCGAAAGTATAATAACCTTATCGGCAATTATATTTTCGAGCCATTTGGGGTTGAAACCCTCGGGCCATTGGGTGCTCATGTTTTGTTTAATGACATCTCCAAACGGCTGGTTGACACTTCCCATGACCCAAGGGCTGGCTTTTACCTTGGCCAGAGGCTAAGCATTGCCATACAAAGTGGCAATACCGCCAGTCTCTCGGGTACATTACCAGTCGACAGCGACGCGGAGGAATTTTTTGACGCCATATTTTAGTTTCGTAATAGTTTTAGTTACTTTAGTTTATTATAATATTGTGAATATAATATTTTATTAATATTAATTTTGTTGTGAATCGTATGCGTGTGTGAGTATCAATAAATGTTTTTTCTTTTTCTGTACCTTTTATGGTTAATTATATCAAATAATAAACAATAATTATGTTTCTTATTATTTTTTATATATAATTTTGTTTTATTAAATATTTTGCTTCTCATAGTTATGCTCGTATATTGTACGTAAAATGATATTACCTCAAACACAGTTTCGACAGACGCCCTATAACTTGCTTAGCGCGTCTCTGTTCACTGCAGAATACTCTAGAATATTAATTTAGAAACGGTTTTTGTATACTTTACTTTCAGTTCAAAGAGTCCCGACGCACAAATCAAATTACAATAAAACACTGAGGGCTTCCCTCCCTAGTCCCTTCAGATAGCTACAG
This sequence comes from Eudonia truncicolella, assembly GCA_949315975.1. Classification (NCBI taxonomy): domain Eukaryota; kingdom Metazoa; phylum Arthropoda; class Insecta; order Lepidoptera; family Crambidae; genus Eudonia; species Eudonia truncicolella. Next base: position 1,540,645 of record OX438826.1, on the reverse strand, counting down.
TAAAAAAAACGTTTGTTTGCGTTTCCACTTATAAAACAACATATTTAGAGCGAGCTTTAAACGTTTGAGCACAGCAAGTTACGAAAGCATTGAATGATAAGTAAAATGAACAGTATACTAATTCATATAATTATATTTTATGATGTAAATTTGTAAACTTCTTTTTTGTTATATTGTGATTGTTCTTTATATTTTGTGTTTTTATTTGTGATGGAAAGTGTCCTTTTATGATAGGGCAGTTTCCAATATTTTTTACGCTGTAAGGGACCTTTCAAAGTAAAAAGCAAATAGTGTTGAATAATTTCGGCGGGCTGGTTAAAACCATGATAGCTCAATTGGAAGAGCACCTGACCCAGTATGTCAGAAGGGTGCAGGTTCAAATCCTGCTCGTGGAAATTTTTTCAACATTTGTGTTATATTTTATATTAAAAACAATATTTGTACTTTTATTTCTCTTTGGTTTCGTTAAGTTTCGTTTCGTCCTGAAATAGGTTGTTTGTGTATAAATAATTATATAAATAAAATAATTTTAAGGCATAACTCAAGTAATAAATAAAACAATGACATGTTTGTTGACATAATATAATTATATCAGTATACTTCGAACTGTGTCAAATAACTATTATTCAGAATTTTATAACTTCAACTATTACGTGCTTACATTGCACAATTGCTTGACCCCAACAAAATAAAATATTATTGCCTCTCCTAAAACAAGAGAAAGCAATTCCCCAGTAGTCGTATCAAGGTTTATGCAAATGCAACCTTCTTGCAGTAAAGGTGAAGAGCACAGCATTACAAAATTCTTCAAAAATGTGCTTTTTTATTTTAAAAGAGAATATCAAATAAGACGGTCTGACGTAATATCCTACTATTTTTATCTTTCCACTTTTCCTTTTTGGAAAACGAAAAAAACTGCATACATTCTGGTCACGGAATATACTAGGGATAACGAAATATTAGAAAGTTAAACCTAAAAAGACATAGGTAATATTCTGCATGCATAGCCAGCGTTTTAAGTAAATCCATTGTTTTGTTCTATGAGAAAATAGTGACAGTTACGAAATAACTTCAATAACACAAATGTTGAAAAAAATTCCACGAGCAGGATTTGAACCTGCACCCTTCTGACATACCGGGTCATGTGGTCTTCCAATTGAGCTATCGTGGTTCTAACCAGCCTGCCGAAATTATTCAACACTATTTACTTTTTACTTTGAAAGCCAAAGGCGCCAATTTAATGTCAACATCTACCGTCATTAACATCTGATCATAATATTTTTACAAATACTGAAGATCAGTTAAGAAGTAGGCAAGCTATTTATAAAATGTTTTTGTTTTGTTTATATAATTTTAACGCAAATTTTGTTGCGAAACAAAATTTGTGTTAAAATTATATAAACAAAACAAAAACATTTTATAACTTCAATAGTTAAATATCTACGTACGTTTTCTAACATATTGAGAAATATCAAACAAATATTTCTTATAAAATTTTATTAATAGGCGCAAAGAATCAATAAAGTTTGGTCTACCAAATCAAACGTAGGTCCTTCGCGTCAAATAAAATAAAAAACCTATTTTAAAATTTTATTTTTTTTCAAAACTAACATAATTATCATTGTCATAAATCACAGTTGCGTAATAGTTTTCACAGAAAACCACAAAGTATTACAAACAAATAGGTGCAAGGAAACGTTCAAAGCGTACGAACAATGATTGCAATGTGTACACGCCTTTGTCTCTTGCGATTTCACGTGTGCGAATATAACATTTGCCAACCTGAGAGTTACAAAATGTTACTTTGAATTTTTATTCGTGTTTCCCTGATAGTGCAACGACTTTACAACACAGTGAAACTAAGTGCTGAGTATATGTCTTTACTATTCGATCATGTTTAAGTTAACTTTAAGCTAGTTTAGAAATCATTAAAAACACACACAAAGCATGATTTACCCGAACATAAATTATTATTATAAACTTTATTTATTTTCTTTCTTTAAACTGGATTTTTACAATATTTTAATATAAAAACAATAAAACATTATAAAAACCTAATTCTAGAGTACCGCCAGCAGCGGGGCAGGGCCCAAGCTACCGGTGGTCAGGGATGCAGAGTGAGGAACCTCCTGACAATACGTGCCGTGTCAAGGAGTACTGCTTTCTGAATCTGACCCTTGATCCGACCATCAAGCGAGAGCCTTTTAAGATTAATTTATTATTATTTTTAATTTATTTCTATAATTTACTTTCCTTTTTCGTATTATTTATGTTGGTTTAGGTTGGTTAGTCAGGCTCGTCCTAGTATGGAAACCGCTGGCAACTTAATTCTTTTGGCATATACACTCTTGTTTTCTTGTATGTACACCCATTATGTTTTTTATTAGTCAAATAGTATGTAAGTTTTAATGTTTAATAAAGATTATTTCTATTTATATATGTAGGTAGGCGAATCACAACGGTCCACATGATGTTACATCTTTGCCACTATCAAGCTCGAGTAGATATACACTTTCTAGGCAAGTACGTACGTACAATCTTGCTTATCATCCAAATGCTTTTTGGTAAAAAAAAGATATTCAACTATTTGCTCTAAACGTATGTATTTTCGAAGTAGGACATAGACTATAAAAATGTATAAAGACCTATCTATGTCATAGCGAAACCTTTTTACCTGTAAAGTGACGACGTAAAACTTTTAACAAAACTGAATCGCAGTGCAGCGAAACGATCATGGCAATTCACGCTTGAAAAAAAAACATTTCACTTTGAAAAAGCAGTGCGGAAATAACTTTCGTGCTTCAGTCATAATATGCGCCGTATAAGTGATATATTCTTCGCACCGCCCGGAGTTTTCTAAGCTATGCATTTTCAAGTTGCACTTTAAGAGTGCTTTTAATTAATGAGGATTAAATTAAAAAAGCCTCTGATATATAGGACTAAGATAGGCCGAAATTAAAAAGAAACTTCTTTGTAGAATAGTTTTTTATTTAAAAAAATGTTCGTTAAATTAGATAGCCAGTCTCTTCTCGTAAGATGACTGCGTTCTGAAGCGGTGTGGTAGAATCACTTGTATTTAAAAGGCGAAATAAAGAAATATTTTTTTTTCTTTTAACTTCATGGGAAGTTCCCTTTCTGTTATAGGCCGTTATTTAGAATGACAAACATCATTAAGACGAAGGTCTTAAAGGTCGAAGGTCAAGGCGATCAAACGTGATTGCGACTGCTTCTGTTGATCCGGTCTACATATCATACGAAAATACCATACCACCATACCAAACAAAATAACAGGTAACAAAGAAATACCTTTGGATTTATCAGTTACCTGATATGAAAATGATGCGTGAACAAGCATAAGTTTGTTGTCCTCGTTGCATTGTTATTATGAAAACAATACGACAAATTTAGACAAAGAAAAACAAAAGGTACATATTTATTTTTAGGTTATAATTCTAATCAACAAACAATAGCTCGCTCTTTTTGCCAGTCGCTCTTTTAATAAGCGTTGCGTAAACCAGCGGAAAGTCGGTACGCCACATTTTTATGCGTAAAAAATGCAGAAAATATGCCTTTGAACTTTCTTTGTAAGATTTTTTTTATGAAACATTTGTTTTTACTAAGTCACATGAAAATAGTAGGAGGGTTGGAGATGGAGGCTGGTACGGACAACGTGGCCTAGTGGTGTTTTATCAGAAACTACTAGATATGTTAGTATTGACGACCTCCGTAGCCAAGTGGCATGCACGCCAGACTTTGGGCGGCGCTAATTCTGAGGTCCCGGGTTCGATTCCCGGTCGGGTCAATGTCGAAAACTAACTTTTCGATATTGTGTCGGGTCTGGGTGGTTGTGGTACCGTCGTTGTTTCTGATTTCCATGAAACGAGTGCTTTAGCTACTTACCTTGGGATCAGAACAATGTATGTGATGTTGTCTAAAATATATAAGTATTTAATATATAATTTAATTTATTAGGGGCTACTTACTCCTCTTGTCCCGCGCTGTTTGGGGGAGTGGCAAACTATTTCGGCGAGAGGGCCGCAGTCAGAACTGTATATTATACATACATATAATCACGCCTCTTTCCCGTAGGGGTAGGCAGAGACCACTTCTTTCCACTTGCTACGATCCTTACATACTTGTTTCGCTTCGTCCACTTTCATTATTCCCTTCATACATGCTCTTCGGTATATTACATACTGTATATTATACAAGCACTTTACTCGCGCCGTCGTCCGTGTGAATTTGAGATGTTAAAAACATATTTTTTAATAAAATATAGCCTATGTTAGCCTATGTTTTTTTTTAAGGAATGTAGCATTCTATCCATGAAAGATTTTTTGGGATCGGGCCAGTATTTCCAGAGGTTACCCTTCGCAAACATACAAACAAACAAAGTCACAAACGTTACCTCTTTATTAATAGTAGTATAGATACAGGTTTAAGCAAGAACTTGATGGTTACGCCGAAATTATTCAACACTATTTACTTTTTTACTTTGAAAGCCAAAGGCGCGAATTCAATGTCAACAACTACCGTCATTAACATCTGATCATAATATTTTTACAAATACTAAAGATCAGTTAAGAAGTAGGCTAGCTATTTATAAAATGTTTTTAATTTGTTTATATTTTTTTCAACATTGTGTTTTTGTAATTTGTTTCGCAACAAAATTTGCGTTAAAATTATATAAACAAATTAAAAACATTTTAGAATAGAAAATGTTTATTTGATACAAGAACAATTCATATTATACAAATAAAAACGTTTTAGAATAAGGATTGTATCAAACCTGATGGCCTTCATTAGAGTAGTTATTGACGGGATTCTTAATATGTTTATCATTTTTGAGTATCCAATATTCCGGCACAGCTGTATCCAATATTGCGCTATGAAAAAACATGATGAGAACCCCGTTAATATGACTCCAATGCTCCAAGATGGTTCATAAATGTAGAACGTGTATTATGCAAGTCAGTGTGCAACCGCGTTACCCAATTGTAGTGATGATTTGATTTCAATGATGGAAGCCTTTGCCCAGCAGTGGGACAGTTATAGGCTATTTACTTTACTACTCGTAAAACCTAATAGTACGCCTACTGTACTCCTCATCATACTCGTAATCTGGTGTTCCCTATTAGATTTGATGCGTGATGATTATGGATAAGTTTGCCTTTGTTTGTTTTGATGTAAATTCAGCTCATACTTTTATGAGTGATTATTTTTTTCCTATATTAATAATTTTGTTGTTTTTTACAAAGATTTTTAGTTAACAACACATTAATTTTATTATAGCCGTGTTTTTCCCCTTCGAAGGCTAATATGCTTGTTCTACGTGTGGGTTCACGCCAATAGTCTAACGTGGCTATGGGGATTTCACATTTTCCGAGAATCCCGGCGGCATACCTAACGGGATCGGAAAATTGTAATTCCCAAATGTACTTATGTTTCAGTGAAAAACTTTTACTTTGCGGCCGCCTATGTAGGGTTACTGTATATAATATAATAGTTACGTATACGTTACGTACTGTATGAAATTAGCCTTAAATTCAACTTCGTCTTGTAATTTACCCACAAGGGAAAGTGGTTTATACAATATTCATTTATTAAAATATTAAAAAATAAAATTAGACAACATCGCATACATTGTTCTGATGCCAAAATAAGTAGCTAAAGCACTCGTTTTATGGAAATCAGAAACAACAACGTTACCACTATCACCCACACCCGACACAAAATAGTAAAGATAGTTTTGACATTGACCCGACCGGGAATCGAACCTCCCGGGTTCGATTCCTCAGAGTTAATGCCTCCCAAAGTCCGGCGTGCATGCCACTCGACTACGGAGGTCGTCAAATCCTACTTATATTATAAACGCGAAAGTTTGTAAGTATGGATGGATGTTTGTTACTCTTTCACGTAAAAACTACAGAATGGATTTGAATGAAACTTTCCTCATACACAGGCCATGACTCAGACCAGCATATAGTATACTTTTTTTTTACTGTAGTCTTCGCGAACGAAGTCGCGGGCAACAACTAGTAATTTATATTTTTTAATTTAAGTTAATTTTATATACTTCGCTTCGTGCTTCACTTTTAGATTATTACTGAATTTAAACTAGTTTTAAGGATCTACTCGCGTTTATATTACACATAAATTTAATTTTAATGTTTATCCTTAATTAAATTTTTTTTAGATTGATTATTAAAATAAGCAATCAATAGCTGAAGTTTGCAGTATGAGGCTATGGGGCTATATTATAATAGGTCTATCTTATCTTATCTTATCTTAATGGGGCCTGCCGAGGTTTCCCTCTTGCAGTAACACCTCGACCCATCGGGATCTTTTGTGCAACCCCATCCTTTCACTCTTCCTCCTCCGCAAAGATAGAGGCCATAAGTTTGGCAACGTCTTTAAGAGCGAAGAGCCTGAAGTCCTCCGGTTTCGGATAGGCCGACCCCAGGAGTCCCATTCTTTTCCTAGCCAGAGAGGTGCTGCATCGACTCCGTTTTTTCTCCACACGCCCTACACAAACTATTTGTTGAAAGGTGCATTCTATGAAGCATTTGTTTTGTGGCATAGTGCCCTGTCAAGGCACCGATGGTTAGTCGGGCCTGCCGTCTACTATAATAGGTCTAAGTATTCAATAAAAAATGCAACGTGATACCTCTGTGTCCATCAATCATCAGCCAGCTCCACAGTGACTGAGGACTCCGGGTAAAAGGTGCTTCCACCTTTCGGCCGTACCGTCAATTGCCATTAGGTGAGATGAGGGCAGAGTAACCCGTTGTGGGTAAAATAAAACAAAACTGTTTAAAATAAATTCCATTTAAACATGACAATTAAACACTACTTTATTTTTCAGTAGTCTGTTGTTAACTGGATTCTTATCACGGATGTACCGTGATCATGACGCATGCTTCTGTACCAAAATATCGGGTACTCACAAATAATAAACATGGTAAGAATCCCGTTAACAATTACCCTAATGCAAATTACCATCACAGATAAAATAGTTACTTCATATTTTTCTCAATAATAAATAGTCATGGGAAACTGAGGTATTGGCACAGGTCTACTTATTCTTCGGAAGACCAGCGTCGTAGCATTACTAAAGTGCTATAACATGCTGAGATGATACCTTTTCAGCATCATATACCATGTGTCTTAAATTATGAATGTTTTATTTGTATAAATGTGTTATTTTGTGATACTGAATAAATGTTTTACTATTCTATTCTATTCAATTTTAATAATTGAACCAGCCAGTGAGAATTAGTTTGTAAGTCGTCAACTGTGTCAACAACCATTTCAAGTAATAATAAATAACTGTGTTGGTATCATCAGCGTATATTACTCCACCGCTGGACATAGACGAGAATAAATACATCATTATATTACAGTAATGATGATGATTAGGATGATGAATGATGATGAATGATTAATTGGTTCTCAATCGTCTGCATTTACAATACCTATCAATAAGTCACACGGTCAAATTTCGAAAGTACATTAGATTACAGAGAAAATACATTTTTGGGCACTCTATGTTTTTTTTCTACGGTCAGCTCTACGTATTTTACTCACGGGTTTCTAAATTGCAGATTCGCAGCATGTTTAAGCTGAACGAAATAAAAAAAATATTATGATTAACAGATATGGTAGTAAATAGACGACTACAAAATTTTGCTATTTTTGCAACAGAAAAGGTTATAGTTTCTTAAGATATATACGTAGGCGAAGCTGCGGGTAGCCGCTAGTTATTTAAGGCTTAATAAATATTTCGACTTGACGTACCTTTGGCATATTGTTTTCTAAAGTTTACGCGAACACTACACATTGAAATGAAACAACTTTTACGGATCTACTCGCGTTTATTTCTCGTTTCGCGTTTATTTCAGGGAGTCTCCCTGTGACCACGGACCCTGCAAAGGGTTCGTAACGTCAGGATAAACATTAATTAAAACTAATGTGTAAAATAAACGCGAGTAGATCCGTAAAAGTTGTTTCATTTCAATGTACCTTTGGCACACGATGGTTCACGATGATAAAGGACAGGAGGTGAACGCTCCGAGCAATGGTTTAATGTGCAATTTTTATTACTGCTGGGTGGTTTTTTTAAGTGGATTTTTTAACCTCTTCTGTAGCCTAGTTGTCAATACCACCGGTCTCACACCCGGAAGTCCGGGGTTAGATTCCCAGGGAGGTGCGTGATTGTACTCAGTTTAGTTGGTGGTAGGGCACCACAATCATAATCATATCTTAAAGATGGCGCCGTAAGTGTCAAGATAGCTAATCTGTCAGTTTCTACTGACCTTCTGGTCCCGGGCTTTACCTCTGGACTTATCATCACTAAAATGACGATGATAATCTGATGATGAAAAAATGTACATTTGATTAACATAAATATAATTCTAAAATATATATATTTTGCTTCAAATGTTTTTTCCATTACAGTAACATTGACATAAAAAGAAGGTTATTATATGATTATGAGAAACATAATTGTAGAATATAATCATTTACTAAAAATACTAATTAAATCATTACGCTTTCTTAATTACGTTCGCGGAGTGATGTAATTAACGTCAGTCGCCGGCTCTTTTAATATATTTCTTTGAAGACGTGTATAGAGAAATAATTTGGAGGAAAAAGCGAATCCGCTTGAGGTTTCGCCAAAGGGTTATTCCGTTTTATTTGGGAAATAATTAATTAAGTGTTTTTCCACCATGCTCTCACGATTTCAGTTTACGTGTTAATTGCAAGTATACCCTAAAAAATATGGAAACAGAACAAGATAAAAATATTTTATAGACTTTTGGAGTTTTAAAAGATAAGATAGATTTTTTTTACCGCTTCCATGGTGTGTCAGATAACATGTCCAGATGTATTACTTACTTTCATATAATATTATTTGAAAGAAGCTTTACGAACAAACTAGTGGCGAACTGGTTCATGAAATAGTAAAGTGTTACCTATTGCGATATTACAGCCGTCAAAAAGATCAACCTCGTAATGGAAAGAGGCTCTCGCCGTGACCTCATCTGTCATCCAGAGTAAAGCCATGATTCCAATGAAAAGACTAGAATCTAGATTAGTTAATAAAACTATGTATTTTATACCATTTCAGTGCATAAAAAACCTTTAAAGATTTCGAGATAACCTATACAAACTTCAAATAAAAAAAATTGTTCCTCAGTGGACAATTTTAAATCGTATACATTGTAAAAAAATGAAGGCTTGAAGTTTTTAAACGATCATGGACATTTGCATTGGTGTTATATTAACAGGGTTCTCATCATGTTTATTTATTTTCATAGCGCAATATTGGATACAGCTGTGCCGGAATATTGGATACTCAAAAATGATAAACATGTTAAGAATCCCGTCAATAACTACTCTAATGAAGGCCATCAGGTTTGATACAATCCTTATTCTAAAATGTTTTTTTTTTTGTATAATATGAATTGTTCTTGTATCAAATGAACATTTTCTATTCTATTTTTTTATATTCTATTCTGTTCTATTTTATAATAATTATCACTATCAAAATCATTCGTCTGTTCTTTTTACATTCCTATTTGTAGTCGGTGCAACATATTATATCATTATAGGTATAAGTATACTACTTTCGTTCTCTTCCTTCAACTTTAAACAACTGGCATGACAATAATAATTCAAACTAGTTACACTAAATCTAGATTAAACCTGGCTGAAGTCGAATAAATAAGCTCAACTAAGTTGAGGTAATTTTCTTTTCCGCTCAAAAATAATCTAGTAACATGCTTTTATTACCGCAATAAAAACATCTATCGTTTCTAACACCTGTTTCCACGCTAGCTCAGGCCCGTAGGTAAGTACCTAAGTCTAGATTTTGCATAAGTCAGATTTGTCATAACATTTTACTTTTCTCTCTACATTGGCAAAAGTAGAAAGTTTTTGCTACCTTTGGCCCATGGCTTTACCCGCCTCGTATTCGGTGTGTTACTATAACGTTTATAAAAGTACAAAAACCAAAATAGTACAAAAACGAAACACTATTTTTAAGAAATGAGTTAACCGATTTTTTTTTTACGGATACCCGTAAAAAAATCACCCGCTCATTGCCTTTTAAGCGATGACAAGGCCAATGGTGGAAGCGCACTTTACCCAGGATCCTCAACTACGGAGGCACTGGTCATTTTATCCCTAGCTGCCGAAACACAACAATGCTACAAACATTGATGTTATGGCGATATTTTTAGATAAGATAGTGGTAGCTAGCCAGGCGGACAAACAAATAAGCCAAACCGAGTACACAAACATGTACCTGTACTGAAAATCGAACCCGGGACCTCTGGGTTTAAAATCAGTGGTCTTTACCAATGCCTTCACATAGAAAACGCCTTAAGTTGGGTTAATCAAGGCTTTTGGTGATATTACATATAACGTAGGTACTTGATTTAGTAAGGTGGTAGGGATTTTCTTTATCAGCCTGGCTATCTTATCTTATTTTAAGGAATTTTAAAAGATGACACTCTGACCAATTTTATTAACATTGCTCAATTCTATCAGGAATAAAAAGGAAGATACTCCTTAATTAAATACTCTAAGACGAGATAAGGGGAGATCCTCCTTAGTAACTAGTTAGGGTTCCTAAAAGGAGCGCTCCTATCTTCGACCTTATCATCTCTCGCCATGCGGAGCGCAATTTTATTGTGAAAACAAAAATGTATGGAAAGTGCAATCAATGGCAGGGCTATAAATATTTTATTTTAAAATAAAAAAAGCACCCTCTATTATTATAAATGAAACTATAATTGTATTGTATGCCCAATGTTATTTATGCCTGCTTTTGTGTTAGGAGAGGCCTGGTGATGAGGTTTATTTAATTAAGAAATTAATTAATTATTATTTAATTACTTTTAGGTTAAAATGTAATTTTGTTTATAAAATTCGCCTAAATTAAAAAAAAAATAATTTTAATTTTCACAAAACAATTAAAACCTAATTGTTTTGTGAAAATTTTAATTATGTCTATAATTGTGCAAAACTATTGTTTGTTTAATAAAGTTTTGAAGATTGGTAAGAACCCGAGATAATGTTTAAACGTTTGATTAAGAGTGAAACATAAATAAATTAATGTTATTAGTACTGGTCAAAAATTCTACTTTATTTAAATAACTTTATAATGAAGTAAGTCATAAGTTTCTGTTTGCTTTAACGAAGAAATATGTCATGCAACGTAAATATTCCAATGCAAGGATTATTTTGACCATATGGGCCACTTACACCAGTGTCTTTAAAAGTTAACGTTAACGTTAGTTTTATTATCACGTTTCATAATCAATAAATAATGTTAACCGGGACTAGTGCTATATTTTACAAATGATTACTTTATTTAATTCAGATAACATTTTTTTTTTATTTAATTTACCAGTAGGTTTTAAATATGTAAAAAATTTTTTTTTTTAAATTTCTTTATAAAATAGTCTTTACTGTTATGTTTTGACATTAAAGAAAGTTCTGAGCACTTCTTTTGCCTATAATATTAAAGTGACAGAACAAATTAAAAACCTTACTGCCTACCAGTATTTCAAAACTTTTGATTCCACCAAAAAAAAACATTTCAAAACTTCGTGTAACATTAACAAAACTGTTCATAACACTCTGCAACTCACCTAGCTCACTGCTCCTCTCAGCCTCAATCTGCGCGACCAGCTCCCGCGCGCGCGCGTGCATCCGCGTGAAGTGCACCCGCGACCGGCCATGCCGAATCAGGGTCCGCCCACCGTGCCGTACATGTTTCACAAAATCACCATAATCACAATTCACGATTGTCGCGAAGTATAATAAGAGTAACGAGCGCATTGTCAAGGCAACATTTTGTGCGTCCGTTCGCAGCAAGCGCCCAACCGACACTGGCAGGCTGGAGTGAGCTCGGATGTTTTGCACTAAGAAATTGGCTGTTTAGCGACTTTGAAGGTTTGATTGCGGTTCCTGATTAGTTTTTAGAGTTACGATCCGGTTTAGTGGAGTTCGCTCTTCTTTTGTTTCGTATTGATGCGCTTTATATCAGATAGTTGGCACACCGTTTCTCTTTGCACTTGTAACTCTTTTAAAAGTTGGGAGTCCGCTCTTTGTATTGTTAAGTGTTCGCGTAACTTTACTCGATGCTGGCGAATAAGCTGTGTGAGCAACAGATTAACGATAGTGTTAATCAGGTTTACGCGAACACTAAATACTCGCACGATGAGATGAAAAACTTTTTAACTAATGTACCCGCGTTAATTTTTGACATTTGTTTTTATTTCGACGTTTCGTACCGTTTACATGGTTCGTGGTGATTTAAATGCGTTTCATTTTACGCAAAATAGTCTTACGCATGTTAATCAAATTAGGAAAAGTTTATTTATTTTCATATTTAGTTTATTTTTAGTCAAATTAAGAAAAGTGTATAAGCTAACAATAACCTATTAACAGAGAGAGATATACTGTTAGCATGTTAAGTGCAACTAAGTGACTTGTAAGTAATAGAGCGTTCATTGTAAAGTGCTTCAATTAATGTACAATTGACAATGTTGACAGAGCTGGACACTTGCTGAGTTTCTAGCCGGTTCTTCTCAGTACAAAATCTCCCGTTAAGAGTAGACTTACAAACCGATGGCATAGTGACATTCACAAGAGCTACTTGTAGCCTAAATTGAATAAATGATTTTGATTTTTGAATTGAATTTTTTATTAATCTTGTAAAGAATGCATCTAAAATGTATTCAAAACTTTTTCAGATACTACGAAGTGATGTTGATATTGATGAAATAAGCTCTTTAAAAGTAATGAGTACAACATGGAAGTTATATTTGGAGGAGGCACCTGAAGCTTTTGAAGTTATTGCATATGATGACCAAGGTCTAATACCAACAAAACACCATCTTTATTTTCTTTATCTTTGCTTCTAGCTGCTAATTAATCTGTTTTGATGCTAATTTTTAAATGATTTTCTCTGTAGAGTGTAGAATGCATTTTATTATGATAAAATAAAAAATAATATATGGTTTTCCTTGCTACAATTTTAGGCAATACATTTTCAACATTGGAAGGGGTCAGCTTTACATGGACTATAGAGAATCTTGGAAATAATGTTGGTGAAGACAATATAGTGAAGTAAGTAATACAAGTAGTTATTGTAATAACATTTGAACGATATAAAACTGCTTTCATCACCAACATTTTTATTACCAATTACAACAATCAACATTTAAAATAATATAATAAAAATAATCTTTTTAATCAAAACCCTTAAGTAATAACACTATTATCAAAAAAAAAGAAATTGTAAAAATTTACTTATCATGCAAAATCACAGATTGTATTAGGAACATAATTATTATGTAATTTTATGAAATTTTTCGTTTTAAATGTACACTTACTTTTTTCTATAAGCAAAAATGAAATCGGGTAGAGTTGGGATTTTTTGTTAGGTAATTTTGAATCGGGTAGAGATGGGATCGGGTAGAGTGGGTAAAAAGCCTAATTAGAGTTGATTTTTTTTTGCTTTACTTTACCTTTTAGTTTTTTTCTTTTACTTGACCTGATGTTAAACGGTAATGGAGTCCAGTCACGAAGACACCTGGTGCAGCGTTAAATGACAAAAATTCTATAAACGTTAAGAAAAACATATTTATATAAGATAGAATGAATCGCATTACAATCACCGTTGGTTTGGTATACCAAGTTGGTATTGTAAGTACAAACTTTTAGTACCAAAATGCGATGCGGCCCTGCGCCCAGCAGTGGGACGTTGCAGGCTAAAAACACTTATTACTATTAGGTGAACTTGAAAGTTGTTACGATATGCGAAAACAAAAGGTATTTACCTAATTAGAGCCACGTCCCCATCGAATATTGAACCGTAGACACTTGTAATAAAGATTGAAAAGCACTGACAATTAAATTACAACGTTTACACAACCCTTTAACGAGCGGTTAAACAAAAGTTCGAAAGAGGTCGCCGCGCCACACAATATTGTCTATACATTTTTTGCTTGTAGCAATTCTTTGTAGCTACTACGGTGCGCCCCGCTACGATGTAGCGCATCGCTACGAGCGTGGCGTAGACATCAACTTTGATAGCGTTAGTACGTACGGTACGTCACTTCTAATAAAACGTCAACATTATTAACGTGGTACAGGACTACGAAAATTGATGCAGAAAAGAGATCTTTACTTAGCAGTGGGTTGATGTAGATGTAGAAAGAGATCTTATCATAAAATTTGCCCAACTTTTTTTGGCCGAATCTTTATGGTGGTGGATGGTGATGAACGTGCATGACTAATAACAAATTATATAATAATAAACAATAAACAAGTAATTATCTCAAGAAATCCGCGTGTGTAAATTCTCTGATATATATTTAATGAAGCTCTAATAATTAGGGGGGTTGGTATTTAACATTTAAAATATATCATCGTTAATTTTGATTATTAGGCATTAAAACTATATACTGCAGTTTCTTTACCTAACTATGACATTGTCTAATGTAGTTGCATATTAGCAGCATCAAGTCTTCATAAAAAAATACGGTTTAAGCAAACTTTTATTTAAACGAGTTAATATTTAAATTAGTTATCCATTTCGGAGCAATTTATAGCAATCACCAACTCAAACAAATAAGCTAGTTTGCAAATAAGCTGTCCCAACAATGAAGGTTTCGAAGTCAGAGAATTGTTCGTTTTCTCCGAATAATGGCATCGCGTGTTGACGGTGGCCGTGAATCGAGTAACGAGGTAACTTAGATTACACCGAAAGTTATATACTTTATTAATTACTAGCAGATTCTACGTATTTTTTCGCACATGTCACCTGAAGTCAAGTGATGACAAGGCCAATAATGGAAGCGCACTTCACAAGGAATTCTCAACTATTGAGTCCTTGGCTATCTTATCTCAAGCTGCCGGAACACTGTACACTGTACTATTTAAACATTGATGTAATGGCAAGATATTTAGATAAGATGGTAGCTAGCCAGGCGGAATCAAGCTCTACCAGGAACCAAACCGAGTACACAAACATACACCCCCGCTAAGAATCGAAACCAGGACCTCTGGGTCTAAGCCGGTGGTCTTAACACAGAGGTGGTTAAAGCTAGTGTTAGTAGGTAAGGTAGTGGATACTTCAAGTAAAGAAATTGCAATATATAAACAAATGTTGACCACCTATTCCATCTACATAACAAAATGTTTTTTAAAATATATATAGGCAGACGTGCGTTTCTTATTTACATCAAAATCAAATTATTATTTTTCCATATTTTTTTTTAATTTATTCGTAATAAGTATAAGCAATATGACTGCTGATATGAATATGGCGAGAATGCAAATTAACACATTGTATCAACATATTATATTATGTACCTAAATTATTATTATTATTTGAGATATTTTGTATGTGCTTTTGTCGCTTCCCCTTAAAGATGATGCTCACATTCCACCTAAGGTTGGCTTGCAGAGATCTCTTTTAGAGACAAGTCCACCTTTGCTCACCATTGTTTGTGTTCTCTTTATGTGTGTTTTTGTGAAATAAATATATATAGGTAACATCAATGACCTACTAAACATTCAAGAGCAGGTAACCATTTCCCCATAAAACAAATGAACGTGCCGATAAGGCGCGCCCACTTCATGTACCAACGGTCGTTAAGTCTAAAGAGCCCTTGTTACACCTAAAGGAATTATGCAAACGAGGGCGCAATTACCAATTTCGCTTATTTAAAATAATTATTTCGCTCTTGACTTTTTATAACTTGTGTAATAGAACAAAGCATGTGTATAGTTTTATACGTTATGATATTATGATAATTATTAGTTTTTTTAAGAAGGTCATGTCAGCGAGTAGTTTGCACTGTTCATACATGACCCTACCTACTGACCCTGATAGGCAGGGTATTACAGTTGGAACTACGGGTCCGGCTGTCTTTTCAAGGGTACCACGGGAGTTTCGGATCCTAGGCCCCACGCCGGTTATGCCTTCGCGGGCGTCTCTGTCTGGTCCCGGACATGTGTTGGACTCTATGTGGTTAGCTGTAGCAGTGGGAATGTTCGTCTGCCTAGTTGAGGTCTGGCCAGGCTTCCATTTCGTTCACAGCAAACGGGTCCGAGTAGCGGTCTTGGTGGGGCCCTGAAGCGAAAGGATCTGCGGGGCGCGTGAGTTGTCCATAGTTGGTTGTTCTGCTCGGTGGCTTTCATTGTCTCCAGTTGAATCAGCCGCGTAGGATTTTGGAACTGATGAGGTGCCTGGATGGGTACTGAGAAGTGAGTGGGCTTACAACTCCGCCACCAATGAGGACATTAAAATTTGGTAGTCGACTTTAGAGTTGACGACCCAAACAGTGGAACTGCAAGTTGTGCTTTTGGTGCAACGAGAAGTGAGCGAGCTTACAGCTCTCAGCAACTCGCTCGAGACACTAGTCTTAAAAGTACCAAGAAGAAAGCGCTTCGGCGCGTCCTGATCCGGCGTTATGACCTGACTTAGATGGTCCCATGTGCTTGCGTATGAATGTCTGACACCGAACTTTATAACCGTAAGGTTGGTGGGAGGTGTCAGTATAAACATTAAAGTCGTGTGTAGCGGGGTGTCCATACATGTATTGCGGCTGGCTATTTCGCACGGAATGATATAACGGTGAACCATCACATTAACACAGAATAAATTTTTCTATAAGTTCCTGCTTATAATATATTTGATTGGTAACGTGAAATTTGACAAACGTGGTTAATAACACTTGGGATATTTGCAAAATCAGGCGGTGTATTTTGTGAAAACAGTTTAGATCCTCTAAGAAACTGTCTTAATATTTTGTTTTATTTTATATATTAATAACAGTCATGCTAACCCACTTTAAAGCTAATAGATGTGTGTAAGGTCCATACTTTACGAAATAATACGGAGCCTTACAAAGCTATGTGGATTGAACCCCGAATTCACGAAACCATTTCGATTTATTTTATCAATTGGACGACACACAGATACCTAAAATGCGTATTAAAAACTTAAAAGCGATTACAATCATAGGTCGTTATAACATGCACCTAAAACACAAGATTTTTGTCATATCATCATCAGCATCAGCACCAATACGTAATTTGAATCATTTTACGGATTGATTTAGATGCAATTAAGCGTTAAAATTATTTTACCGAAGTTTGCTAATAATCAACATAGGATTTATAAAAAAAAATGTTTATTAAATATATTATGCTACCGGGAAGGCAGACGTAAGCACTCAATTTTGTCACTGCATTTAGCGGCAGACTGCCATCTATCCAACGGTTATTGGAACCGATCGTTGTTTTACCGATATTTTAAAAAAAAATTACAATGAAAAAAATTTTTTACTGTTTTTTATAAATATTTAATTCAGCTTCAGTGACGCAATAAGCACTTAAAAATAAAAAGTAAAATGTTTATTCTCATAGTTCACCTTTTAACAGTATTGAGCTAAACATAAGTTTTCAGTACCTATATAAGCAGTTGGTGAAAATCGGCATTGTCATCGACGTTCGAAGTTCTCATAATTAGGTTTGCCGGCGAGTCGGGGATAGTCACAGTATCGGATATTTTGCAGATAATTGAATCAGGGAGCATCGTTCAGCGTTTTGTACAGTACAACAGTACTTATAGTACCTGCAGTTAAATAGCCGTATTAAAAATGATTAGAGGCGTTACAAAAGAAAATTTTACTAGAAAAAATCAACCTGCCTCTGAACCGCTGACCTACCGAGGCACCCGTAGCTCAGCGGTCAGAGCATTGGACCAGTTGTCCAAAGATCGTGGGTTCGATTCCCACTCGAGCTTTCTAAGGCTGGTACAATTGTCTAGTAAAATTTTATATATTTATAAAATTTATAAAATACAGTGAAAAAATTAAACGCCTACCCGACCCAGCCAGGAATTGAACCTGGGTCTTCCGCAATCCGGGCGGCTGCACTGAGCGCTATGCTTCCGGGAAGGCTGACGTAAGCGCTGAATTTTGTCACTGCTTTTTAATTATGAGTGCTAATAGCGGCACAGTGCGCCATCTATCCAACGGTCATTGCAACCGATGGCCATGCAGATTCACCTTTGTCATCTGCAAACGTCAGCTTGCACGTAGGATTGCGGAAGACCCAGGTTCGATTCCTGGCTGGGTCGGGTAGGCGTTTAATTTTTGCACTGTATTTTATATTTTTTTAAATATTTAATTTAGCTTCAGTGCAGCAATTAGCACTTGAAAATAAAAAGTAAAATACAAAATTTAATCTTTTGACTATATATAGCATTGTGAATACAAATCCAAAAATACTAAAAATATAGAGGCATTACATTAGTCCAAAAAATTACTTTTTAAATTGACATTTTTATACTAACAACTGTTAATGAAAAATATTTCACGTTTTCATGATTTAAGCTCAACAGGTAGGTGTCGATTAATTCGTAAACATTTCATACAAATGTCACAGAGTGCCAGAACAACGACTGGTAGCATTTTTGTATTCAGATAATTAGAGGTGAAACAGCCAGTTCCACCAGAACAACAGAACCACGTAAGTTAAGGACTTCAAAAGGGTTGAAGGTCAACCACTTCCCAGTCTTTAAAACAACTGCATTCAGCATCGTTTTACAAAAACACAAATGTTGAAAAAAACTCCACGAGCAGGATTTGAACCTGAGCCAACCTGAGCCAAAGCCAACCAATTGAGCTATCGTGGTTCTAACCAGCCCGCCGAAATTATTCAACACTATTTACTTTTTAACTTTGAAAGCCAAAGGCGCCCATTCAATGTTAACAACTTTTTACAAATACTGAAGATCAGTCAAGAAGTAGGCAAGCTATTTATAAAATGTTTTTGTTTTGTTTATATAATTTTAACGCAAATTTTGTTGCGAAACAAATTACAAAAACACAAATGTTGAAAAAGTTTCCACGAGCAGGATTTGAACCTGCCCCCTTCTGACATATTGTTTTACATCCTATTTAATCCGAACCTTTTTCGAAGGATGGGAAACGGGGACACGCTTATATGATGCCATTCCCTCTAGAAACCATCTTGATGGTGTTTCGATCACGTGGCTTGAGATCTCGCCGCCCGCGCCCTTAAAAAGGTCAGTGGCGCTGTAAAAGCTGTTTGAATGCCAATAGCGAACTCTCCGAAAAACATTAATATAAAATGTTAACATGCTTTAGGTAAACAAAACGAAGATAACATGACTTTAAGATAATTATTTTCATTTTGTATTCGTGTAAACTAGCAATGAATGGTCCAAACACCAATGGACTAACTGTATTCTTCCATAACCATTTGATTTGATATAATTGACATGCTATCAGGCAATTTCCTTCCTTGCAGACTACATATGTTGAGTTAAAGCTTCGCTTGAATGTAATGGCCATTTTCTTTGAACAGCAATGGCATAATTAGATGATGCATTTTTTTATTGTTTATTTATTTTGTGCAAATTTTGTTACCAACGACCTTATCCACGACGGATATTTACAGTTTATGAGGCAAACAGGCAGACAAATCATACAATTTAAATACAGCAAGTTTATATGGATCTGCTCGCGTTTATTTTACACATTGATTTTAGAATACTTTATTCTGACGGTTCGAACCAAGGATCCGTGGTCACGGGAGACTGAGGTGTTGGTTCGTCTCATAATTAATTAGTAACTTGCATACTCATTTCAATTCAATTTAACTCATTTAAATTTAATCGAATAAAAATTTAAAAAATAAAATTAAAAAAATAAAATTTCAAATAACAAAATCTAAAAAAACATTGGATAGCATCAACAACTTCAGCTTATTATTATTATTTTTTTATTATTTTAATCGGCACGTAAACAGCCAAGGCCAATATAAATGTACACAGCTAGCTTAGGTTGATAAATAACGACCCTTAAATCTTTAAAATAAAGATTAAATTAAGGTTGCAAAATATTTGTACTTATAGTTTACTTTATTATGGCTCCGTGGCCCCAAAGTCGCTTACCGTTTATCAAGCGCTCATCGAGAATCTAGTACACAATTGATCGAAGGTGATACCACATGCAATAATAAAAAGCTGCGAAAGTTTTGTCTCAAATAACATTCAGGTCCCATGTTGTATGCATTGTCGGTACCATTTTTCCCCTTTCTAAACACCTTCGAACGTCCACTCGCAATCTAGGGCGAGTCTGGAGAGAATCTAATTCATGAACGGCCCGCTGCTTACACGGTGTTCTCGACATATTTTGAAATCAACAAGGGACGAAGTATAAATGGCCGGCGAACGAGCCGCCACTCAATTTTCAACCTTGAACATAGTGCGAAACAAGCTCGATTTCGCTAAACATTTGACGAGGCGCCTTGAGCAAATTTAATATTTGCAGTACCACGTGAACACGTACCTATTGAAAAATTCTACTACAAAATAACCTCACGGCAAAGGTATATTGAACTGTTTTAAATTTTAGTACGTACACACACACGTACGTTTTTGTAAATGTTTTTTAATACAATCGGTGAACTTTTACACAGCTAACTTACTAGTATATATAAGTCTCACTGAGTTTTAGTATAAAATTTGGTCTATTTTTCTTTGTAAATAAAAAACAAAATAAGACAGTAGTAAAATTTACATTAACATTTTAAAACAATCTGAGTTCAAAGAGTATTTTGTAGCAAAATATTTTAAATATGGAGATAAACTTACCTTTGTAATGAAACCTATTAATAAGTTTGTAATATTATTTGTTGTTACTATAACCCAATTTTGTAACCAGCCGTTTCATTCGTCACAACTGGTAAACAAATAAATAGAGCTACATCACATGGGGGTTGAAGTTACATAAAAATAAACATCTCAGGTTACGGATAAAAATTGCAGTCCGCTAAAGACTGTAGTCCTGTACAGATTGGCGCAGCTATCTCGAGCTCGCCTCCACTGATCTAATTATGGGAGTTGGGTCGCAGTTGTCAGCGCCCAACCCAACCCATCCTCTAAACAGACTGCCAACTAATCGGTGGGTTAGAATGACAAATATTTTCTTTTTAAAAAGGTTACCTTTGACTTCTTGGCGGGAAAGTGAAAAGCTATGTCAGTGGTTTTTTTTTTAAATTTGTGTTAAGTCGAGGATTATTAACCGTAAGTGTTCGTGAGCTAAGTGAGATGAGTGTTGGCAAATGAAACAAAACAAAACAAAATCAGTTTTCAAATTCTCAATCTTTTTCAATAAGTCTGCGTGAGGTCTTAGTAAGGCCCCACATGTTTACTGAAAAACTCAAGGGGTTAGGAGGTATATCATTTCTCACTTCTCATTCGAGGGCGAGACTAATGCTTTAGCTTCAGCAAGGAGGGGCAGCATCCCTTATTATTTTCAAAGGCTCATAAAATCAGACGACTTTTTTCGTTCCTCAACATAATACTGAGCTCGATTCAGGACTATGTCACGGTGCTTTAAGGAATAATTTATATGATTTCAGAATATCTCAGCAGAATACTCAAGGTCTTCTGAGTAAATTGGATGCTCTCGAACTATGCTTAGACGAGTTCGCAAGCATTTGGACGTTTTACGTTTCTCTGAGACTTTTCTAAAGCAAGAATCGGAAAACAATGCCATATTGAAGAATTTCAAGTCGGCTTCATCTTTTAGCAGGATAAATAAAAGTCGAGGCGGTGTCTGTATCTTTGGACATGAATCTATATACATTAAACCACTTCCAATATGCAAAGATTTTTTAATTGAAAAAAGTATTGAATGTTGTGGCATTCTACTTCCATCGCAAAAATGGAGTGTTTTTTGTCTGTACAGGATTCCAATAGTGACTTTAGTTTATTTTTAGCTCAATTATAATTGCTCCTCCATTAACTGTCAATAAAAAGGAATAACATTGTGCTTGTTGGTGATCTAAATATTAACATGTTGAGACAAGACTGTACGTCAAGAAATCTGGTAAGCTTGTTGCATAATTTTAATTTACAATTGCACATTACAGATCCTACGCGAGTGCAATCATACATAGATTATTGTGCTAGCAATATACAAGATGCTAAGGGTGAAGTCCATAGCACTTATTTCTCTGATCATACCAGCCAAACCCTCACATTTAAAAGCACTAAGCACAAACCTATTCCAAAATTCTGGTACAAACGAGTAAGAGATTTAAGTTATGATAACGAAAATAAATTTATTGATTGTTTAAGCAGTCTATCATGGCAGGATGTGCTGAATCACGATAACCTAAACTCAGCGTTTAAAAGGTTTCTTGATGACTTGTGTCTGTTTTATGATATTGCTTTCCAGAAAAGCGTGTAAAAGTTAACTGTCACTTATTACGACCAAAATGGATCACGAAAGGCATTAAGATGTCATGTATAACCAAACGAAAATAAAGGTCTAATTATTATAAATCGGGATCTGTAAACGCCAAATCGGCTTTAAAACATACAGTAAAATATTACGTAAGTGTATATTTACGTCGCGCAAAAACATTAACGCTAATTTAAAAAAGCTAAAAATAAATGTAGAGCATCATGGGAGATCATCATCATCATCATCATCTCAGCCAAAAAGACGTCCACTGCTGGACAAAGGCCTCCCTAAAGGATAAATCAATAATCTCATTATGAGGGGAATTTGCCATAATCGCTACGCTTGGCCGGCGGGTTGGCGATCGCAGTAAGGTGGAAATAATCACAGAGAGACGCTGCTGCCCATCCTCTGTAATGGTCCCATAGTCGCCTTCTACGACACCCACGGGAAGAGATGGGGTGGTGCAATTCTTTATCCCCAGCACCACGCGGACTATGACGCGGACATGGGAGATCATAAGGGATAAATCAGACTGCGTAAGGGAGATTGATGAAATAGAATCAGTGCATGTTAACAGACTAGAAGTGAAAAACCCTAATACTATAGCCGAAACATTTAACAACTTTTTCCGCAGCAGCGCACACACTTCGCAGGCGCCGGCGCCGGTGGCCCGCTCCACGTCCGCCGATAAGCGAGGCCACCAAAACCTAGATCGCACATCCACTTTCATTTTCGTGGCACCTGACATGGCAAATGACCATTGTGTAATTCATTTAAAATAATGTGCCTAAGCTTTTCCGGTATTACTAACTTAGAACCTCTCGTTAGACAACCTTATTCCACTGCAAGTTCAAAACGGGACCCAAAATAAGGACGAAGTTGTTTTTCAATGTCTCTGGTTAGCCAACCAGATAACGTAAATTTAATTACTTTAGACAAAACCGGGTCCACATTTGATGCCCCTTCCACATCTTTGATAGACAACATAACTGAATCTGCAAATACAAAGTTAATTTAGCACGCCTCGTCAATTAGCTATGACCAAACTCCTGCGAAACCGGTTCCTTTTGTCTAGCAGGTCTACTACGATCGCGATCGCAACCGGTGCGGCTGCAGTGACACGGAGCGACTAGGATAGTCGCACAATTGGATGCGCTATTTACGTAATCGATTTCATAACTGTAAGCCGACAAAAATAATGCGTATCTTTGAAGTCGATTCGCAGAAACCTCCGGGACACTTTTATGTGGGTGGAAAATTGAGATAAGTGACTTGATGATCGGTTCTGAGTAAAAAGAGTTCCGATCTCCCGTATAAATACTGATTAAATTTACGGACACCGAATATAATGGCAGTTGCCTCTTTTTGATTCCGTCGCGCTTTTTATCCACTTGTGATAAGGCCGCACCCAGATTAATACAAGTTAGTTCCCGCGAATCCTCATGTAATAAAAGCTGATTGTAAGCTCCAGATAAATCGAGCTTAGTAAACCGCATCCCGCCATGTAGCTTAGCAAAACAGTTCTTCTACTTTAGGTAAAGGTTGTTTATCCACCAACAACTGTTTATTATTATTGAAAGTTCCAGAAAAATCAGCGCAAAAGCGAATTTTTCCGTCCTTCCTTAAAACAGGAACTATTGGACTAGCATAGTCTGAAAACGGCACAGGTTCCAAAATACCCAACTTTACAAGTCTGACTATTTCCTCGTCTAACTTTGTCTTAAGTGCAAACGGCACTGAACGAGCTTTACGAAACAATAGTGCAAAGTCTCTTTTGAGCCCCCGTTATAACTCTGTACTCTTTTACTGCTTTTACATAACTTATATTTTGAGAAATATTTCAAATACATAGTATCGGAAATGACGGTCACAGCAGAACCAGTATCTACTACAAAACACAAATAAATGTTATCCACTAACACAGACTCCTGCATAGGTTCTCCTCTATACGAGCGAATATTAAAAAAACAAACGCTTACTTACCATCATCCTCTTCACCCAAACAACACTGCAAGAAATGCAGATTTTTTACCACTATTTTTATTGGCACACACTCACTTTAAATGGCCTTTTTTCCCGCACGTATTACACAACGCATTTTTAAAACGGCACTTTTTGCTTAAATGACCGAAATAACCGCACACTTCGCACTGATCGGACGATCGAACCGCCCCAGTTCCAGGGCGCGGCGAGGCCAGGGTGCTAGGGGGCCCCATCCGGGCGCCGCCGGCCGGCGCCGCTGCCATGTTGCATAAGTTAAGGGCCGCGGGCTGCGCCGCCGCCGCCGCTGCGTGGCTGCCGTAACGAGCACCATCCCTGGCGCATCAGACACTATCTGCTAGCTGCAGTGCTTTTTGCATCGTTAGCCCATCCATGGATTCGGTGAACAACCGGTTTCGCTCGGGTGTAGTAATCATAGAACGAACCGATCCCGCAGAGTTTCTTCTAAAGTAGACTCCGGAAACCCACAATCCTTGGCCAAACCACGCACGCGCGCTGACCATTGTGAAAATAATTCATTTGTTGTTTGAACGGCAATGTGAAACTTATGACGTTCCGCAAAACTACAAATTTTAGTTTTGAAATGACCGACAAACTTTATACTTCATACTTCATATGCTAAAAATCCAACATCCTTGGGTAGAGCTAAATCTCGGATGAATCTATAAGTAGTTTCTTCTAAACTACTGAGTAGAATTTGCCCTCCGTTTTGTTCCCAACTTGTCTTCGGCCGCTGTGATTCCATTAGCTTGAAACTATTGTTCTAGCCGACCTATATACGTTCCCCAATCTTGAAGTTCGTGGTTCAACATCTTTAATACTCCAACCGACATCGTTAAAGGTAATAAAAGCGTAAAATTCCGACTGCGCCACTGTTATTACGGGGAATAAGGGTGAGAATAAAACGTGAGTTCACTAGTTAGCAATATATTTAAGACTGAGAGCCGTATCACCGGCACCGAACTTACGTCTACCCTCTTATTACTAACACTTATTTAATTAATTTATCATTTGCACGAGGCCTATTTCCTGAACCCCCAAACTCTCTATTGTAAAACCTCACACAAAAAGAACGACAAAAAGGAAGTTAACTACTACAGACCTATAACTCTCGTATCTATTCTTTCAAAGAATTGTGAAAGAGCTATGAAAGACAGGTATTACACTCTTTGGAAAAGCACAACATCATAACCAACGAACAAAATGAGTTTAAAAAAAATAAATCTACGACTTTAGCTGGATATAGATTAATGAGTAAAATAACAAGTTATATTGATGATAAGGTACCAGTTACTGTGATATTCTTTGATTTAAGTAAGGCTTTCGATCTTGTTAACCACAAAACCTCCTTGTTAAATGTGAAAGATACGGTAATATGGGACTTGCGCTTGACTGGATAAAAAGTTACCTTGCCGACAGAAAGCAATGTGTACAAGTAGTTTCTATTTCTATTTCTATTTCTATTTCTATTTCTATTTCTATTTCTATTTCTATTTCTATTTCTATTTCTATTTCTATTTCTATTTCTATTTCTATTTCTATTTCTATTTCTATTTCTATTTCTATTTCTATTTCTATTTCTATTTCTATTTCTATTTCTATTTCTATTTCTATTTCTATTTCTATTTCTATTTCTATTTCTATTTCTATTTCTATTTCTATTTCTATTTCTATTTCTATTTCTATTTCTATTTCTATTTCTATTTCTATTTCTATTTCTATTTCTATTTCTATTTCTATTTCTATTT
This sequence comes from Eudonia truncicolella, assembly GCA_949315975.1. Taxonomy (NCBI): domain Eukaryota; kingdom Metazoa; phylum Arthropoda; class Insecta; order Lepidoptera; family Crambidae; genus Eudonia; species Eudonia truncicolella. Next base: position 1,514,583 of record OX438826.1, on the reverse strand, counting down.
CTATTTCTATTTCTATTTCTATTTCTATTTCTATTTCTATTTCTATTTCTATTTCTATTTCTATTTCTATTTCTATTTCTATTTCTATTTCTATTTCTATTTCTATTTCTATTTCTATTTCTGTTTCTATAGGAAGGAACTATTGTTTATTTCTATGTATAACTTGTAAGAAAAATTACTTTGTCACTGGCTAAATGTGCTAACCGCACGAAGCCAACAACTACAAGAAAAACAAAGATTAGCTTGTACGTTTTTTTTACGGCACTGAGCCGGCGAACAAGCAAACAGCCCGCATAATGGAAAGCGGCCACGTTTTTTATACGGATCACAGATGAGTTGGCAAATTACTCTGCTCTGTCTGATATTAAGCAGAAGCTGAGTCCACATGCGAGGATAGCTAATGGAGCTGGATTGTGCCTAGCCGTCCTACATGGCCGACCCGCAAGTTGTGCACCTCGTTTAAAGGACCCCATGATGCAGGAAATACGTGTGCAAGTACGGAATATCACATTTAGTTTCACTGAATCCTACTAGATTCAGTGAATTCTACTGGAACAGCATCGTTTTGCACTGCTGTTCTAGGAAGTATCCTAATAATTTAATGCAGAATCAAGTGTCATAGGTCAAGACGAATTCTATGCAAAATCCTACCTTTAGGGACTTACATACATATCTCAAGTTTCGTGAGCACTTTCAAACTAAAATAATAAATAAAATCTTTATTGAAATACGTTTACATCTATTGTTTACAAAGAGCTCTAAACTAATAATCTAAAATAAATTAAATGCTATTGCCTGAGCTAGGTAAACCCTATTTTCAGGCGAATGTGGGCTTAGTCTAAGTTTAATATTAATCAAAAGATATAACAATTTATACGCTAAATTACAATCTAATATAAAGACCTAAATAAAATAATAATAAGTCGCACTAAGCCCTCTTGGCAAGAAGGTCTATGCCCTGCGGTGGGCGGAATGGGCTGATGATGAAGCCCTCTTGGCAATTTTACTATCTATACCAAATCGTTATATAACGAGGACAAAAGTAATAACGAAGAAAAATCCAATGAATGCCGTCACTGTCCAATAATGCTCAAACAACTACAGTCATTACTGTAGTAAAAGCATATTAATAAAAAAAACTACATAGTGGCTTGTATCTAACCATCGAGCCAAAGTTAATTTCGTCTTGTGTAAGGTACAAGTTCCAAGAAACAATTTCGACGTGATGTAATGTACCAAAAAGCAATAAACAAGGTGGAATGCCTACCCCATCGGTACACCTCATGCAAAAGCCGGGTTCCGAACGAAAGAATCTGTGGGTACGTTCCCGGATGAATGATGCATGAAATGAAACCTACCTCGGCTACCTAACAATTTACATTCTTTGTAAATAAATATGTATTTCGAGCGAGTAGGTAACTCAAGAAAATCTCGTTCGTCGGCTTGAAAGGAACATTTGCTTATTCTAGATTTTAAGAAATGTAGACATATGAAATAGTTATACTCGTATTCTTATTTAAAGAACTAGGTGTGTAAAGAATTTGGATAATTAAGCTTGAGAGTATTTAATAGGGCTGTCAGTTCAGTCTTTAGGTTGTTCTGTAAATTTTAACATATTTAAAGATAAAGGTACTTTTGTAAAGGCAAACGCTTGAAATATTATACAAACACACACCAAATGATTATTTTTATTGAATCAATTTATCACGAAAAATTATGTTGCTTTCATAAAGCACCTGCATGTCGATTTAATGAGGATTTTTTTTGGAGAGATTTTGCTGATTGCCTCAAACGGCATTTTTAGCTTCACCGTGCTTTTTTGTTGGAAAAGTCAACTCTGCCCAGAATACGCTCGGGTCAACTGTGTTTAAATAACGATTATTATTAATGCGCTATTAATAACAGTCTTGTTAATAAGACAATATGCTTGTGTTAGGTATGGGTTCACGACAGCAGTGTAACGAAGCTATGGAGTTGAGTCACGATTTCTCGCAATACAACACTCGAGTATCTATCCGTTCGGCTGCCGTCTTTTGCTGTTTCACCGAAGATACCTCATCGCGTGGAAATGAAGAACAAACACACAGACAGACATAGCAACAGCGTGGCCAGAAGCGGGTCGGTCAGCGCGGCATTCTTTGTCACAATAGCTTATTGTTGGCGGCGGCGGCGCTGTAGTAAACACGCAGTTGTGGCCGTTTGTTTGTGAAACGGAAACTGTGAGGGAAGGCGGAGAGCTCCCCCGTTGTAAAAAAAAAAAAAAATAACGTACGTCATACCTACTATTGGAGATTCTAAGAATTAGGTTAACAGTTTTTGTAGGCTTAAAAGGAATTGTGTTAACACAGCAAAAGAATGTAGAATTTATTTTTTTGAAAACTAATTAGAATTTCCCCTGTCTAAGGTATTTACCTTGTCAGACATTCAAATTACTCATTATTTAATGGGTGTTACGTTTGGCAACATTGTTTAAAATATTTATGTATGTTTGGACTTGTGAACCTTTTTGTGTGAAAAAGTCATACCTGTATTCATTTATATGTTAAATTCAGCAACAACATAGTGGATGAATGATTTTTTTAGCAAAGTATTATCTTTACTATCAGTTAAAACTTTCATGTTATATGATTTCTAATAACAATAACAATATAAGCTTTAACTAGAAAAAATCCAATTGGATAGGAAAAAATACTAGTACAGCGTCGATGAATGGGCGCAACACCTAGTTGCATTGTATACTTTGAGTTCCTCAAGCCGTGTGAAACGAATCACCTTCGGAGGTTTTGTTGAGCGAACGGCATTACGCGCTAAGGCGTGTCCCCGTGCCCTACTAGATTCTCCGAGGGGTTCGGATCGGAACGGGGAGTGGAACAACCCGAGGGCGCCTCAGTTTGAAAGGCTCGGACCTTGGCTCGGGTTAACCGGGCCGTGGTGGTTGGGAGAAACGCCGAGGTACATGTCTGTACCCGGTATAAAGCGCATGTAAACCGGCTCGTCTCGTAACCTTATTCTACGAGTACGGTGTCTCGGGCGTAAATTAGTGTGCATGGTTAGCTGTAAATGTGTAGTGGCATTTCGGGATCATCTAGGATGAGTTTAGGACGTCTAGATTTGTACCGTCTTGTTGATGGAAGGCCTTCAACGTTATAGTTGGCGGCCACCACATAGGGGTGAGGGGGGGGGGATTGAAGTAACGTATAGAAACGTCTTTGATAAAATCTTTGATAGGGGGAAGATCAAGATCACGGTAGATACAGATAGGAGGGTGCCGTATGCGCCAAAACTACGCTGGTGGTATAGCCGATCTAATGTGAAAGCGGCCCTGTTACAGACGATTTTAAGATGAAGCAAACGACAATCTTCTATCGAGGGTGACACCGAGATATTTCACGTGCTTTTCCCAAGGGATAGCACGGTCAAATAAACGAATAGGAGGGCTTCAAAGTTCTAAATGTTTACATGCATTTTTTAATGTAGCCTATATTGTGTGCCACTGCTGTGCAAAGGTCTTTGCGTCTCCACTCGTCCCTATCTTAGGCCTCCTTATATCACTCCAACAAAATGTGTTCAAGTCCCCCTATCTCCGCTCAGGTCTGCCACGTGTCCAGTTTCAATCACAATGGAACAAGTCAGTGAATATCTTCGACCACCTTTCTGGGCCCATGCGGTTGACATGTCCATGAACTTTTTAATATCGCTATATGCGTTTTTAAGTTTAAATTAAAGTAAATTTGAGCTCTCCCAGGCTTTCAAATGCACATTCAACTGTTGTTCCCGGTTATGTTATTGTAATCTATTCGTACTTTAAAGTAACAATAATAAAATAGATGACAATGTTAGGTTGCACGGTTGACAATAGTACTTAAGCAAAATTTTACTACAAGAACATTGACATGGTTAAGTTAAGCCACCGATCATCATTAACCAACTCTCTTCTCATAAGCCTTTAACCACCTTAACTATTTATAGTCTAACCTTTGGGTCTGAGACCATTAGGTAACAACACAGAGGCGATCAAAATTAAATCAAAGTTAAGGAAAGTAGTATTCAGTTATATTAAAAATTCTACATTCTCACTACATAAAACTGCCAAACTACTATTTTGAATTCACAATTCAGATTCCAATAAGAATAACGAAACAAAACTTTTAATTAGATAAAGTTGTTTCCCACTCCATAAAGATCGCGAGACGCGAGCACTAGACGGAGCCAAATCGTCGTTGCTGCCATTCCCATTCAAATATTCACAATGCAACCTTTTTTCTGAAAGAGAATTGTACAGATGAAGCATTTATTCTCCAACTATGCCAATGGAATCGAATATTGTTGAATTGAGTATTGAGTATTGGGTATTCACACAATCAAAAATTCTAGTAACATTTTTCGCAGCTCTAAGCCGATTGCAATAAGGTCGGCTTTAGCAGCTTACCTCTTTACTGACGCGTAGTGTAAGCGTTGCTCAGAGTCTCCGATGAGACGCTCCTCCCGAATCGTGGAACTCAAACAAAAGTCTGGAGCGATCAACGCGAATAGCAACTTCGTGAAAAGTACGAAAACTAAACGAGGCTTCCGAGATCCTTATTTTAGTTTCCAACAGTTCGCCCATTTTTATGTGTTTCGGGCACCTATGAAATATTGAGGGAGATTAATAAGGTTCTTTTGGAAGTTGTGGCGTAAGTAACTGAGGTAACTTCCGTCCTTTGAAACTTTTCACAAAAGCATCCGATATAGATCTATGTGGAATACATAACTATTGAATGGTACTCGTACTTACATATAATTTTACAATGTGTATGTTGAGGAATCGGTACTACTGGACTCTTATATAGGATTGTAGGTGACTTATACTTATTTAAATTCATACCATAATTATATATGTTGCACACACCTATGTGCTATAGGATAATTACAGTATACAATGAATGGCTTCTTTAGGAGAACAAAATACTCAAACTAATCTAGATACAAATCTTACCTACAAAATAACATCAACCCCTTCATCTCAATCAATCAATCAGCAGCAGCGGAAATTAAAGAACGATGTTAAAAAAGTCAATAAATATAGAAACGACATCAAGAAATTTTGTAGTTACATATATTAAATTTATTAAAACGTTTATGTAACTGACTGTACATACTACGTCAGATTTTCACGATCGAGCGAGTTGACGACAAAAAAATAGGTAAAATCGGAAGGTGCCAACTCGCGCGCACTCGCCGCTTCCACACATGCCAGTTGACGAATAATTTAATTTTTCTGACAAATTTTGGGATAAATATTCGATTTATGACTCACTGACACCAATTCTACGATTTTTTAAATGTTTGTCTGTCTGTCTGTATGTCCTCTTATTATAACTCAATAATGGCTTGATCGATCTTGATGAAAATTTGTATGTAGTAAGAACATGAGATTGTGCAAATGATAGGCTATATATTAATATGATGTTGGTAAACTTAATAATTATTTTGATTAGCATTCATTGATTCATTATTTTCGCACAGCGAAGCGTACGGGAGACGGCTAGTCTTTATATATATAAATCTTCTGTGCGTGTATGTCACTGAACTTCTTCTAAACGGCTGGACCGATTTGGATGAAATGTTCGAATCCACTAGGATTCGAGAATGGTTTACATTTACAATTGGACCCGGTAGGTGGCGCTGCTATAGGGGTCCATCATGGGATACGGGTGTTCTTAAGCGGACAAATGATTAGTTTGTTTTGTTGTCATGGAAACTGTCAAAGCGGTACGAAGTCCACCGGTCAGCTAGTTTAATATAAAAAACAAGAATTTGTATAAACAAATTCTGGTTTAACAAATTTTAATAGTGAAAACACTATTATCGTCCCACGGCTCCTCATGGGGTGATAAACGTAGGTGATAAAGGGCTATAAACGTTGGCCATAGCCGTTAATTCCATGATAATTATGGTGATAATTAGTTTGTAAAAAATCCCAAATGGCCCAATGCAGGCCAGGGTGACTGCTGTTTCCCTATAAGACAAAATAAATAAGTATAGCATTTGCCATTATTTGATTCAATATGAACACTGCAGGTAACGTGATGATGATACTATGTCCAACACTTTATTCAAAGCATTTAGAGTAAACAAAATTTATCTATTCATGACGTGATTGAATGCGCTCCTAAGTCCCCGTATAATATTATCTGCAGCCATCCACTGAGGGTGCCATATTCTGGCTGCTTGCAAAATGCATTTCTGAACTCCCGATAGTAAAAATGGGAGGTATACTTTTCAATTTTAACAATGAGATTTTCACGATTTCGCCGAGCACGTGCAGCGACAGCGGTAATGAGACGATAGTTCGAAATGTAGATCGTGCATGGCAATGCCACAGTTTTATTCATAGCTCGCAGTTCTGGAGCTTGATGACGTCGAACGTTTAAGTAACTTTCGGAGAAAATACAAACTCAGTTATTGGAAGTCTGAAAATCGTGATGGCTTTTGTTATTATTATTTTTTTATATTGAGTAGTCGTTGCGTTGTTAGTGTACAGTCGACCAAATTGAAACATGACCCACTTTTCAGACCATTCCTTTATAATCATTTTATGTAGTTAAGTTTTCTTCGCTATTATTCATGTAGCACTTAGCACGTTTTAAATATGAATAAAAATGCGTCATTACGTGTCAGAGATCTATGCAATTTTAATCTTTGTTATTAATTTTAATTTTAATTTCTATTAAGATGTCATTCATATCATAATTCAAACTCTTTTCACTGCGAGAAAAAGGTATTATTAAAAATAAAGTGACGTTGTGTCAGATGAAAAGTTGTAGTCAGTCTAAAAAAATGGAACAAATATTGAGTTGAATTGAAACAAATCGTATAATGGTCAATTTAGCAGAACAAAGAGCTCTGATTGTAGTGTTCAGTCAACAAGGCTCTAGCATTCGGGAAATATCACGAGAGTTAAATATAAGCCGGAACACAGTCAGAACCTGGATCAAAAGACACGCTGAAGAGGGACACCCTTGAAGACAGACGACGATATAATCATGGCGTTCGTCGGATCACGAACCAACAGAGAACGGAAATGCAACACCATTACGAAGAACATCCTTTTATTCGTACCCGGTATTTTGCGGCACGTTACGACGTATATCTACAAACAATAAAAAATAACAACAACGAACGGTAAACCGTTCGTTTTAGGGAGGCCTTTGTCCAGCAGTGAACGTCGTTTGGCTGAGATGTAGATAGATGATTGTGTACAAATATCATCATCATCATCTTATTAACACCCCATTGCTGGAATCAGGCCTTCCCATAGGCCATAACCCTCCACACTGGCCAAAAGTGGGTTGGTAGGTTTTAAAAACTAAAATTTTTGTCATCAGCCTAAACCAACAACTTTACGTGCCAAACCAAACAGGAAAATGTGTTTAAATTGGCTATCCATCGATAACATGACATTGCAAAAAGATCGCTACCGGAACGCATAATGCGTTGCGTCAACGAGCTTTTCCCTTCGTTATAAAGTAGGGGCACCGGTGTTCGTCAGGAACCAGTGACCGTCACTACCTGCTCCCTAGCTTACATCCCGTTAATCTTCAATGACAACAACCAATACTATTTTTGGCAACGAAAAATGCCTTGTTGAGTTGCTGACCGGTTCCTCTTAGTACAAAGTTTCCCGCCCCGAAGACTGACCGTTATATTAATATTATTATTGGATTCCGACCGGTTCCGGCCATGGCGACCTCTTCGACTCCTAATCGGGTCTACGCTGATGCGCACGAAGATGACTTACATAGCCAATCTTCGCGGCAAACTCTCGTGCACAATGTAGGCATTTCAGTTTGCTGTTTACAAAATTTTAGTTAATGGCGGCGGGCGTACGGGCTTTAAGCTGGTCGCGTTTCACGTCGAGGTCAGCTTGGCGCTGCTTATCTAAATCGCGTACTTGCTCTTGCACATGCCGCGCCATTCAGACCATTGTGCTGCCAAACCCTCCCAAAGAGAGTGCTCAATGCTGCGTCTCTTCATATGACGCTTCTTAACGTCTTTATATCGGAGGAGTTGTCCGCCGATTTGCCCTCCTCAAGATCAGAATAAAAGATGCGCTTTGCCACTCTCTCATCCGCCATACGGGATACATGGCCGTACCACCGAAGCTGTCGCCGCATTATGTAAGCTTCAATGCCACCAACATTGGCTCGACGAAAAATTTCAGTATGTCGCACACGATCAGACCATCTGATGTTCATGATTTTTCGTAGACCGGTATAGCATAATGACATACATACATAAGAGCTCAATGATTGTAGCCTAAACTGAATAAAACATTTTGGATATACAATTACGTATTTTACGATATACCTGCAACCACGTTCACCAAACACGGCGCTGATAACGCCGCGTAACTTTTCCGGGTACCCCTAAATCGCAGTACAATGAAAACTTCGAAACACGCATTAGTTCCCTTATCTTATCTTGTTACCTGAACATGATTAAGCTACAGTGCCACCGGCCCACTCGTGGGGGTGACAGCACGAGTGCAGAGGTAAAACACGAGAATTCGTATTAAGAAATTCTACTACAAATTCCCTAAATCATTTAGGTATCGTTGCAGGTTTCTACACAGTTTAGGCTATCCGACAATGGAACACTTTACCCAAGGTGTTCAATAAAATTATATAATAATTATCTGCAAGGGTCAACATTAACGTTAAAGTTTCCCACAATTGCATCTCCTTTAAATCTAAGTAAAAATACTTAGATATAACAGGTACCCCTCATCACTAGCCTATTTTATGTTCCTGCTGGGGCACGAGCTATCTCTATGGATGGATATGGAGAACGTACTATAAACCACCACTCGGGCTCAGCGCAGATTGGTGGTTTTTAACCACTGCTAAGCTACTGCTGGCCGGGATAAAATGCAAGACAAAACTACTAATATTCATACTGTTCAGTCAAATAAACCCGTTTTACCGAATATGTCAAAAACATTTACAATGAAAATAAACCTCGCTCACGATAGGTACGATGATAACAAAAGATGACAGCGTGTTCGCTTTATTTTCTAAAATTCGTGTTGAACAATAAAAATTGTACTGTATCTATTCCTTTGACATTGTCGGCTGATGTGCAAAACGCACAAAGCATTTAACTCAAAAAAGGTCCCATTGCCACTTACGGCTCTTCGATTCGCTATATGACGTGTCATGTTAAAAATAAAGAGCGTGAACCGACCACAAAAACGATTTAAACCGAAAGGACTTTATGAAAAAAGCCTGTACTAATATTTTATTAATGCCATAAAGATGTTACAAGCGCTGGTTCGTAAAAGGCGCTCGGCTATTATTAGATACATCCTTTTTCAGCGAAAACAGAGGAATATGGACAAAGTAGGAGTAACGAGAGTTAGTTTATTGGTTGTAAAAATAAAAATTTAGTGAGATTCCGGGGTCGTGATAACAGATCTCCACGCTCGTAAAATAATAGCCTGTGGGGTTTGTTGGCTTTCGAGATTAGGAGGTAATTTACGTTTTGTCCACGTTAAACATTAAATCCACAGATTTAATGGTACATTTCATTGATTTATGGTACGCGGTGTTCTATTCAAAGGTGTAACAAAATGTTAACGTTATATATACCTATAATAAGTAAGTTTTTTTTTTAAACAATACGAATTTATGAGTTAGTTATGTATATAATTACATTTATCATATTTAATTAAAACTTTAATTTAAGTCCAAGTTGTTTATTTTATTAGTGAAGATGAAATAAATCTATGTTAGTCGGTAAAACCACGATCGGTAAGCACTTTTACATTGACTCGCTTACAAACCATCCAAATATCTACGTGTAATAAAAAGTCATCGAAAATTACAGTTTACTCTTTCGATGCTGTATTTACACCATTTTACGTATATAAAAACGTTTGTTGCTCCGGCTTCACGTCAAAGCCAGCCCCCCCCGTCGCCCGATCCTCTAAATGCCACTTCACATTTACAGAATACACTAAACATGCACAGTTTGGCAGTCCCTCTAGAAAACTTCCGAAGGTGATTCGTTTTACACGGCTTGAGGAACCCTTTAAGTTTCTCGCCGTCCCCAAACAAGCGCGGTGAAGCTGAAAATGCCGTCTGAACCTATCAACAAACGCTCTCTGTCAAAGATAAACAAACCAACAGTTTGGTCGTTTCTTTGTCGCACCTCCAAAAGATAGAATAGTCTACCAGCACACGTTTTCCCTCTTTCCTAGGACCCCATGGTCCTTCAAACGAGGCGTGAAGAAGCACCTTGTGGGCCAGCCGAGTGAAGTTGACTGATGCTGCGTTGTTTTCACGCTGCACCAGTTGTCTTCGCGTCTGGACTCCATTTCCGCTTAACATCAGGTGGTGTGGAGTCATTTGCCGTGCTAAGTATAAAAAAAATACGCACTACAAAATACAAAATACAAATATATTTGTTGCATAATAGGTGTACATAAAAATCTTATTCTTGGTAAAAATATAAACTTATAAACTTAATTACCCTTTTCAGGCATTGCAATTTACTTAAATTAACACTAACAATTCAAGTTATAAAAAGTCTAAACATTACGTAAAATATGGGTCAAAATATTCTGTTAAATTATAGAAAGCTTTTCCCATCAACCAGGTTATTAATTAAATTTTAAACAATTTGGAGTTTAATTCTTTCGCTTCTAAGGGTAGATGATTAAAACTAAGCACCCTGTAGACGTTAAATGTTTATTTTAAATCTTGTATGTCACCAAATAGAGATTGTTAGTATTATGCAGCTCTCGACCTTGCTAGGCACAGATAGATAGGAAGCCGGGCATAGTGTAAATGATGCTTAAGCACGTTCCGATACCTTCTTGAACTTGAGGGCGTCCAAAGATACGTTTTTCTCTGGTATAAATAAGTAGAACCCACTTAATTTAAATGGGTGATTAAATCAAAGACCTTCATGAGAATGGATAATTAGACTGAGAATGTTAACGAAAGTGATTAAATAATCCGTGACATTGAATTTAACAGTTTTTTTAATGTTCGTATTTTGATAAAAATATATCAATAATATGTAAAAAGAGAAGTCGTGATTCACTGACTGACTGACTGACTTAGCACTGGACTAAGAATGCTGAAATTTTGCATGCATTCATAGCGTAGAAACAAAAATTTAAATACCCCTAGTAATCACGGGATACGGGCATTTAGGTCGGCGAAATCGCGGATCAACATTGTGATAGAACGAACAAAGTTCACTATTTAATATAATTAAAATTAATTATAATTAAAATAAAATTAATTAAAATTACTAAAATTTTGAATTTTGCATTTTAATCGAAGGTTTATAAAGGGATACACAAACTACTTCAAATAGGTATCATAGACATACCTTTATACCCGACGTTTCGACCGAGTTGCACCGGTTGTGTTCGGAAGCTGACTGCTGTTCCGATGCTTGTTTGCGTTTAAAGCTAAAATATATTTTTTAAACTATAAGTACATTTGCAACACCTGCAAAAGGTTGCTAAGTTTTAAAGCTGACAAAATTATATGCCTGTTTTCACCTACAACCTCTAAATTATAAGCTTTGATTATAAACACGTCCTTAGTGACCCTAAGCCATTATAGACGACGGTTGCTGGAGTAAAACAGTCACCCAACACGACTTAGGGGTCACCTAGAACCTAGGCCGTTGGTGAAAACGTGTACTAGGCAAATAAAATATTAATAATTTAAGTATCCGACGATTCGGCCGCATCGTCACATACGGAACCCTATAAACGAAAGGCGGGGCTACAACAAAACCGCTGCGCTATTCAATAAGATTGTTTATTCGAAGCAATAAGGCAAAGTCTCGAGTAATCTCCTAAAACATAGTTTCAATATGTTTCCAATCCAATAAATAGTGCTTTGTGGATGGCGAGCCGGTGGCGGCGGATGGGGCATCCCCGAAATTAGATTGGTGTACGAATACAATGTGTACAATTCGATTTTTCTCTCAATTGGACATTTTTTTACGAATAGGAGGCGGCAGTAGGTTCTCGTTCCAAAGATGAAAGTCGGAATCGCTGATACTATTGTATTATATTTTTACAACAACTAGAAGCTAAATAAAAGATATTTAGAAAATAACTAAATAAATAATCTATGCCTATCCCATTGCTGGCCAAAGGCCTCCATCTTTGAACAATTGATATGTCATAGTCATAGATATTTATTGCATCATCAGGTTATAGGCTTAATCACCACGCTAGCTAAATTAAAAAAAAGCAAATGCTATACAAAACAAAACCTTATTTGTTGCCGAGTACGGGCGTAAGCGTAATAAAACGTTTTGTGATAGCTAATAAATTGTCAAAACAAATTTACTTTTGTTTGGGATTATGCTTTATCCCGTCGGCCTAACGATAACATAGCGTAAACTAACGCTTGCACAAATTTGGTGTGTCTGTGATGAACACAAAAAACTTTAACACGTTCGGGTACGTCATATAAGTCGAAGAGCTCGAAGGCGCAGTGGTTAACGCGCCCAGTCTGCGAATGCTGAAGTTGAGCAACTTTCGCAAAGGATGATCAAAAAATATATCATCTCCTCCGTGCTTCAAAAAACACTTAAAACCGTTGGTCCCGGCTGTATTGGTAGTCGTTAACAACCACCAATCCGCACTGGGCCCGCGTGGTGGTTTATAGCCCTTTATCCATTGGAAAGGCTCGTGCCCCAGCAGTAGGGACATAAATGAGCTGGTGATGATGGTGATGTCCGTGTAAGTCATCCACTGTCCAAATACCAGGTGCGAAGAAGTAACTTGCGGGTCGGCACGGTGAGGACGGTTGGTGAGGCTCAGTCCTGCATTAGTAGCTGCTGTTGGACTCCGCTTCTGCTTAACGCTAGGGTGCTCGCGCTCCAAAATGTCCCTTGAGTGCTCGCGCGGGTTACATGTGTCACCAACGTTTTTTTAAAAACCCACTGCACAAACGCTTTTCCTAAAAAGATAGACTAACTACCTGATGTGTGGAACGAGCCATACTCGATGAACACGTGAAATGACGGCACTGTAGCACCATTTGTTAAAAACATATTTGGCAATCTTACACCCTGGGTGACATATGTCACCCCCGCGAGCGTTAACATCAGTTGGATCTGCCTACTCCACATTAAAAAAAAATTTATAACTATTGGATTTCTAAAGTTAACACGAACACTACACATTAAAATGAAAGTACTTTTACGGATATGTTTATTATACACCTACATAAGTTTTATTTAATCTAAGCTTTTACTTAATGTCTATCCTGACCTTTGCAGGGACCGTGGTCACAGGGAGACTGAGGTTATCATTGTGAGACGACCAACACCTCAGTCTCCCTGTGGCCACGGACCTGCAAAGGGTTCGAAACGTCAGGATAAACATTAATTGAAACTAATATAGTAAGTAGTAGATCCGTAAAAGTGGTTTCATTTCAATGTTTACAACTTCAAAGATTTACCCTTTGCGTTGATGCGTCAGTCAATCGAGACATCTCTTCTTGTTAATAATATAATACGTTATAATGCTTATAACAGTATTAACAGCTCCGGTGCCCCCGTTATGTGCGAATTAGCTTAGGTGTATGCTTGTGTTTACGCCACCCATTTTAATTCATTTAATCTACAAAGCCGCGAGGCGACGGTCTCGACAACACTCGGTCATACTTCTCTTTGTTGGGATAAATGGCTGTTCTGAGGCGCTCACGTCTTTTCAATGAGCGCTACGTGTTTCACACACGAGCAATGCCATGTTGTTTAATATGAATTAATGATTTATGTGAAATGATTATAAATACAGGTTTGTTTTCTAAAGTTTATGCGAACACTACACATTTTAATTAAAACAACTTTTACGAATCTACTCGCGTTTATTTTCACGATGACTACACCACGGACCCTGCAAAGGGTTCGAAACGTCAGGATAAAATAATTTAAATCAATGTGTGAAATAAACGCAAGTAGATCCTTAAAAATTGTTTTATTTAAATACAGAATTTTCAAACTTAAAAGAACAGGCTCACGTCACTTTTTACTTACAACTACTAGTAGTAAATAATAAAGCCTGTAGATTTATTTTTAATAATGTTATTTTTATAAGAAAGTCAGTTATATTAAACGTTTAACATTAGCATAGATCATAATATCATATATAATAAATCATAAGCATACCTATTCTAAGTACTCGACGTTACTGCATCATAGACAAATTACTTACTTAACGCGAAGGTGTATAATTGTATAAATTAAATAACATTTCTTTATTATCAGACAAAATAGTCCACAGTTGGTAAGTAGCAAAGTAACTGGAAACCATATTAGTTATGTTAACGAGATTTTCAAATATAAAAGCCAGCTCCATTGACTCGCATGCGCACAAATAACTCAATGAACCCGCTGAGTGCAAGGCTATTAATATGTTCATTGAACACGCCGTAGTCTATTGTTGCCTCCGCCTACTCTATCATAAAGTGTAAGAGAGTTTTTATGCATAATGTCCTAAAAGCCGTCTGTTCCTGCAACGGCAAACGTGAAGGCACTAGAAAAACTAGTATTTTTTTTTTATATTAACGGGTAAGCACAGTGCCTTGATCTCACCTGATGTTAAGTGATGATAAGGCCAATGATGGAAGCGCACTGCACCCGGGATCCTCAACTAGTGAGGTACTGGCTATCTTATCTCTAGCTGCCGGAACACAACAATGCTACAAACATTGATGTTATGGCGACATATTTAGATAAGATGGTGGTAGCAAGCCAGGCGGACAAACAAGCCCTACCATCAACCAAACCGAGTACACAAACATGTACTCCCCGCTAGGAATCGAACCCGGGACCTCTAGGTCTAAACCGGTGGTCTTAACCACTAGACCACAGAGGCGGTTTAAAATATATTAGTATCTAAATAGTGTCAATGTTAGAAGCATAGCACTGTTGTGTTCCAATGTTAGAGTTCAAATAGCCAGTGCCTAAGTTGTTGAAGATTCCGGGTGAAGTGCGCTTCCATCTTCGACCTTATCATGACTTAACATCAGGTGAGCTGAAAGTCAAGTGCTTACAACTAAAAAAAATCTTTTGTTTTGGTTTGCCGTCGACATGTCTAGCCTGTCTCCACAAGGTCTTTAGTGACATGCTACCCTTATTTGCGTGCCCCAACCGGGTACTGACCTCTCCAATAATACCGCGGGATTGGGTTACGTGCACACTCGAGTTAATCGAAGGTAAATATGCTTTTTGTTCTGAAGTGTGTTTGTATTTAAGTCTCGTTATTAAATACTTATCTACAAAAAAAGTTGTCAAAATATAAATTGAATTTATTAGACAATGTTCTTTATGCGGTTCAAGTTATGGCTGTTATCAATGCTCATCATCATCATCACCAGCAGATTTATATGGTCGAGATCAGATAGATCAAACAGTGGTAAACCTCATGCTACTGAGCTCTGATCTTCGATCTTCTACATTAAGACCCCCTATAGCAAAATAAACATGTAGCAAAATCAGGCTAATAAGACACGATGGTAAATGTTTTTATATAGAGGAATCTAACCGCTTAACCTAGCGCACATGAGGACATCGGTCCATAGCCTACAGCAAGTTGGTTTAAACAAAGCACGGAGCAACACAAAATATTTTATTCGGTTACTTAAGAAAGTGTAAATAGGACCTTTGGTAGCACGTGTACCTGACTAGCGTAGGACAAAGCCCTAGGGCTAGAGCAAAGGAAGATCTATGCTCAGCACTGCCTCGAAAAGAGTTAATAATGTTGAATAAAGGTCTAATCACTAGACCATCATTCTCATCATTTCAGAATCACCTGAAAATCACCTCATGTCTGACACATTGAGATTATTTGTTACATAGTAAATTGCAAAATGATCCCAGGTCAAGGTTGATACATCGTGATTTGTCGTCAACCTCATGGTTCAAAATAACAGTAAACAAACCAGGTCAGTTTTAAACAAAAATAATGTATTGAAATAAACTTCTGTTTTTGTATGGATACCGAAATCTTCGTAAATTTTTTTTTTATATTAACAAGAGTGTGTTTTTTACTTGGTTGCATGGCTATCTTTCAGGCTTATATACCTATAGCCAAATGTCCTGTATAGGCCGCCAAAAGCATTGCATGCAATGGTTCGATTGAAAGGGTATTGAGGCATATTGAAACGGCCAAAGGCTCAATGAAAGTTATATAAACCCATGTATGATCCGTCAATAAGCTGCGATGATTGCGTGTTAGTAAGCGAACCAGATGTTTGTTTGCTTGCTCAGTCAATTATAGAACATAAATAAACAAAGCGATTATACAGATTAAAAGAAATGTACTAAATACTACCAACTGGTATGTCTCTATAAATATTTCCACTAAAATAAATAGCCTCTAACAGCTTCTTCTGTTCGAGGAGCTCGATGGCGCAGCGGATAACGCGACCGGTCTGCGAGTGCTGAGGTTAAGCTGCTTTCGCAAAGGCCGGTCATCAGATGGGTGACCAGAAATGTATCATCTCGAGTTCCTCCGTGCTTCGGAAAGCACGTAAAGCCGTTAGTCCGGCTGCAGTCGTTAACAACCACCAATCCGCACTGGGCCCGCGTGGTGGTTTATGGCCCGTTCTTCCAATCCATCCATAGGGAAGGCTCGTGCCCCAACAGTGGGGACATAAAATGAGCTGATGATGATGATGATGATGATGAACAGCCTTTCTGTTGCGAACTCCATTGTTTTGTATCAGCTGTGTTTTAGTTAGAGGAGTACCTAGTAAAATGTTTTTATTTCGTTTATATAATGTTAACGCAAATTTTGTTGCGAAACAAATTAAAAAAACACAAATGTTGAAAAAATTTCCACGAGCAGGATTTGAACCTGCACCCTTCTGACATACCGGGTCAGGTACTCTTCCAATTGAGCTATAGTGGTTCCGGCGGTTGGTGGTTGGTCCCGGCTGCATAAGACGTCGTTAACAACCACCAATCCGCACTGGGCCTGCGTCGTGGTTTATGGCCTTTTTTTATACTTACGGGTAAGCACAGTGCCTTGATCTCACCTGATGTTAAGTGATGATAAGGCCAATGATGGGAGCGCACTTCACCCGGTATCCTCAACTAGTGAGGTACTGGCTATCTTATCTCTAGCTGTCGGAACACAACAATGCTACAAACATTGATGTTATGGCGACATATTTAGATAAGATGGTGATAGCTAGCCAGGCGGACAAGCAAGCCCTACCACCAACCAAACCGAGTACTCAAACATGTACCCCCCGCTGGGAATCGAACCCGGGACCTCTGGGTCTAAACCGGTGGTCTTAACCTCTAGACCACGGAGGCGGTCTCCCTATCCATCTTTAGGGAAGGAAGGAAGATTCTTAACATAAGGTAAGATGAAGGCACTGTGCTCAGCCGTAAGGTAACATTTATCCTACTAATATTATAAACGCGAAAGTTTGTAAGTATGGATGGATGTTTGTTACTCTTTCACGTAAAAAGTACTGAATGGATTTTAATGAAACTTTCCTCATATACAGACCATGACCCAGACCAGCATATAGGATACTTTTCTTTTTTTTACTTTTTTTTTTTGGTAGTTACCTGGTAATATATAAAATTAGAAGTGCAAGGATTTCACCACAATTATAAATCCACGTTGCATGCCTTAGCAGCGGCATATTGAGAAGACACTATAAGCTTTAAGTTTTTGTAGCCTACCTAGTTACTGCTTGTATTTGTGTTTATGTTGTCGGATGTCGGTGGTTCTTACAGATAAATAAATTTAAAAGAAATATACACGGTGCTATTTTAATCATCTTAAAGCCGAAGCCCACTTAATGTATTCATTTATATTTTATCGTATGTAAAATGAAACTTGCTCCTAATTAAGATTTATTTTAATTAAAAGTAGAAAATAATTTAATAGTATAATTTCTAAAAACATCCTGTAAAGCGCACGGAGAGAAAAGAGCGACGAGTCAATAGTGAGGAGCACGTGTGTGGGCGTCACAAAGAACACCGTAAATATTATATACAGTATGATTCATAAGTATCTTGAATTAATTAATTAATTCACCCTATTATATTAGTAAGAATAGAAAAAAAATACTACATAGAGTTACCTAATTTAAAACGGATACATAATATGGGTTTTGGTTTTAAAACAATAAAAATAACACCGTTTTTTATATCTTACGGCTAAGCACATTGGCTTCATCTTACCTGATGTAAAGTGATGATAAGGCCAGTGGATGGAAGATGGAAGCGTACTTCACCCGGAATCCTCAACTAGTGAGGCACTGGCTATCTTATCTCTACCCGCCGGAACACAATAATGCTACAAACATTGATGATAAGACGACGTATTTTGATAAGGTGATGGTAGTTAGCCAGGTGGACAAACAAGTCCTACCACCGACCAAACCGAGTACACAAACATGTAGGTACCCCCACTGGGAGTCGAACTTGGGACCTCTGGGTCTGAGACCGGTGGTCTTAACCGCTAGACCACAGAGGCGGTTGTGTACCGTGTATAATGATGACCGACCTTGATAAATTGCCCTGTATTTTGAACATTCTGTGGGGCGCGTTTCAAAAGATTATATATTATGTGCGTACTTTCGAGTATTACGAATGAGGATGTCGTAAAAAGGGTGTATAGCGCGCGTGCGGGTTACACCATTAAGAGTACGTGTCAGTAACTTAATATGTAGGCCCATTTATATTACTTAAAAGTGAAGTGAAATGCTTAGCTTTATTTTGAATACAAATACGAGGCACCTCAAGTTAAAACGACACCCAAAATTGGAGTATAATCTAATAAGTACAAGGCTGTGATTTGCTTAAAAACCATACACGGTCACACAAAACTTGTAACTTGATGTTTTATTTTAAACTAGTTGTTGCCCGCGACTTCGTCCGCGGAGACTACAGTAACAAAAATGTATCCTATATGCTGGTCTGGGTCATGGTCTGTATATGAGGAAAGTTTCATTAAAATCCATCCAAAAGAGTAACAAACATATATCCGTACTTACAAACTTTCGCGTTTATAATAATAGTAAGATGGTTTAACATAATATAATATAGCATACTAGCTTTCCCTGGCTTTACTCCTTTTGAGTTAAGACAGTTTATGTGAACACCAGATCTTTTAACATTAACTGTAAGACAAATAGGTAGGTATTTATTTTATAGTATAAAATATGTACCTTTGCGTCGTTATATTGTATGGAATCTATTTAATTCAATAGTTAAGGAGTCAAGAGTTAACGCAGTTCCGTTTAATCCCTAAACATTAAAAGACAAAGTTTCTCTTCTTTTCCAATCTCGGAACTAACTACGACTCAAAAAGTTTACAAGTAATTTTAATTAAACAAAAAGATAGATAGAGATAAAGAGAGATAGATAGACTAGGAATAAAGCTAAATCTCCGTCTGGCGACTTTAATTATATTAAATCTAGAACATTGAACACTTTGTGACGTCACTTGCCCTACGTCATTCCTAGACCTCAGTCAACCCTTCTTTGAACCGTGATCAAACACAGAAGGCATTTTAATGATAGCTCGTTTAGTGCAAACTTTTAGATATTGCTTGATGTTGAAAATGTCTATTATTGTATATTTTATGTTATTCGTGCATTCAAAAAATTTATAATAATATAACCACCTGTGTGGTCTTGTAAAAAACCAATACTATAATTCTTTAAAAAATAAATTTTATGCAACTTTTGTTGAGAACAATTACAATTTTATAAAGTTGTTGAAACATGTGTACCGATTCGAATCGAGATTGTGGATATTTTTTTCATGATGAAGATAAAACTAAGAACTATCGTCACTGGAATTAGGAGATGAAGTCTCCAGGAGCATAGTGGCGATATTTCTTTGATGAATCACATGGCAACCTTAATACATTCAATCGGTTTTAACTTTATCAAAGCATAGAATTTGAGCCTTGTACACATTCCCCTTTCTTTTCAGGTGTCGAATTATCCTGGTAGGTGGAAAGTAATTAATAACCCGACGACTGTGGGAGTGAAATGGGCCTTTTGGGAAAATTAATTTATTTTGCCGCCGGAGCTCCGACGGGCACAACAACATTTTTTATTAATTATTTTTGTTTTGTCATTGCTCTTAGTAATTGTCTGTTGTCTTTTAAAATTAATTATAATAGCGGTATACCATCCACGTACTGATTGACTGTATAATTAGTAATTATTACTCACTAGTTCGACGTTTGTAGGTTCCTTATAGGGTATAGATATCAGTTATATTTTGAAGGTTATCTCATAATCTAGAATACGGCCGCCTAGTGTTTAACATTGTTTAGGCAGGTGTCCCACCGCCGACGATGAGCGAGTAGCGAGTAGAGCTAGAAACTAGAAGCGAGTTGGCGAGCAGCGACAAGCGAGTTGTAGTTCCGATAGTTTTGTCGCTGGGCTATAAGCGAGTGTTCTTGTGCGATGCATGGGCGATTACTCGCACTACTCGTTCGGGGGGCGGCTAGGCCTGTAGACATGAGCAAAGTCGTTATTTTGCAATCACCGTGACTGTCGTTCCAGTTACACAAGAAAAATCATCGTGACTTTGTCACGTCGATCACGTCGATATCGTACATTTAAGAAACACAGGTACGGTATTATTAAGAAAAACGTACATCTCGTTAATATTTTATGTTGTCTTGTCATTCTCAAATATGTACGAAAATCTTCGTTTGACAACTCGTTGAATAATTTAAACTCATTGTATTCTCTTCTGAAATAATTAATACTTTGCATTGAAATTCTTCTTTTCAAAATATTCCTTTTTTTTCCGTTTTTCCAGAACTGCCGCTGCTATAGTCCATTTCAACTAGGATGATCCCGGTGACAGATGTCATCAATAACGAAGACGTGACTTTGTAAAATCGTATGAACTTATTTGACTACATCAAAATAACATATTTTTATATAATCCATCACTAAATATACTACAATTACTTTTTATAATTCTATTTTTTACTTTAGATTAGGTTTGTCTCCATAAACTCTCGCATAACACACATTAATCACAACTTTAAAAAAATATAATAAAAAAACGTACCCCTTCACAAGGTCATTTCATTACAAAGAAATACTAGTGTTGGGATAGTAATCCAATTGAAGTTCAGTTGACATTCAATAACTAATCAATTAAATTTAACTTTATATTTTTCATTCTAGCTGTATTAATTAATTTGTTAGTCTATTTTTATGTGAACATGTAGATTAGTCTACATTTTTTCTTTTTATTGCAGCGTCATTACGAAAAATATTAAAATGAAACATCTTAAACTTATAAAACAAAAACAGTATATATATATACAGCCAACACGTCACTGGTAAAAATTGGGCGAAAGTAGTCGATAAGACAAAAAATACTATATTAGAGGACTGGGAGAGGTACGTCAGAATAGATCGGTGGAAAGACCAACTTATAATAAATATCGGCGATAGCGACTCTTCAAGCGATTCTGACAGTGATTTTTCAGATACTTACTGAATAAAAAATTTACTCTTTTCAAATTCTGTTTCATTTTACCGAATAACACTGTGTAAAACATACATTTAATGCATTTATGAACAATAAACTTTCAATATAATACATAAACACAAATCATATTTAAAGTATTGTTAGTAAAGTAAAATCGATTTCATTTCCATATATAGTATTATCGATTACCAGAAACAATCGAAATTATTTTATTGTAGGACATCTCTACAATTGTCGAAATCGAACTGTCACCGGGATCATCCCAGTTGAAATGGACTATAATATACAAATGCTTTATACATCATCGTTGTCGTCTGAACAAGACAACAATGATAATTCAAAAATTGTTCGGAATTCATTATATACGTTACCTATCCCTAGCACTCAGATCCGCACTTTAGGTGGAAATGATCACTGGTTGGTTGCTCGGCGAGACCGTCAAGCGAGTATCGCTGAGCTAATAGCTCTTATCGCATAGCGGCCAACTAGTAAAGCGAGTACTCGCCGGCAGTGTGTACAGTCAGCGATCAACTATTAATATGGATCTCTTTTATTGATACATGATCTATTGTACGTTTCTTGAGCGAAAAAATAGTCGATAGTTCGTCGCTTACTCGCCAGCGGTAGGACAGCTGCCTTAATCAACAACTATTTTGAGTCGGAAAATTAATGAAGTATTAATTTGCATATAAGATGGGCGTATCAATTATCAGTTATCGGACTTATCACTCAAACATATTTAAATACCATCTAATATGAATAAAATGTATGATTAAATAATAGTTAAACAATTAAAAGTAAGGAATACAAAATAATTACGTAACCAGACTTAAGCATCGTTCGTTTTACGTACTGGCCATTCGCACATTACATAAAATAAACAGTACCCCAGAGTGTTTTAAGCACACTCCCTAATTAAAATTTACAAACATTTCAAATGCCCAACAGCGAATATTTCATATAAAACGTTACCAAATTTTCATACGACTACAAGTACAACTCTCGAGGAAGGCCGGGATTATGGAGAGCTGTTTAAAAACACTCATCGGTGTCCATGATGAGCTTAGCTTGGTTGACCTTTGATTTCAGCTATTTGTACTAAAGTGACCTAGTGACCATCTTATATATATATATATATATATATCTTCTGTGCGTGTATGTCACTAAACTCCTGCTGCTGGACCGATTTGGATGAAATTTTCTGTGTGTGAGTGGATTCGAGAATGGTTTAGATTTACAATTGAACCCGGTAGGTAACGCTGCTATATGGGTCAATTATGGGATACGGGTGTTCTTAAGCGGACGAATGATTTGTTTGTTTTGTTGTCATGGAAACTGTCAACGTTTTGTTTGTTTTGTTGTCATGGAAACTGTCAAAGCGGTACGAAGTCCGCCGGTCAGCTAGTGATATATAAAATTCAAGTTTTCTGGATTAATTATTAAAGTATGAGGCAAAAAGACTATAGGTGTTTCTACAACCATGTGAAGCGAATGGTTTCTTTTTTATGTCTTTTTGTTGTTTTTTTGAGATGCACACCGGTCACCAAATCTTAGAACAACACTTAAAACAATATCTGCCTTACAAATAAACAAAGAATAAGGTCCGAATAGTTATTTCTTGTTATGTCTCTTTTACTCTAATTTGAAATGACGTTTACGTGACAGGAACAAAACACGGAAACAAAATTCGGACCTTATTCTTTGTTTGTTTGTAAGGGGTTATGAGTATAACATACTTAGATAATATACACGTCATAATTTAAGAAAACATCTGAGTGATGGAAATTGTCCTTTATGTCCGTTCAATTATATTTTGAGATGAATTAAAGAAAAAGCTTCAATTGGTCTTAATTGCCTCGGTGGCAGCGCTCGGCCCAGTTCAATCAAAGTGTGTTTAGGATTTTCCGATGCATAGCATGGGTTCGTGATCACCAACCCGCATTTAGCAAGCGTTAATTGTAATTTCGTTTTATATCATTTGTATTCTTGGTCAATAAATATTTTTTTCTTCCTTTTATCAATTGTTTTTTATACAACAAACATCGCGAAATAATACTCAACGCAACACATTATTAACTTCAACTTTGCAAAAAGAACAATATACAACATCAGCATAATCCATACGGATCAGTGATTGCTTAGCCCGAGCGCAGATTTAACACATTCAATTTACCAAAAAAGGCCGGTTAATTGGGATGTGGTCCCGCGGGAAATCTTCGGGAGGCTGGTAATAAAGGGACTTCCTTTATCTTTCGCCTGAAAACGTGATGTGATGACAAGGTGAAATAATTAAAATTACGTATAGGTACGTGAATAGGTTTTAACCCCTCTACTCTATCTGTGTGTGTAAAAATTATCTCTTTTTATAAGGAGAGAGTCGTTATTATTTATTTGACGGCCAGGGTGACTCAGAGGTCAGACATCCACCTGCGCCGTATGCCAGTCTTCGGTCGTTTTAACGTTATCTTATCATAGCCTGCTGAGATTGCCCGCTCTCATTAGCACTCCGATGTGACTTCGACCCATTTCGTTCGTGCATTCTAACCATTCACTCTTCATCTTCGGTAAAGATGGATGGATTTCAACGCTAAGTTCTTGGCGTGGGTGTCCCCAGTGACGGAAGTAAAAGGCCTGGTGTAATCTGGTGGTAGAAGCCCCAACCGATCCCCTAAATGTCACTACACATTCACTAGATACACTGAACATGCACACTCGCTTAGGCTCAAGACATCTTCTTCGTAGAAATGGGGTACGACGGCCCACTTCACATGTGAAGTTGGCCGTCGTACCCCATTTCAAGCAAGCGCATGCGCTCTATTCAAGGTACGGGCGCTTCTCTCCACCTCCACGACCAGCCCCCCGATTGCCTAACTCTATCGCCATCGCTCTCGCCATCGCGCTCTATAGTTTATGAAATGACAAAGCGATATGAAAGAAATATGAAAGCAATATCGAAAGCTATAGCCTATAGCTTTCGATATTGCTTTTATACCGATTTCGAAATGACATGCTGACGCCATAAACTATAGAGCGTGATGGCGATAGAGTTAGGCGGTCTGGGGGAAGGTCTATCTGAGCCGAAGTTCTAGTTTTAGAGGCGCCCTCGGCTTGTTCCGCTTTCGATCCAATCTGAAACCCTTGAAGAATCTTGTAGGGAGCGGTGACACGCACTATTACGTGATGCCATTCCCACTAGAACACCTCTGACGGTGTTTCGTTTCACACGGCTACGGCTTGAGGAACCTTTTAAGTTTCTAGACGCTTTCAAAAAAAGTCCGATCACGCTTAAAATAACGACTGAGGCAATGAGAAAACCCTCTCCAAAAATTGCTTGTAGGAGTCTGCCTAGAATACAGGCAGAAGCTGCCTAGAAAACAGGATAGTGACCACCCAACTGGCTTTTTCTGCGGCTCCGCAATATTGTTTCGTATTGCTGTATTCCAGTTTAAAGGGTAAATGAAGGTGAGTAAGCAAGGAAGGTAAGTAAGTAAATGTAAGTAAGTAAAGATGTAGTTAGATAACAGGGCATAGAAGCATAAGAAATTATAAAGAAAGGTTGTTGGTGTAAAACCTTTCGTATCGCAAGCGTCCGTGGGCAGCAGTGACTATAGTCCATTTCAACTTGGATGATCCCTGTGACAGTTCGATTTCGACAATTGTAGAGATGTTCTACAATAAAATAATTTCGATATACGATATACTATATATGGAAATGAAATCGATTTTACTTTACTAACAATACTTTAAATATGATTTGTGTTTATGTATTATGTTGAAAGTTTATTGTTCATAAATGCATTAAATGTATGTTTTACACAGTGTTATTCGGTAAAATGAAACAGAATTTGAAAAGAGTAAATTTTTTTTTCAGTAAGTATCTGAAAAATCACTGTCAGAATCGCTTGAAGAGTCGCTATCGCCGACATTTATTATAAGTTGGTCTTTCCACCGATCTATTCTGACGTACCTCTCCCAGTCCTCTAATATATACTACTCAAAACAAAATAAGGGCCACGAGGTATTTTTTCATTTTGGTGTAAATTATTAAACATTTACATATTGAAAGTAGTAAAATATTGAGTATACAAACTCTTTGATACCTAAGCTTTTTAATATTGTAGTATTCATCTAATGCTGGCAACAATTTTAAATAAAATTTGATTTAAAATTATTTTTGAAAATTTTGATTCCATTTTCTTTTACGTTTTGCTTTCCTTAGCTTCTTGGTTTATTAGAAATTATCAGAGTTCATTGATATCTCGAGTCAGAAACATCTTTTGCAATATGCCACAAGCACGCAGGCGTCATATGGACTCGCTGACAGCAACCAGAGCCGTTACAATGATTGAAGAAGGTCATTCGCAGCGATCTGTGGGTTTGCAATTGGGATTTTCTCGAAGAGCTATTCAAAATCTATGGAATCGTTTCCAAGAGACCGGCAGTGTTAGAAGAAGACCTGGTTCGGGCAGAGTTCGCATTACAACAGCTCAAGAGGATCGTTACATCCGATTAAGTGCGCGCCGAGATCGCACAACGACGGCCCGCAAGCTGCAAAATCGTTTACGGCTCACAACGGGTACTCGTGTCAGTGACCAAACTATTCGTAATCGATTGCATGAAGACCAGCAGGCATCAAGAAGGCGAGTTGTCCGTATTCCATTAACCAGAAATCATCGTGCAAATCGTTTAAGATTTTCCCGTCAACATTTGGACTGGGACATAAACCAATGGGGCATGGTGCTCTTCACAGACGTATGCAAAGTAAAATTTTTTAACGACGATCGGCGTATTAGAGTATGGAGAAGACGCGGCGAGAGATTTTCAGAAGCCTGCATCCATGAAGTCGATCGTTTTGGTGGTCCAAATGTAATGATTTGGGGCGGGATAAGCTTACACGGCAAAACTGAGCTCGCTATTTTAAATGAGGGTACTGTTACTGCTCAGCGGTATATTGAGGAAGTCGTCAGACCACATGTGATCCCATTTGCCCAGCGAGCGGGTCCTGGATTCATCTTGATGCAAGACAATGCTTGTGCACACACGGCTCAAGCGACTCGGTTTGTACTGGAAGCGTCTCAAATTCAAGTCTTGCCGTGGCCGGCAAACAGTCCGGACTTAAATCCAATAGAGCACATGTGGGATCAGTTGAAACGAAGAGTTAGAGACGGTGATCAGGAAATCCACAACCAACAGCAACTCATCAACGCTGTTAAAAGGGCCTGGGAAGAGATTCCAATGGAAAATGTCAGGCATTTGATTGAGAGCATGCACTCCAGGCTTCAGGAGTGCGTAACGAAACGAGGGGGGCATACCCGTTACTAAAAGATGAGCATGGAGTATTTTCTTTTGTTTTCAGTAACTTTACATTGTTTTTATTTTTAACCTTAAATGTGTTTTTTCTTTCAAAAGCAAATAAACTTTTTAATCATTATTATTGGAATAAATTTATTGGTCTACACGGTAAAAACAACATTAGTTTTCGTTATGGAGACAAAAAAATTAATATTGGTTTTATTATTTTCATGGTACAGACAAAATACCTCGTGGCCCTTATTTTGTTTTGAGTAGTATAGTATTTTTTGTCTTTTCGACTACTTTCGCCCAATTTTCACCAGTGACGTGTTGGCTGTATATATATACTGTTTTTGTTTTATAAGTTTAAGATGTTTCATTTTAATATTTTTCGTAATGACGCTGCAATAAAATGAAAAAATGTAGACTAATCTACATGTTCACATAAAAAAAGACTAACAAATTAATTAATACAGCTAGAATGAAAAATATAAAGTTAAATTTAATTGATTAGTTATTGAATGTCAATTGAACTTAAATTGGTTTACTATCCCAACACTAGTATTTCTTTGTTATGAAATGACCTTGTGAAGGGGTACGTTTTTTTATTATATTGTTTTAAAGTTGTGATTAATGTGTGTTATGCGAGAGTTTATTGAGACAAACCTAATCTAAAGTAAAAAATAGAATTATAAAAAACAATTGTAGTATATTTAGTGATGGATTATATAAGAATATGTTATTTTGATGTAGTCAAATAAGTTCATACGATTTTACAAAGTCACGTCTTCGTTATTGATGACATCTGTCACAGGGATCATCCTAGTTGAAATGGACTATAGTTACTTACTTGCTTATTAGGCGAGCCATAATTGTGCTTGTTTGCCACAAAAAATCATAAAATCAACAACAAAAACCAAAGAAAATAGTTCTTAAAAACATATCTGTACAAAAAATTGTTATTGAATAAACAACTGTTTGAAATCTTACATTTTTCGTACGAACAATAATTGCGAATGATATATCTATGTAGGGAACGCTCTAACCACCGAAAAAATTTCCTTCAATATCCGCCCATAACACATCCATCAGCCGCCCAGTCAAAGTTCATCAACATCACAACGCGATCAACTTATTTCTTAGCAGATTGGTTTCACAAACGTATCTCCATGCCCTGCCCCTAACCTCTGGAGCGATTGAAAAGCTAATTTAATTTTTAACCCACCCTTTCTGGTGGCCCCGGCGAGAAAATTGTTTCATTAATTTCATTTTACTTAGCTTAATCCTCGTAAGGTCGAGTTTTGTAAATATCTGGCAAGGAAGCCTTTCTGTAACTTTGATCTCTGTATTTTATTTCCTAGCAGATTCCACGCAAATTTATATCCTATTTCAAAGTTTTTAAATTAATTATTTACATCTTTTTTAATAATATTAATTGGTAGAACTTTATAATACAAATACCATGACCAATGACTCTTCATACCACCGTAAGTATTGGTAATTGGTGGTCAGAGGTTTGATGCTTTTTGTATATCGCAACGGGGAAGCCCTAATTCTTTATCTTTCCTGATTGTAAGTTATGATAAGGCGTTAGATATAACACGTTACATTCACATCCCATCGCACCACCATGTTTACTGTCAATGTGATATTATCACTTTCAACAAATTATCTAAAAAAACTTGTTTGTGTAATCTTTTAAAGTGGCACTATGTCTAGAATTGTTCATGTAATATTTAACTAAATATCTACTAACTGTAAAAATGGCTCAAGTAAAATGTACGCTATATCTCCAAATTAATGATCTTACAATATACGAGAACCTGGTGAGGAGAAATACTACTCACACTCTAAACTTAATCAATGATAAGTAAAAGGCGTAGCAGCAACTCCAAAAACTTTATAACTGATAGAAATTCGACGACATCCGAACACGATGTTTGCCGAGAGATATTAAGAAAATAGATGCACTGTATAAATGCCTCAATGTCTATTCCAATCGCGATTATTTAACAGGTTACTGAGACACGTGAAATGAACAAAAATAGATGCCGTACCTTCGGATCTATCTTTGTTTGTTCATGGTGTTTTACTATGATAAATCATCGGTGATTTAGGATGTTTTTCTTTATCTTTACTTCTTTTTCTTTGACTTACGTGATCATCAAATTAGAAAAAAAAATAACCAACCTAACCAGCCTTCAAGAATAATGTGTGGAGCTTTGATACACCTGTCAACAATTTTAATATTATAAGATTTACGAAAACAATGCTACGTCATCATTTGTGAAAGGAAACATCGTTAAAAATGAAGATGTAAAAAATGCAAGTCAACCAAGTAAATTCCTATTGTAGAACTGAGCAAGGGTTGAGCAAGGGTTAAGCAAGGGTAAGTTATGGTCTAAGTTAAAAGCGTTGAAGTAAAAAACACAGATGTTTAAAAAAAAACTTTTATTGAAATAGTAAAAGTTAAAAAAATAAAAAATAAACAGGTAATTATTTTATTGAAGCGAAAAAACACTGATGTTTAAAAAAAAACTTTTATTGAAATAGTAAAAGTTAAAAAAATAAAAAATAAATAGGTAATTATTTTATTGAAGCGGTTAGAACTTATTTGAGTCATCATCATCAGCTTGTAAATTTCCATTCATACGGATTTGTTATTGAAATGAAACAACTTTTACGGATCTACTCGCGTTTATTTTACCTAATGTTTCGAACCCTTTGCAGGGTCCGTGGTCACAGGGAGACTGAGGTGTTGGTCGTCTCATAATCAGTTAGTAGCTTGTATACCCTCATTTAAATTTAATCAGGTGCGTTCCGTTTTACGCAGAAAGAGCTTACAGTATCTTTTGGTCTGGCAGTATGGTGTTGGGGCTGGGATTTATTATTTTGTATGATGGGATCCCAGGCTGGTAGTAGATTCCAACCATCATTTCTATTGAAATTAGGATGTTTTTTAATTTCAATAGCCTCGCGTATCATCCTAGGGATGAATCGTTGTTCTCTAGCGAGTATTTGTGGTTTATCAAATATGATTTAATGGTTGGGCCCCTTTAGGACATGTTCGCATACTGCAGACTTATTTTCGCGCCTATGCTTGACGTCGGCTATATGTTCTTTAAAGCGGGTTCCTACACTTCTCTTTGTATGCCCGATGTAAGAGAGCCCACTGTCGCAGTCCAGTTTGTACACGCCTGCATCTTGAAGGGGTATGTTGCACTTGACAGGTCGTAAAAATTGGTTGATCTTCTTCGGCGGCTTGAAGTAAGTAAGTGGTGATTGAAGCTCGCTTTAGGATATGTCCAATCTTGTCAGTGACACCTTTCATACATGGAAATACAACAGGTTGGCGCTCGACTGTGGTTGGTTTATTACGTTTTCTGTGACGAAGTCGTGGTACTTTCAGTTTAATATCCTGTAGTACGTGCTTGACATGCTAAAGCTACGCAGCCAGGTGTTGGGTGTCACAGATGTGTTGCTTTTAGAAACAAAGATTTCCCTACAGTAGCCAACTGTCTAGGATGGTGGTGAAACTCACCATTGAGGTACCTATCGTATGGGTTACTTTACGATAGACAGTGTGACTCAAACTATGGTCCGGGTTCCTGATATTTGCTATTGTTTTTTATTTACCGATATACACTTAGATCTTACTAGATAGTCATAACCCTCATCATCATTTTATGTCCCCACTGTTGGGGCACGAGTCTTCATGGATAGGGAGAAGTGCCCAGTGCAGTGCGGTGTTTGATTACATAGTAATCAGTAGTTATTAGAAGTCTAAAAAATGATTTAAAAATACATTTTCAATGTATTTTTGTATCAACTATGGATTTATGAAATCATCTCAATTGATAGTAAGTGAAGAATGCTATCTCACTTCAACTGGAATCTTCAAATACAGATGAGTTAACTGTCAAATCTCTAACTTTCGAAACACAACACAACTGCTACAGTGACACTGATCTTGTGGCGGCAGATTTTTATAACATCTACTAATAGTTTAATAAAAAATGTCATATGTTCAGACAAATACATAGTATACATTGAAATGAAACTCTTCATACGGAATTACTCATGTTTGTATTACATTATTATTTTGATTATAGAATTTCTGATTAATTAATATGTTCTCATTCCGAGAACAAGCGGTTCCCACTAACAACCATTACTCTGAACGCGTTGTTTGAAAACGCCCCTCTCTCCTCCATCGCAACGTAGGGTAATGAAGACCCTTTGCGAGCTGGTGATTCAGGGATTCTCGCCCCGATAATGGGAGATAGCCTTAATCACGTCTCCGTAGGAACGTCTCCCAGAATTTTTTCTCCCGACCCTCGTTTATACTTCTGACTTTGTTTTTGCAGGGGCGACAAAAAGTTGGGAGAGCTTCGAGGCAAACGTGGCTATTTTTGGTAGGAATAATGACGCTAATTAATTTTACGTGAAGACTTTTGTGACACGAATTTGAGTTTATTCTTTTGTTGGCTCATTAAAAGTGAGGAGTCCCTTAAGGTTGTATAATGGACGGTATTCGTTTGTGACTTTTGGTATGATTCAAAATTTTAGTAGAAATAATAATTATCAGTGATATACTGTTCTTTCCCATTCACTATTCTATTAACTGTTGTTGAAACGATCAAGTTGTAGTAACTTTTATATTTTAAAATTTCTATTTTGCTGTTTCTGAGTAATTTTAGTATATAAGGATGTTGACATTTAAATATTTGCTTCGTATTTTTAATAAACATATTTCTTTTGGGCAATCAATTTCACTATTTCATTGAAATGTGAAGTTTTGAGGTACCTACACTTTCATAACATCTGAGAGTATTGTGTAAATCTAATATTTCTATAACAGCAGTCTATAGCGATTCCCTATAAAATATTAAATATTATATTATAAGCAAAATAAATTTTATTTACATTTGAATAAAGGTAAAATATCAATTACTTTCTTTAGATTTCCCGTGAATATATGTACAGCAATTAGTACCACATTTGATTCTACTGTGAATTCAATCGTGACTGTGACGGCTCCAATCATATTTGTCAATAGTGAAACATCGTGTTCAATAACAAACTATTGACGTCTTACAAATACCAGTTCCCAAAACAACATAATAAATGTAGCGATTTCTATATACCTCGAGAAATAATAATTTGCTACAGAAACCTTCACCGTACCGCCAGTATTTCATTAAAAAACGTCAACTTCGGTGGGAGAGGAAGCATGAACGTGACGTTGGAACATATCTAAATTTAGATTTATTTCTGTATTTTGGTATATTTTTACATCAAACATGAAAGTCAGCTTCAGGTAGCGCCACGGCACGTTTCGACGAAAGTTTTTGATAAGTTTCACAGACCAATGAGCTTTTACGCTTCTTTGAACCTTAAAAACCCCGGCTTAATATATTCACTTTTCCATTTGTTTTTTTTTATATCTTTCTGTGCCTTTATAAGTATATCTGGGAATACCTATTGTACTTGTAGCACGTTCTTTGGAAGTAGTTTCTCCTACCTTCTTTATTTCATTTGTTTTGACAGTTTGACGTTTGTAGTTTGATGACTTAAATACAGTCAAATTTACATGTAGGTTTCCATAGATATATGTATTAAACTTAATTCAAATCCAAAATTCAAGCGTGCAAAGCTGCGGGTAGAAACTAGTTGACTACCCTATAAAAGCTAACAAACGCTTAGTTTAAAACGAAGCCATACTATTTTATAACACCAACGTCTGTCCACTCAGTAGCGATATGAACAGTAATTGAGTTGTGGAGTAAGTTTAACAACGCATGCAAAAATAATGCAGAAGCCCCAAAAGCAATATATTGTGGCAACAACCGATGGCCAAATTTATATTTATCTTGTATAAACTCTATATTATAATCAACGTTAATGGTACACCGTTCAACCATAAAGTATGATGATAATAAGTTATGAAAATATCGATACTTTGCAGAGGCAGTGTTGGCAAACAATTTGAAAAGTACAAATTGTATAGTAAGGAGCCTAAATATGCTGGCATAAGGATAAGCTGTTCTCATATTATGTTTTCATCATGATGCTTCAAATTGTGATATATTTTTGAGTAAAATCACAAACCGCTTGTGTCCGTCGGTGGCACAGTAATATACTTATACTCGTGAGCATGTTTTGTATATTAACCAATTAGTAACTCGCCAACTATTCTTTATAAACAATGAAGTACCTACCGCAAGCATTAAACTAGGCTGAAATAATTATTTCCTAATTCTTACGCGAACACTACACATAAGAATGTCACGCAATGTGATCACTGTACTTGTACTGTACAGACTTTTCAAAAGCTAATAATAAGCTAATATTACCAAAATAGTAGTTAAATTTACATTAGCATTAACGCACTAGCATCTGAATCGTATAGATTAAGTCAGTCAAGCCGGGCTAGAATTTCCACAAATCGAATGACTGAAGTTTGATAACGGAGCGAGCAGCGACCGACTGAACCTCCGAATAGTTGGGAATTATTATATAGGAAATAGGAAACCGATCTGAAATCTTAGTCGGACTTCCTAGAACAGAATAAGCACAGCCAGAAGGTTAAGTTTATACGTACCGCGCTCGAGCAACTCACACATTGACCGCTTGCACGGACAAGGGTCTCGGAACAGTTCGAAACAGACCGAGCGCAATTGTTGTGAGATTCCGTGTCCATGGTTGTCTTTGTGTGCGTTACTCGAGCGCGTTTATATGAAGCTAGCCTTCTGCAGTCTCCTTATTTTCTGTTCCTATTTTGTGGAATCCTAAACTCAATGTGCTGTTCATCCTCCTCCATCTGATCATCCGCTCATTCTACATCCCCGATCCGATCCGAACCCTTCGGAGAATCTAGTAGGGCACGGGGACGCGCACTTGTGCGCGATGCCGTTCTCTCTAGATAACCTCTAAAGGTGATTCGTTTCACACGGCTTGAGGGACCCTTTACGTTTCTCGCCGCCCCCAAAAAAGCCCGGTGAAGCTGAAAATGCCGCAGCGGCAATCAGCAATCTCTCTCCAAAAAAAAAATCATTCTACATTTGGAAAGGAAAACATTTTATTGGTTCAACTAATAGTATATCCCTGGCAGTATTATATCTTTTAATAGGATTTTGACTGATTGCCGATCACTCCTATATCTATATCTGTCAAAAATTGTTTTGCATCGCTGAGCTCCGTGCTTCGGAGGGCGCACGTAAAGTCGTTCGTCCCGGCTGCATAAGCAGTCGTTAACAACCACCGCACCGCACTGGGCCCGCATGGTGGTGTTCCCATTCATAGGGAAGGCTAGTGCCCCACCAGTGGGGATATAAAAATGAGCTGGTGACAATGATGGTGATGAGTTCCGCTTTGAAGTTTCAGGACATACAAGCATAAGAACTAATGCTTGAGTCATACCCTTGGTGTCGTAATCCATGGGTAGCGGTGACCGTTTTCCACTAGTAAGCTAAATAAAAGTTATATTATTCTTACTATATTCTCCATCCACCACTATCCACTTTATTTTGGAATCAAAACTAATATTTTGGCTTGCGAATTACATACATTAATAACCCCTCCAAAAGGCAAACGTTCGTTATGTTAAATCAGTTTATACAAATATAAAACTATATCAAATTATAGTTTATTACTTTAATTTTTGCGTTCAGAATGCTATATGTAATTACAAGTTAAATTAACTAGAAAAATAAATCGCATGGAAATTCTACTAAAAAAATAAAATATCTTGTCATTATATGATTTCAACAATTTCAAAGATTACGCAACTCACAACAACATACTAGGATTTCAGCAAATATTATTTTCCTGGAAACATTTCCTTTCTTCTGCACACAGCTTTAGCCTCACAATAGAAATGTTCGGTGAAGAGTACTATAAAGTGTAACACACTGAATAATACTGGTTGGCGACCGTGTGTTGCCGTTATTACTAAGCTTCCATGTAATAAAGTTAAGACTTTATATAATATACAACGTGTAACAGAGTAATAGAACGTGTAATAGAACAACGTGTAAGGTGTGGTTAAAAATGAAAAAATATCAAATGTATCCGATTTGGATCTTGGATGTGTTGTTACTTAGATATAGTTATTAACTTTAATTTGTCATGTAATCTATACTAATATTATAAAGAGCAAAGCTTTGTATGTATGTATGTATGTTTTTAGTTTTGTTTTCTTTTGTTTGTTTTTATATGTGTGTTTATATTTTATTTTTTGGCAGGCCGCTAGTTGTAAATAAAATATTTATATTAGTGAAGTGATGCGCGTCAGGCGCGCGTAAGCAAGC
The DNA here is from genome assembly GCA_949315975.1 of Eudonia truncicolella. Lineage (NCBI taxonomy): Eukaryota > Metazoa > Arthropoda > Insecta > Lepidoptera > Crambidae > Eudonia > Eudonia truncicolella. The sequence goes on along the minus strand of OX438826.1, from coordinate 1,479,459 downwards.
AGCAGTGATCATAAATGTTAGTACGCAGATATTACTAAACCACTAGGGCTGTGACTTGTTTATTTTCATGTGACGTCACTATATAAATATAACGTCATAATTTATTATTTTATTAAAAATTGCATAACAAATAAAAGTTTCTACATGTCTTATTAACTCTGCATAAGGAGCTCGATGGCGCCGTGGTTAACTTTCTCAAAGGCTGGTCATCGGATGGGTGACCAAAAATTTATCATCGCGAGCTTCTACGACATATCACATCACTGCCAATGAAACCAACGGCTTTACGTGCCTTCCGAAGTACGGAGGAGCTCCAGATGATACATTTTTGGTTACCCATCTGATGACCGGCCAAAGCGAAGTTGCTTGACTTTAGCGATCGCAGACCGGGTGCGTTAACCACTGCGTCATCGAGCTCCTCCTAATAAACAGTTTAGTAATAATACCGCAATAACACCCTTCAGTAATAACAGGAATATGAAGGTAGTTGTCTGATTTGTTAGATTATAATAGGGATAGGAATTCTCATAGAAATAGGGAAGTGTGACCGTGAAATTTACTTGTAGTTAATGCTTTTAAGAGCTTTTACATGATCCCAATGATAAAATTGATCAGCATATAATTTAATACAGAAAAAAACCATTGTCAAAAAGCACAATTAGTTCTAAAACGGGCATAATTATATGGCGTATAAAGTATTGAGTTTCTAGGAAACTTTCATAAAAGAAGTAGGAAAAAATAAATAAATAAATCAAACATAGGGAGCTTTGGTAGCACGTGCCAACTTAATATCAAAGCGCACTCTGTTATGCGATGCTGCGAGCACCGTTTGAATTTCGACTTTTTAGTAAATACCTAGTTACAAACTGCTAAATTAGTGTAACAGATTCTCAAAATCCAGCGAAATTTCAAGCACAAACTTAGTTATTGTTCCGGTAGAGATGTTTGTGAGATTGTGATGATGGAGGGTTCCATGGCGATGGTAAATAACGACTGCGACTGTTTATGTGATGTTGTATATTTACAGTGAATACATTGTGACTAACTTATTATCTAAACCTTACAAGAGTATTTATACAATATAAACTATGTAGATGTTGGAGGGAGGATGCCGTGTCTTATCTTAATCAGATCTACACGCGATTAGGAATGCGTTTACAAACTCTTTAACCATACGTGAGGATAGGAAATTATGTGGCGACCGCAGGCCGCCACATAATTTTGACCTTGACTTGATTTGACCTTGAGTTTTTTTTTTTTTTATACTTAGCACGGCAAATGACTCCAAACCACCTGATGTTAAGTGGAAATGGAGTCCAGACGCGAAGACAACTGGTGCAGCGTGAAAACAACGCAGCATCAGTTAACCTCACTCTGCCGGCCCACAAGGTGCTTCTTCACGCCTCGTTTGAAGGACCCCATATCATAGGAAAGAGGGAAAACATGTGCTGGTAGACTATTCCATCTTTTGGAGGTGCGACAAAGAAACGAGTCACCAAATTTCTTTGTGCGCGATGGGATATGTGTGACAGTGAAGCGGTGACACCGGAGAGCAGCTCGTGTACTCCTATGGAGGAAGGGAGAAGGTGGGATAAGGTCAAAGAGTTCTTCAGAGCACTCGCCGTGATATAAGCGATAGAAGACGCTGAGTGACGCTATATCTCTACGCAATTGCAGGTGTTCGAGTGTATTAGTTACCTCTGCATTGCCGATAATACGTACAGCGCGACGCTGCAATCCGTCTAAGGCATCGAGAAGATACTTTGCGGAACCGTCCCAGGTGTGCGAGCAATACTCCACGCAAGACCGTACCTGTGTCTTGTACAAAAGACACAACTGGTCAGGCGTAAAGAATCGCCGCACTCTGTTCAGGACACAGAGTTTTCGTGAGGCTGTTTTGATCACGGCTTCGATATAGTCCTTTTGATTCAGATCGCAGCGAATCGTCATACCGAGCATGTTGATATTGTTCTGCAGGCTTAGAGATGTGCCCTGAAGAGTTGGAAGAGGAAGGAATGGTGACTTTTTGGCCGTAAACGCACACACCTGTGTTTTCTTGGCATTGAACTCAACCAGATTATTGGAGCCCCGATTAGATATGAGGTCCAATACCCGATTGAGCTCAATGACAAGATTCACTCGTTTCTCTTCAGTCTCGACTCGCCCAGCCGCAGGGTGACCGTTACACCCACCGTGCACTGTACTATCATCTGCATAGCAATGAATATTTCCAAGTGGAAGCATATCATTGATATGCAGCAGAAACAGCGTGGGGGACAGAACGGAACCTTGAGGGACACCAGCATTCACTGACATGAGCCGTGATGCGCATCCATCAGACAGGACACGGATTCTACGCTCATGCAGGAAGCCAGCGACCCAGTTGCAGAACTGAGCAGGCAGACCGTATGCCGGAAGCTTGGAGAGAAGAGCTTTGTGCCAGACCCGATCAAATGCCTTGGCTATGTCGAGGCTAACAGCCACCGACTCACCACGCTTGTCAATAGCGAGATGTGCCCACCCCAGAGATGTGCAACGTACGCTAGAAGATCACCCGTTGACCGCTTCGGCCGAAACCCGTATTGGCGATCGTGAATTATGGAGTGTTCTTCTAGGTAGTGGACAAGTTGTTTATTTAAAATGCGCTCCATGACTTTGCACAAAACTGAAGTTACTGAGTAATAATAATAAAAAAGTTTCGAGTTGTTTTATTAATATTGTTTTCTAAAGTTTACGCGAACACTACACATCGAAATTAAACAACTTTTACGCATCTACTCGCGTTTATTTTACACATTAGTTTTAATTAATGTTTATCCTATCGTTTCGAACCCTTTGCAGGGTCCGTGGTCATGGGGAGACTGAGGTGTTGGTCGTCCCATAATTAGTTAGTAGCTTGTATACCCTTATTTAAATTTAATCAGGGTGCATTCCGTTTTACGCAGAAAGAGCTTATGTGTGTCTCGGACTTTTCGATACATAACCTGGGTTTTTGATCACCAACCTGCATTTGGCAAGCGTGGTAATTAAGCCATTACCCATTATTTGTAGTGATGGCCTTTATCCAGCAGTGGGACAGTTATATAGGCGATTTACTACTTCACTACCATCTTACTACAACAATCGATACTAACAGCTTAATGTGTCATGCGCAGAAGGAACCTTTTTATAGTAGTTTAGGAAAATGACTACTCCGCCGGATGTAAAGCAGAAGCAGTGTTCAGATACGAAGACATTCATTCTTTTCACGACATTTGTGCCTGTCCTGTACCAAATTTTCTCATTGCCAAGACAAGTCGTCTACCAATTAACAACGTAAAAAGCTTTTAAATAGCATTTGTCAAAAAAGTTGACCATATATCACTTTTTTCCTGTTTTCTGTCTTCCCGCCACATCGCAGTCGTATTAGCTATCTATAAATAAAGCGACACATTGTCGAGTGCTGTTCGTGCTGACAGTAATCCTCTCATATATTCTACTGAGACATTTTCATAATCCTTATTTTTGACTCGTTCGTGCCGCTAAATAAACATCAGAAGGTCTGTTATTTGACCTTGAGTAAAGCGCTTGTGTCAAGGTTAGTTTCCATTGCAGTGGAAGATTCTTTGCAGAAAATAAAGCGTTTAAAGTTTCTCGTTAGGGGTGACTTCCATTGAAGATAGCTCATCACGATTAGCGTTAATTATTTTTAAGAGATCACTGTTTAATTGAAAACACTTTAAACGGTTTTAAATTAATTTTACATTTTTTGTCTGGCATTTTAAAGCTTTCACATGTCCAACTATTATTATTTATATTTCTTTTCTCGAGTGGCGACCACGTACCGGAAAGCGCAGTGTGAACAGGATTCCAACAAGGTGGACCGACGATCTGGTAACGGTTGCGGGGAAGTCGCTGGATGCGAGCAGCACAAGACTGGTCGTTGTGGAGATCCTTGGGGGAGGCCATTGTTTAACAGTGGACGTCTTTTGGGTGAGATGGTGATGATGATGATGACAAGTCCAATGTAACAGGTAAACTAAGTTATTGGTAGTCTCAAAAGTAATAAGTACCATGTTACTGTTAACAGCTACGACTCGTTACCGTTCCGTCTTACGTAGAATTACCTTTAGCTATCACTGTCTTTTGATTTTGTAGTGTGGTGTTGAGGTTGGGTAAAAAAAAGAAACTGTATTATGGGATCTAACAAGGTGGTATTTTCCAAGGTTTTCCATTGAATTCACATGTTTTTTTTATCACATTATTGGCCTTGCATGTCATCATAGGGAGTTTTGGATATCTATTTTTCAATTATCCTTTGCTACATTCTAAGCATTATTATGTTGTGAATGTTCCTTCTAAATAATGTTAAGCAATTACGGTGGGATAGAAACGGTTTGAAACGCAATTTTCAGAGGCGCCCAAACATCCAGACTTTTGTAACTATGCCTCAAAGCATCAATCAGACGGAGTAATTTAAAAGATAATTATTTTGGTGTTGATTATTATTTGTGAACTGATGGTAGCTAATTAAACTGATAAAGATTAGATATCGACTCCCTTTATACGAGTAATAACTTTATTTTCATTTTTATTTTTTGCATTATTTTTATGACTTTTTGTTGTTATTTTACAGCTAAAAAGTGACGAAGCCTTATCGTGACTTAAGATGAAAACAAATACTCGACTACTAAAGAACCGGCTATGGGCTTCGAAACATGTTGCCATGTTACTAATATTGCTCTTTTGGCCAAGATAAAGGTAGCTAGCTGGATGGACTTAAAACATGCCATACTACAAACCAAACAGAGTACAATATGTAACTTTGCAGGGCAATAAACACGAAAACTCTGGGTTATTACTAGACCGCAGATGCTACAAATTCAAGATAGCTAATCAGATATAATGAAAGAAGGGTTAAAATAAGTATTCATCTATTATGTATATAAATTATGTATACACTAGAAAAATTAAATCTTTTATTTTGTCATCATCATCATCATCAGCTCATTTATGTCTCCACTGCTGGGGCACGATCCTGCCCTATGGATGGATAGGGAGAACGGGCCATAAACCACCACGCAGCCGGGCCCAGTGCGGATTGGTGGTTGTTAACAACTGCTAATGCAGCCGGGTCCAACGGCTTTGCGTGCCTCCCAAAGCACGGAGGAGATAGAGATGATAAATTTTTGGTCACCCATCCGATGACCGGTCTTTTCGAAAGTTGCTTAACCTCAGCACTCGCAGACCGGGCCGGAACCGGAGATTATTTTTTCAATTTAAAAAAATCAGACAAGTTTTTATCTCCATAGCCCCTGGGTCGGTCGACGCACATTAACTCTGTGGTCTGTTAGTCAAATGAAGAACTCCCTAACGATTTATCAAAGTTTTGAATAAGCATAGACTAATTTCGGTTACAGCTGTGAATCGCAGAAGGTCAGCTACGAACAATATCGTAGATGATTGACTGGAAATTCATTAGTTATTCAAAAGTACGATCTAGAATAGACGGGCTATTTCTTACTGTTTCGATACAAACAAACGGTTTATGCCCCTTTTTCACCAATAACCTAAAATTGGAGTTAATTTTCGTGTTAGGTGACGCTTTAAATCTAAAAACTGTCTTTTAAAACGTCGTAAGGGTACAAAACTTTATATTTTATATTTTTGTTTGAACAGAATTAATTAATTGTAAAGAATATTTGTAAAAATATTATGATCGGATGTTAATAACGTTAGTTGTTGACATTGAATGGGCGCCTTTGCCTTTCGAAGTAAAAAAGTAAATAGTGTTGAATAATTTCGGCGAGCGGGTTCGAACCACGATAGCTCAATTGGGAGAGCACCTGACCCGGTATGTCAGAAGAGTGCAGGTTCAAATCCTGCTCGTGGGAATTTTTTCAACATTTGTGTTTTTGTAATATGTATAGATGTTAACGTTAATAACGCAGGTAGTTTCTTGCCAAATCAATTACCATCATAATTTTTTGCCATCTTCATACCGAAGTTTGGAGATCAGTGTACAAAAGTTTCTGCGATCCCATATAGCTTGTTTTAACTGGGGCGACAGCTAAGTCGTCTACTGTTTGATGTCATCCAGCTATTTGCGTCGCGGACGTCCCGAAGCTCTCTTTCTCGGAAACAATCAAATCGATGAGAGAACGAAATTAGCCGCACGATAATTGATAACGTTACGTTTGCGTGTGTGAGTGTTTGTGAGTACGTGTTTTGTCGTGGTTAGCTTTCATGGGTGCACAAAATAAAATAAAACAAAAAGTGATTTCAAAACTTGTAATGTACTTGGGTTTAGTTTCATCGTTTTATGATTAAAGCGTTTATTTTTTAAATATTATTTTATTCAATGCGCCTTAACATCCCTTAGTATAATAGCGGAGCCTCGAACAGTGAAGAATTGGCTACAGTTAATAGGTCTTAAAACATGCTAAACCACGTAATCAATCCTTTCTATAAGATGGGGTCCTTTAAACGAAGTATGAAGAAGCGACTTAAGGCTCGGGAAGTCAAGAACGGCTAGTATGGAATACCTAATCCTGCTTCACTAGATGTCTTCGCATCTTGACTCCACTGCTGCTTAAGGGTGCGCCGACCAAAAAAAACTATAGTTAAGTCACGGTTCAGTTGATATAATATGAAAAAATTGATATATAATATATATAATATGAACACACAATTATAATTTTAGTTATAATTATAATTTTACAATTAGTCCGACCCATAAATTCATAACACACTATAGTTTTTTCTATGATATTATTTAAAGTTGGGCAAAAATCATGAAAATGAGTGGCGGCGTTTAGCTGATATCATATAGTTTATCTAAATTATTGTACCTCTGATTTTGTCTAAACAATTAGCAATGTCTAAATTACAAATCGACCGTCTCACATTTTCGATTTATCGAGCGGTTTTTTAAATTATTATTTAACAAATTAACACGTCAAATTCCCCATACATAATTAGTATGGCCGCGCGGCATCATATAAATATGGACGAAGACATTTCAAATAAAATATATGACACTTGTCACTTACAGACGGCGCACCCTTATCATTAAGTAAAGCGGAGCCAATTGCATACTTTTCGATAAAACAAAAAAAAAACAATATAACTTTAAAATGTGCTCATCAATATCAAACCGTTTACAGACCTTGGCGTTTCAAACTCTTTACGGAGTCCGTTGTGGTCCATCAGTTTTCACGGTAAGTAGGTATATATAGAACATCAAACACTGTTTACCGGCTGTATCTTAACATACAAAACGAGCTCACTCCGTCTCATCAAAACCTCCACAGAGAGCTCCGAACAATCTCCTTATCCCGGATGATATTGTAGATTTGTCGCAGTAATCCGTTCAGAGACGGAATTAATCTTTGCTCGACAGGCTTACGTCTATCGGCTGCAGTAAATAACACGTTCATCCAGTAACATGCAGCGATATGTCAAAGGATTTGCGAAGCCTTTGGTTAGGCGCGTTTGAGCGGATGATAGTGGCGTGGACTAAAAAGCAGCATAAATATTTATCACTAAGGACATAAGAAGTGATCTCTGCTTACCCCAATGGGAAACACAGACAATTTATACAATGTATGTATATGACATATAAATGTTTAAGAACTTTATTTCTCAAAAAAATATTTACACTATTCATCCTTATGCGTTATTATCGTTATGCGTATTGGTCGACATGCGTTGTGGTCATAATGCGTTGTGGTCATAATGCGTTGTGGTCATAATGCGTTGTTGGTCCATATGCGAGTAAACGATTTAATCATCATCATCAGTTTGAAAGAAGAAGAACAAAATTGTGAAGATACTGTTTATGCTATTTTGAAGGAGCTCGATGGCGCTCGGTCTGCGATTGCAGATGTTAAGCGACTTTCGCATAGGTCGGCCATCGGATGGGTGACCTAAAATTTATCAACTCGAGCTCCTCCGTACTTCGGAAGGCACGTTAGGTCGTTGGTCTCGGCCGCTTTAGCAGTCGTTAACAACCGCCAATCCGCACTGGTGGTTTATGGCCCGTTCTCCTTATCCATCCATAGGGAAGGCTCGTGCCCCAGCAGTGGGGCCATAAAATGAGCTGATGATGATGATGTTGATAATTATAGATTGAAATTTTTTATTTATTATTTTGTGACCCACATTATTTATTTCCTTTTCGCAAACAGGCGCGTGCGCGACATTAACCAGTGAACTTTTATTGGCTGAAGCGAATCTATATTCCATAAAACGTATTTTTTTTAATTTAAATCAATTTGTTTGCCGCATGCCACATTTGTATACAAAATTATTATTTGTATACAAAAGTATTATATTCTAACTAACTAATTAACCATTATAGCGGCTTGTAAGGGCTAATCAATGTTAAAAAACTTTAACATGTACTGGTTTACTCAAATTCAATTCTTTTATTCGGATTGTTTTTAGGTTACTGCTTTACTTTGATTGTAAATGTACCTATATGTTGGTTAGTTCGTTTCGTTCATTTTTCCCCAATATGATAGTACAGCTAGAAAGACTTCATTTCTACTTAATATCAGGTGGAATAGACTCATTTGCCGTGCAAACTGTAATAAAGAACAATAAATCGTTATAATATTTCCCCAATATAAGAGCTATGAATAACCAATGATAGTACGATCTACGGTGCACGAAAGCAAACCCCGCTTCAGATTGGTTCGATTAATCATTACTGACTAATGCTCACATATAATTTGCCATACAGTTTCAATGGCAAAACAGTGGCCCACTAAATAGGTTCACACCATTAGTAGGCCGGTAGCTGGTAGCTGGTAGCCGCCATGATAATTAAGAACCGTAATTAATCACTGCCTCAAATTCAGGCCAACTTTAACCCCAATTGCACTGAGCTGTGCCCGTGACATCAGATTAGAGTTTACAACCTTGATTTCTTGAGGAGCTAATTTTCCAAACGAAAACATAACTTGATACCATTTAATATGGCACAATTTGACTTTTGGTGGTAACAGTAAATTGGGACAGATTTTTGAGATTTGATTACCGACATGGTAGTAGTGGAAATAAACTGTTCCTATTTTTTTTTTTATGGTAAGAACTTCAACAACAGAAACATATTTGATAAACATTTTTTTACTTACATCAATGTAAAAGATTTTGTTGGCAATTATTATTTACCCTACGCAAAAGCATGTTTTAAAAAAATATTATAATTTTTAATTGAGAAATAAATTTATTTTTATAGGTAAACCTTTCTAAGAACGACGTTTGGGTCGACGATACGTAGCGTCGGGTATTTACTTAAAAAGATTGTAATATACACAGTAGTTTGCGTTAAATTAAAGTTTTTAACGGCGATTAACGAAAACTTTTTTTATAGATATCATTAAAATACTTTATACCCGACGTCTCGACCGAGTTACACCGGCAGGGTCTCGGGCTGACCAGTCCATAGTCTATGATACCTATAAAAAGAGTTAGCGTTAATCCCCATTATTAAAATGGAACGCGAATGTTAAGTGTATTTAGTTTGCGTTAAGCCTCGTTAAATCATTTATCAAATAAACCATTTTTCCTGGCCTGACCTAACCTAACCTGCCTGGGGGACACGTTAAGGCGAATAATAAAATGATGTTACGATTCATGAATGCAGCAACAGATAGAGCTGGGACGAGGACATGATTTAGTGGCCTGTGGTCTAGGGCATAAGCTGCAGCGGCAAGGAATAAAACTTTTTTTTTATTTTAATTTAAATTAGGAATGATTTGTTTTTTTAATTTAGTGATTAAATGTATTTCGTATGCTGTACGGTATACCATGGAGGTACGTTTAAGCGTTCATAATAGTGATACCGAAAGAAAAAATGTATTGTTTTGATTGAAAAGAAATACACTCTTAACTATAATATCGGTCAGAGATAAGAAGGCGGTTGTTTTTAGAACTCTTTAGTTAGCTCTTTGGTTGTTAATGGGAATGTGGTAATATTATGTTACAAGGCCTAGCTTCTTATTAGGTATTATTTAGTTGTTTCGACTGATGACTACATAAAATGACTTAGTACCACTGTTTGTACGAATATCTTATACGAAAATGCCATACGAAGAAGAAATTAAAAATTAATTAGCTGAAAGAAAACCCGAAGGTCCTAGGTTTAATTCACAGGTCGGGCAAAGTATGTTACGGATTTTGCGATGCATAGCCCGGGTTTGTGATCACTAACCCACATTTGGCAAGCGTGGTGATTAGGCCTATACCACAGCATAAGAAAGAAGTATTACATGCTTTTTCCTTATGCTGTGCCAATTGTTGCGATGACTTGATTTCAATGTTGGATGTTGTGTGGAGGACTTTGCCCTGCAATTACTATAATTACTTTAATTTATCGGTCATAGGTGAAATATACCTTCAGGATGACATAGTCGGCTTTCCATTCTTAGTTTTCTTTTCCGTGTACTTCCTAAGTTGTTCAATCTCCAATGTCGTTGGAAAAAACCCTATTACTTAACAGGCAATGTAATATATAATCTCACCTTATTTTAATTTTTATGTGATTGAAATAAGATTAAAACCATTAGAAGAAATATTGAAACGTGCTCATTCTTATAAGGGAGCATTATACCTCTGTTTTTAAATTATATTTGAATTACTATTCTTTATGTGTTAGTAGTCTTATCTAATAGCAATTATTTTATCCAAAGAAATAAAACAAAAGTTCTAGCATTGGACCATTTCATAACCCTTTAAAATCGGCTTTGGATTTCCAACATTTTATCTGTAGGGTCCTTTTGCTTGGCCACAGTCGGAAAAATGTATTTAGATCAAAACTGAATTCAATATCTAACAAAGACATATTATATATTATATTCTGAGATAAAACCTGAGCATAAATGAGAGATAAGTAGGAAGATAAAATAATAATTTTAAGTAAATATTTAATAAACCACCCTTTGGTTGACATGTAGAGGCTGCCTCCTAGTATGTAAGATTAATGTTTGTAAGAGAATGTAATATTCCTAGTGTTGCAATAGTTTTAAATAATTATCATTGTTTTTATCGGAAATTTCAATAAGGGTGGGATTGTGAGACATTTAATTTAATTTTCTTGACTGCCACAAGGGTTCCGTGTCATTATGTGTGTCAAGAATTTTACATAATGTAAATAAAAAATCTACCCTCATATTATAACTGATTCTTGATAATCATGGTTATGAAGTACATAGTTGTAACTGAATTACTTTTCAATATTGTTTTAAATTAACTAATTTGACCGCAAAGCGCCAAATTAATGCTTGATCATATCAAGCAAAAGCTAATGGATCAGTAATACAGATTTCAGCAAATGTATTGATGGGCACTGAGCAAAAATGATGGCTCATTCGAAATCCTCAAAAATTTCGCTAACTCAATAAAACGAAAGCGCATTTAGCCAAATCGAGCCTTAATATTAAAAAACCGGACAAGTGCGAGTCGGACTCGCCCACCGAGGGTTCCGTACAAATTTATGGGTACATATTTTATAGTCCAGGAATCGAATCTCCAACTTTTCCCGACTGTTAGGTACTACATACACCAAAGTTATTAGGTACCTATACATATAAAAGTGGGAAAAGGTATTTCTTTTATTATTCCTCGTCATAAATCAAAAACTATTGATCATAAAAATAATTAAAAATCTGTTTAAGCTTGTGCAAATGTAGCCCTTTCATACGATACCCCACATGACACGGTTAACTTACTTCAAAATTTTGACCCCCGATCCTTGCATGTTTTTTTTGTGATTTAATTAAACATGTATAGTTTACAGACTTTTCTCTGTATTTGTAGTATAAGACGATATTACTTGCCAAACTTCATAGTTCTAGGTCAACAGCAAGTACCCTATGAGTTTTGATTCCCTTGAGAGTGTCAAAATATATGTTTTTTGCGACATAAACGGCCGTATATAGGTTTTTGTTAACTTAGAATATTGATTTTTTTACAGCTTCAAGGGACCGCAGACCTGAGTATATGGTTTTAATTTCAACTCGACACCTCCACGCGTTCCTGAGATAAAGGGTATTAACAGACAGACAGAGAGACAGACAGACAGACGGACAACAAAGTGATACTATAACGGTCCGATTTTTCCTTTTGAGACACGGAACCCTTAAAATGAAGAAATCATAAAATTTCTTATCATTACCTAAATTGTCGAAATTGTCCAGAAAGCTTTTAAGTCCAACGATTTAATACTAACGCTGTTTTCGGATTTGCGACGTATCCAATGACTTACGAGATTAAATGCTTGAGTTTTGGGAAAATGGAGGCATTACGCTTACGTTGAGTTTGCTTTCAAATAATTTATAAATCTAATGAACAGATGCTTATGATGTCTAATCCCAATTAAACGTAAAGCAGATTTAGTATGATAAGTAAAGTAAAGTTGGGTAAAAAAAACTGCTGGTGATCACAAATCAGGGTATGCATCGAAATCCGAAACAAACTTTGCCCGACCTGGGGATTGAACCCGGGACCTTCAGGTATGGGGCCGAGTGCTTTGCCTCCCGGCCACTGGGGCATTCAGTATGCAATGCTGAGTAATTTTTTCTGTCCTGATCCCTCTTTGGCTATAAAAATAATACCATCACATTTAATACAAGAATCAAGAATCATTTCTCGTATAAAAATAAATCTGGAATCCTAACTCCAAATCGCACATAGTCGGTAAGCCTACATAATTTTTCATCAGGCGTTAAGATGGAACGGCGCGGCGCAGCGAGGCTGCTCTGAAATTCAAGCCATAAATCTAGCCTGCTCCAAGTTGGCCGGCTAACTCAGGCTGTGGAGAGGCTTTTACACACCCACGAGACGAGACAGAATTATCGTGTGTCCGTTACAATGTAGTAAAATGTTGATGTCGCTTGCAGTCTGCATACCAGTGTCATTGTGCCTTTGGTTTAAGGTTTTAATCGTTGTTGCAAAATTTTTGATTCTAACAGATAGTCATTTGTTATTGTTGTCTTTTTTTGTCTATTCAATTACGAAGTTTCTGACTTCACAAAGGATTGGCCCAAAAGATAGAGACAGATAAAAAGAGAGCAAGATGAGAGATCTCTGCCAAGCAGTGTGAAGGCAGCTTATAATATAAGAAAAACTTGTGGTAGGTATAATTTAATTATATATTTACTAAGCTCTGTAATTAGACATCAGGGTTGGCAGTACGAAAGTTATAATTAAGAGTACAAAATAATTTCTATTAAAGATCTAAAAGTAAAATATTAAAATCGCAAATCTATTTTGCTATTTATTTGTGCAACATTGTGTCTACTGTAACTATCTAAGATTAGAATATATATAATATTGCAGACACGTTAATAATCATGACTCTAACAACCAACGGCTTAATCATACTTCTAGTACTTAAAAGCGTTGCGTCTGATACAGACAAAGGTAATTATACGACGCGACGCTACGTGCAAGATTACCGCATCGCAGAGAAATCCGCCTTACCAGAGACCTACAAACACGAGCGATTTGTGAAGCGATTAGCAAATATCTATTTCATTGCGCGGTAATACGGCATCAGACTTAACAAGTACGAGCGTCTTACCGATGTGGCAAGCGAATGTCTAGTTCATTGCACGTCCACATTGATTTCTTAGGAGCTTGATTTTGACATTTGGACTAAGAAAAAAGTCGCTGATAAAATTTATCAGTCAAATGACGTATAATTTTTATAATAGGTGGCTATCTCTTGGTTCGAGGTGACTAAAACTCAGACTTACATGCTTAATTAAAGGGATAATTATTTCTGATTAATGTAATAATAAGTCTTCACTTTTTTATTTTACTACTCTGAAGCTCTTGGTCGTTGTTAAATGTCAAATCTGGCCGCTGAGGTACGATTGTAGTTGTTTAGGCCCAAGTGCCTGAGTGTTTGGGATAGCAATCGCAGCTATCGTAGCATGGGTTAATGGTTTTTTGCAGGAGTTTTTCACTTCTGTATAATGTAGGTACTTGGTAAAATATTGTAGTCTTACTCTTTTCTGCATTGTCACTTCGTTATATTTTACAAAATCACATGTATAAAAAAAAAGATTTCGAGTTTTATTTCATTGAAATCCTTTATATTATATTAAACAGTAGTTTTTTTGAAAGCAGAATCAAACTTCAGGGATCGTGGCCGAGCGTTTGGGTTGTCGCACTTAAGTCGTAGACGCATCGTCTGGTCAAAAAGGGTTGGGCTCAGTACAGGTATGCAAAAGAGGCCGCTTGCATCCCTACTATTAGTTCACGCAAACTGTAATAACGAATATATATGCACACATAAGACAACACCCGTCGATAGTCGGTCTCACATAATATTTAATATCGGAGTAAATTGAAAAAAAAACAAATCGCCCATTGCGTTCTTTAAACATCCACTGTCGCCGTAAATACTACGAAAAAAAAACACGAACTCAACGTCAATTGTTTTTCAACAACAATTCGCGCTATGGTCATTGTTGCTGGTTCGCTGTTTCAAGCGAGTTTTGAATGAGTGAACACATAGTAGTGCCGCTGATATATAACAGTGCGTGGAGGCTTGTAATGCAATTATACCGTTTCAGGGAATAGCCTTCTTGTAGTCTGAATGAGGCCTATATTTAGGTTTATGTCTATATTTGCCGTTTTCGGGATATTTATTATTTCCTTTCTGCTTACACTCGACTGTTGCTTTTATTATTGTAGTAATTGTACTGTGCAAACCTATTATACAATGGTATAGGTACCTATATAACACAGTAGGTATGTAGGTTTTGTTTTTTTTTATTGCTATCCTATACGTAAGTGTTATATAAATGGCAGTTAAACCTAATACCGCAGTTGTCCTGATAAAAGTTAATTAAATAACGGTAAGCATCCCAGGTAATTTTTTAAGATAGCTTTTTCGGTTAGAGGCCTATAAGTGTTAAAATACTATCTTGATAAGTGTTCGTTAACTTCCAAATAAATGTCTAAGAGGTATATAGAGCCCATTATGTTGAGATTCTGATTGCGCTTCTGATGTAACGTGGAATAATGTAAACGATAATAATTAGATAGCCCCTTCGTTCATCTGTTGTTCCTGATAAACGTCTATTTTTTAATTTATTTTGCATGCATTAAATTAAAGTGGTGCAAAATCGGTAAATAGTATCTTAAAACCTAAATTAGGTTTGACTGGATACTAGGTTCTCAGTACGTAAATACAAAAAAAGTGCAACCGCAGGTATTCTTCTAAATAAATTAAGCGACCGCGCGCGCACATACAACGACATCAGCGGCGAACTGATGAATTTGTTTTCTTGTAGCTTACAGATTACAAGATAAGATTAAAATATATTAATCTATGTATAATTTAAGTAAATTCATACAATCATTATAAATTTAACACAACATTAATAAGCATGCCAGGATATAATAATAAGTGATAAATAAAGTTATTAATGTGTCAGGTTTTCTCACTTGTAATTTGGCTTTTCTGAATTTTTATATAAATGTGAATGATTATTAATTAGTTGTTTCATTTCAATGATAATTAATTCAAAAGTAATATGGTAGTACCATTCTCAAATTTTACATTTCAAAACTCATGTCGCATCTTCTATTTTTTATTTTTAAGTGCTAATTGCTACACTAAAGTTGAATTAGATGATTATAATCATGAAAGAGCCTTCCCGGTAGCATAATGGTCAGTGCAGCCCAGATTGCGGAAGTCCCGATTGCGGAAGCCCCGATTGTGGAAGCCCAGGTTCGATTCCTGTCTGGGTCGGGTAGGCATTTAATTTTTTACTATAAGTATTTTATAATCATTCATGTCGCATCAATCAATTGGACGCCGACTGTATCGTCGAAGCTCCTGGACAACCAAACGTAGCAACAAAACAGCCGCGACTGTAGCTATGAATGTAAACAATACGTCATTCGCCAGTCTCTGCAAAAAGCTTTTCATTTGAAAGGCTGGAATTAAATATTACTAAGTGCTCCCCAGTAATTGTACCACTTCATGAAAATTCCATTCCTTGTTTCTTTGTTGGCACATGTTATGGGAATTATGGAGAGCGCTGTGTTTGTTGTTGTCTGTTTTATAATATTTTATTTATTTCGCAATTAAGGGAGAGTGGGACAAGCAGTGCGATAAAGTGGCGACCAGCTAGAGCTCGTAATTCGATTTTGGGGACCAGAAACAGTCCTTTTAAAGGTAGCTAAGAAATCTTTATCGACATTAAGTATCTCAGTCAGATATATAAACGTATGCAAATGTTTAAACAAGTACACAATGGTAAGTAGCATGACGACTTTGAATCACTTGATGTTGAACTATGTATTATACCGAATGCGCACGTCACCCGGAATGTTCAAATTTGATGAACAGGCTATCAAATCCCATTGCTAACTGTCAAAACACAATAGTGCTACACAAATGCCAACTTCGTAGTATACAGTATTCATCGTATAATATACCAGTATATAAGTACCTCACTTGGCAGCCAAGCTATACACCGGCCGCGTTTAAGACGCTAAGTTTCAGCCAAACGTAACACTCAAAACACTGTTAAAAATTATATGTGTTTCGCGGACAAAGTTGCCGGACGTGCTTCTGAATTTAAAAAAAAACAAAAACTTTCAGATTTCCTTCCCAACAAATTCGTAGACTTAAGTTCTATTGTTGGTACGCCCAAAACAGTATTGAATCAGTTAAATTCCATTTATCTCAATCCTCGGACTTGCTCAGATGGTTACTCGAACTTTACGTGTAAAATTTACAATATAAAACGTTCGACGCACGTTTCTAAAACGCTAACTTTGTTTAAAAAAAGAGATTGCCACTTTTAAGAGATACAAAAAGCCCTGTCCCGAATTTTAACTTTAAACCTTACACATTATATTATTATTATTATCATCTTTTATATTTTAAGTGATCTATTCTGCGAAGTGGCAACCGTTCATATGAGACCTAAGGTTACAAATATTAGACTATGTTGCCGTTTGCTCGCAAGTCATCCGTATTTTTATTTCTCGTTGATCCTATGTAAAATCATCCCCGTGTTTACCAACCGCAAAAGTACTATGCCGTTCATCACAATATCATCATCACCATATTTTTTTTATGACTCTACTGCTGGGGACAAGCCTTCCCTATGGATGTAAACACTATAGGGAGAACGGGCCATAGACCATCAATGTGGTGAGGTGGTTGGCTGCTGCTGCTGCTATTTGTCTTATCTACAAGTGGAGAATTTCCTTTATTGGCTTCTGCTAATTTTTTAAACATTTTTTGAACTTGGCTTCTACCAAGTATCAAAATAGTCTTACACTGTTTTTGAAAGTCGACGCAAACACTTTATCAATATGACACTTTTTCGGGTTCACTTTTCAATTAATCGCAAACACATTTCAATAGTCATTTGTTTTCATTTACACATTTCAGCTGTATAACGAGAAAAATACAGGATAAAGACTGAAGCGGTTCTCCTAACAATTTAGTGTCGTGTGTTTCGTCTCTGTATGATACCACAGTATCCTGGGGCTTCCTTCCGGCCTTTTAACGGGATCACGTATCTCAAGTGGAATAAGGACGATGATGAGCATTACTTGTCTCGTGAATAGCTGCCTTAAGCGGCACGGGTATGCCTTGTAAATAAAACATCCTGGCCAAAGTGATGTCGTTAGGGTTATAGTTTGCTGTTGAAATAAAATGGTAGGCGCCCAGGTAATAGGTACAAAATATTTTTGTTGCAAATGTATATAGTTTCATCTAATAGTTAGAATTACGCTTACTTATTTTCTATAATAAAAAAAACTCTTGAGTTTCTTACCATCTCTTCTCGGTCGAAGGCTCTACCAAAATCTGAAATGGTGGTACACTCAGTAGTTTAGTCATACTAAATTTTAGTTTATTATTATTTAAAATATAATAATTAGTTTTGACAGAAACACAAATGTTGAAAAAATTTCCACGAGCAGGATTTGAACCTGCACCCTTCTGACATACCTCCTCCTCCTGCTCCTGAATCCTGCTCGTGGAAATTTTTTCAACATTTGTGTTTTTGTAATTTGTTTCGCAACAAAATTTGCGTTAAAATTATATAAACAAAACAAAAACATTTTTTAATTAGTTTCGACGTCAAAAAGTGCTTGTGAAGGCTTTTAATTATTAAACGGTTTGACTTCGACTTTGACGTACACACGCCTGGACATCAAAATGCCACAAACTGTCAAATTTTCTCAATAGACTTTGAACTTTACGGCTAAGGTGTATGGTTGAAAATGTATTGAAGAAATTTGACAGTTTTGGATAGGTTGATGTGCTGGCGTCAGTACACTACTACTGGGCTACCTCTTAGGTGCATTGATTTTAAAAGGCAGTAGTTGAGGTACTCACAGAACCGACTAAGAAATTATGATTACGATAATATGTTGTAAAACAATATTAGTCAACTGTAGTTAAAATTTCATTAAAACAAAGAAAAAATTTTTGCTGAAAAAAAAATTGTTTTTGAAAGAAAGAAAAGAAAAGAAAGAAATTATTTATTGACTATCACACAGACATAACAGAAAAAAAAACAAAGAATATGAGAACATTACAAAAAATAACATTAAGACTAATACAAAAATAATAATTATATAACAAAGAGTGTGTGTGAAAGCCAACTAGGACCCTGCCTCAGCTTTGTGTCGTTGTGGTGCTGAGAAACAAACACCACCACAACGACGCTGGTATTCTGACAGGGCCTATGGTGAGTGTTGTGGTATTGTGTGTGTGCGTGTACATATAAAGATGATATAATATAAAACATAGTTACATACATATATAATATAAATGTTTATAAAAAAAAAAGAAAACAAGTTTAATACATAAAGATACTGTAAGAAATATTATATATATTGAAATACAACAAAAAAATAAAATATCAAATAAATAAATGAATGAGTAAGGCTCGATGCGCTAAATGCCTTCGCTACTCCGGATTTAAAAAAAAAAAAAAAAAAAAAAAAAAAAACAGAAAAAGTCTGTGAAACTTGTCTATTCGGCTTTTGACACAAAAACATGCCATGAAAATTATGAAGAAGAAGGATAGTATATTGTCAAAAATAAATAAAAACAGAAACAAATAAACATCATAGGATGGATCAACACGTCGTAAAACACCAGACGGTGAGTGGTGAAAAATATAAAAGTAAATGTTTTTGCTAAAAATGCAACGCTATTCCATAGCAAAGTTACACTAGGCTAGTTATTACCACCATGTAAATCAAGACACTTACTTTGGTACAAAAGTTACTACTATTTGGCGCCAAAAAGATATAATATATAATATGGCAGCAATCCAGATGACGTTTAAGTGCGGTTGGGCCATTTTTCATTTCGTTTTATTTTATTTATTATAGTAATTATATATTTATTAGTTCGTACACAAATAAACATTTACAATGTTTAACATTTTGAACCGCAAGTACAAGGTAAGCTTATCTCTAAAAAGAGATTTCTTCCAGCAGACCATGGTGACAGGATAGTCTGAAAGTAGCTTGTTATATAGACAAACTGCGCACAGTACTATTAATAAAATATTATAATTATATAACATAAAGACAACCACACATTAAACTACATATTATTATTATATACACAAAAATATGAATATACTACTAAATATAATATATATATTCTGTATATAAAAACATAACGTGATTCAGTGCCACTCAACTAACCGATAGTAGATAACTTTTTAGTTGTTTTTTAAAAGGACCCACAGTGCGACATTCTCGTAGAGGTATTGGTAACTTGTTCCGAAGTTTTACTGCTTGGACAGTAACAAAATCGCCATATATTATGTTAGTGCTGCAAGGAGGAACATTTAAGTGGAGATAGTAGGCTGAGCGATGAGCGCGTCCAGATGACGCTTATGATGACGTTTTATCGTCAAAAAAAAAGCCAATCAAAGGATTATTTTTTTTAAATAAATTTTAATTTTGTTAACTAAATACTTATACGTAAACTAGCTCACCGGCAAACTTCGTACCGCTTTGATAGTTTCCATGACAACAAAACAAACAAATCATTCGTCCGCTTATGAACACCCATATCCTATGATGGACCCTATAGCAGCGCCACCTACCGGGTGTAATTGTTAATCTAAACCATTCTCGAATCCACTTGAACACACACAGAAAATTTCATCCAAATCGGTCCAACCGTTTAGAAGGAGTTCAGTGACATACACACACACACACAGAAGATTTATTTAACTAAAGATATCGATTTGCATATTATCACTTTCCTTTTTATGGTTATCTTTAGGTTATGGTTATGGTAATGGTTATGTTTCAGGATTATACACATGATATCTTTTTTACAAAAATCGGCTAATAACTAGACAAGCTAATATTATATAAAATATGAAATAGTAATTAAAAAGTCATTGTTTACTCTTTGAACCTCTTAAATTGTTACTTTTATTTTTGAAATTACTTGTATCACCATTTTCACTAACTTAAAGTCTCATCTCTACTAATGTTATAAAGAGGAAAGCTTTGTATTTTTGTATGTTTGTAACGAATAAACTCAAAAACTATTGGACCGATTTAAAAAATTCTTTCACCATTAGAATGCTACATTAGCGCTGAGTAACATAGGCTATAATTTTTAAAAAAATTGTCCATCCGTGCGAAGCAGGGACGGGCCGCTAGTTATTCATACAAGTGTAATACGTCTGTCCTGTGTTAACTATTACGAACATAATGTCGGCACCTGTCAGCACTGTTTTGTATGTTAAATAAATAAATAAATGATACCTGAAACAACATAAGTAAGTTTTTTTAATAAAAAAAAATAAAAAAGAATAATAAATATTCTTTAGATACGGTTTAGTTATAATATTAAATTTTAACCTCAATTACTATGAGAAAAATATGATAGACTGATGATGATGTTGTTGTTAGATTCTAAAGTTTGCGTAAATTGAAACTCCTTAATTAAACACATGCGATAGCGTTTATTTTTACATTTGTATTTCCAAGAATTATATTATTTATTGATTTTATTAATTAATTTATTTATAAAATTAATTAAATATAACAATTAATAATTATTAATTTTTTTTTTTTTATTTATTTTATCTTTATTTTTAGTATTCCAAATTTTTGTGATAACAAACAAATTTATCCTGACGTTACGAAGCATTTGCAAACACATGTTTATAGCCGGTAGTCGACCTCGATCTAGTCGATCTGTAGGGCAGCTGCAGAGGGTCAAGGCCCCCACCAGACGGCGGCCATTTGTAAAGCTCGCACTCATAAAGCGAGGTGCAGGTTAATTTGTCTCAACCGATTTTCGTTTAAAATTTCTAAGTGATTTATTTTAGTGCTCGGTGTCGAGGTTATCGGAGGAAATTGTTTTTTTTTTGCAGCATATAGAACGGATCCGCGTATCACTGGTCAGTTTCCTTGCTCTTAAATTTTACTGATTCAAAACTACTCATTAGGCAGTTTTGCTAGGTTGATGTTTTCGGGGGGATATTAGGTGCTACTGATTATAGGTGCTACTTCTATGAGTCGGGGTACGTGAATTTTAAATTATACAAGGTGAATTAATGTCCCTATAACCATCAGTTATCTATCACATACATTATCGCTTTTATTTATGTAAGCATAAAAAAGGCGTTTAAATTATAATATATATTTTGATCATTCTAATACATTATATCTATGGAATAGATATATAACATAATATATTTGTCACAGTACATTATGTACTATTTTTTTTATTTACAAATAAAGACAATAACAAGATAATAATTAAACTACATAAAAGTTAACTTAAAAAAAACTATAAACTATAACTACTACTAAATAAATAAATAAATTGCCCCTAATCATCCCCATCAGGCTGAGTGCCCAGTAAGCTAGCAGCATTGCCACGTTGGATAGCAATGCTAATTCGCTGGCTCAAGTAGCTGCTAGCTCTGGGGCCCGGGTGGTTTCTACTAATTTTATAAATAGAATAGAAATATCTTTAAATAGTTTGTGAGCACCCGGGCCCCATGGTCTCTACACCAAACGGCTCAAATATGACATCCCCAGTCAGATTCTCATACTTTCGCCGTTTGAGGTTCTCTGCATGATTTGCAGCTGCGCCAGCGCAAACAGAAGTGTTTGGAATGTGGGACGGTGCAAGCGTGACGTCACAAGTTGCATCCCATACCAGAGCCCGTCCCACTCTCAAAGGAATTAGGGTCATGCCGTCCGATCTTTGTATTATTATTTTTTTCTGTGTTTTGTAACATTGTATGATGTATATATACACCGATAGGACGACAACCACACACTTTTTAAAGTTTGCTTATTTCTCAATGTTGTACCAATAAAAATATACAAATCTCATCTTATCTTAAGGTTTCTCTTTTAAACTACTAGGCAAAGCAATTGATCTGTTGTAGCTTTCAGCTTTCACTGTGGCCTGTATAGTATGTATTTAGCGTACGTATATGTTTACTTTTATTAATACATAAAATGAACAATAATAATTTTGCATACAAGCCACAAACACAATTCGTTTCCCATTAACGTAGCCATCTTCAAACATTTAATATTTATGGCGCATCATTAACCGTAGCAAGCATTTTATTTGAAAGCATCGGCGGCCGCAATATCAGCAAGCCAAGCTACTAGCGAGGGTGCATCAATTCTGAATGATATAAAGTAATATGTCATTTAAAATGGTGTGCACTGAATATAAAATCAGGTATTACCTGCATCTTGCGCAGAAATGACGTAGCTTCTTCCTTATTATACTTAACAACGTTTTATATCTAGTGATGGCATAACTAGCGCTTCTAGCGGTTTCGGATTGCAATTTTACAAGTCAAGTACATTTTTTATATTTTTTTTGTAAAAGAAGTAATAATATTTTTGCTCTTTCAAGATTCGAAATGCTCATGAGCCGATATAGTTTCGATTGATATACGTCACTAAAAGCCTAGTGTTTTGCATGTGCAGTAAATAAAATAGTTACTTTAATAGAATGTAATAGAATATTAATTTATTTAAGTGACTAATTTCAAATGTTTTGGTATTACTATTTAGTATAATTAGTATTACTATATTAGTTACATGATTTTTAATATTAATCTAATTATTAACCGCAATTCATTTCTGAGCCATACCAGACGATATGGCGCAGCAATGATTTTCGTATCGGCAGTCAAGCCTGCCTTACAAGTTTATTTGTTTGAATTGGAATAGTTGGATAAGTACAACGTCATGAAAACTAAGGTGGAGTTTGTTTGACAAGCAAGAGCATATTAAATTCATAGTTGCTGTTCAGATAATTTGTTACTTTTTTTAGGGAAGATTTTTAAGGGTGTTATTTAAACGGTTAGCAAAGTAGGTATCCGTATTTTTGTTAGCAAAAAAATGCTAGTTGGGCAGCAAAAGAGCTAGTTGGGCAGCAACTTATGGTCAGTAAATATTTCTAAATCAGTCTGCAACTTATATCATTCTGAATGCCGCTCCCCCCTTCCGACTGACCCTCACTAAGCTAAGGAAAAAAAAATACTTAACCTAAGCAACAGTAAGGATTTCTTATGCTGACCGATTGTATAATTCTGCTGACTAAATAATAGTTTTGCTACAAATAAATTATTTCCCGATTTTTAATCGGTCTTCAGTTCTTGTGTGTTCTAATGGCCGTCGGTCGGTGCGCCGTACAAAGGCTTGTTTAATCGGTTGTTTGCATAAGTTGCATCGGCTCTATCTATATAGATATACTTAATATTCCGCATCTATTATATCTATTATCTATTATCTATATAGATATACGTAATATATATTACTTATGATATTTACTTTAAAACGGTTAAACCGTCAAGAAAGACGTGAATAAAGGGTGCTACGGTGTGTGTCTCATCATCATGAGGAGGGGGCCTCCATCGGCCAACGTTGCAAAATAATATTATAATATTTGCTACAGATGTCTTCTAACTCCACGTAACGCGGTTGCAGGTGCTTTGACAAAGTGTGCAGCGACTTTCGTTGCCGACTGTACATGCGAGTTTATCCCTAAGTACTTACATGTGAAAATAACATGGAACGGGACCGAATTTTATGCGGAAACCAAGGGTTCCGGATACAAGATAATGGGGGTACTTTTTTTGTATAGAAAGCGCTGGTAGCTACCCGAGCTACCCTGTTAGCTTCAAACAAGAGGCAGTGAGATAGCCGGTTCTTTGTAGAGCATTTCAGTTAAAGAGCATTGACCAGGAGGTGAGATAAATTGGTGAAATCAACTAGATGGTAACTTTGGTTTACATAGTTTGTCATGGTAAAATACTGCTCACTGCTCTTAAAATTATCTTTGGTATCAGACATGACTAAACAAACTATTTCAGAAAACACATAAGTAATGAATTTATTAATTTGTTGTATACCAACATACAACTAAGCATTACAAATACGAAATAAAAACCGGCCAAGCGCGTGTCGGGCCACGCGCAGTGAAGGGTTCCGTAGCCCAATGCGGACTCTGAGAAGAGGGCTTTTATGAACATTTATTTAATTAATGATGGCTCATATACTAAATGTAGATACTACCGGTTCCACACACCTGACAACATTATTTAAGTAGTTCCCAATGAGGAATTTGTACTGTGCCAAGTACATTTTATAAGTTGGTCGACTGTTACTCGTAAACTTGTAAAGCCCACTTAGCTGTGATAGCTTTCCTTTTAACTTCGTCATATATACAACAACGTGAATTTTTTCAGGTATCCAAAAACAACCATTTGCGTGGCAGGGGGGGGGGGACACTTGACTCTTACAAAATTTTGCAATTTAAAGCTTAATAGTTCACAAACAGATGCCTCAACCATCCCCACTTCACGTGTAGGGGAATTAACCTAAAAAAAATATTTTTCAAAATTTTTCTTCACCACTTTGTCGGCGTAATTAATTAAATTATGTATATCCATACCAAATTACAGTTTTCTAGTACTAAGAGTGTTTGAGCTAGGCTGGTGACAGACAGACAGACAGACAGACGGACATGGCGAAACTATAAGAGTTCCTTGTTGACTACGGAACCCTAAAACACACTCAAGGAAAACGAAAATCAGAAAAGGGTGCTACCAAACTCGTAGCTTGGCTTTATGAAGGCAATTCCATGTTCTAAAACCAGCGATTTCCATTATTAATTGAATTGTATGCAAGCCTTTATTTCAGTGACAGCTTGGACGGCCACACGCACCTTATCGCACCTTATGACACTCCTCAATCTCAACCCTCTAGGCCAAGATCGTCCCACCATCTCCTTTTTGGTCTGACGCGACGTCGTTTTCGGTTTTATGGGACCCATTCGGTATATAGTTACTTTGGCCCACCGTTCCTCCGGCATGCGATAGACATGTCCTGCCCATTCTCACTTTACCAAGGCAGCTTTTTGTGTGACATTTTTGTTTTTGAGTGCTGTATAGTGTTCGTGTCGTGATCCGTAAGTTTCACGCCAAGTATACTGCGCTCCATGATTCGTTGACAAACCTTGAGCGCAGATTTCTGACGAGCTGTACTCCACAAGCATTCATTTTTCTGATCCTGTCCTGTTTTATATCTAACGCGTAAGCACAGATATGAAAAGTGGTGGTAAGGCCAATGGTGGAAACGCACTTCACCCGGAATCATCAACTACTGAGGCACTGGCTATCTTACAACTAGCTGCCGACAACAAAGCTACAAATATTGATGTTATTGCGAAAAATTGTGTAGCTAGCCAGGCCGACTAACAAGCCCTACCACCGACCAAACCGAGAACACAAAGAATACATCTAACTCCTACCCCCTAGGGATTCGAACCTGTAACCTCTGAGTCTAACACCGGTGGTCATAACCACTAAACCACAGAAGCGGTAAATTCGATCGTTTTGCTGATTTCATTTTTACAAAGGGGTTGAGTTAAAGTGTCGGTCGTTACAATTTTTAAGACTGTAAAACTATAGTTTAGATACATCTTGATACTAAATTATTTTAATTATTACTTTATAGAAAAAAAAAATTATATACCTACTTACTTACTTACTTACAAACTTAAGTGCTTCTGTATTTTTTATTATAAAGTTTAAATTTGTTCAGTTGCAAATTAAAAATTAATAATTAATGAATTAATAATTAATTGCAATAAATCACTTTGACTTTGACTTTGACTTTGACAATACAGCTTATCAATGGTGAGAATCTCTGACATGTACATTCAAACGATAGCCTCTGAAACCGATTTTCCCGAACGCAGCTTGTAGGTAATTGGCCCTGGACGTAGCTGCGTGAACGCCACTAATTAGACATGTACTCTGTCGGCCGAACGGCTGAGGGAGCCTTTAAGGCCGTCGATTTGTGTGGTCATTACCGATATACCGTCTCACTGCTGGACAAGGGCCTCCATCGTTGCAAACAAACGATCGCTACAATTGATTGGTTTATCATCGCGCTTGCTAATGCCCAGTTACGCTGTAAAAGCTCAATGCAGCCAACACTAACCACCTTAAAAAAATGTTTGGTGATCATTGAGATGTAGTGATATATAATCATGTGTTATTTGACACTATACGCAGTCTTTAATCAGCATTCGTTGGTTTCGTCTCTACAGATCCCAACCTTACATGGTGACCCTGCCAAAGAGTGTCATCTTGCGCGAGTGCACCCGACGTTGGCGCCGGCGCCGCTCCCTATAAAGACTCAGTACCTATATTCAAAATGAGCAGTAGTTTGCCGATCTTCTATGGCAACACTAGTAATCAAACAAATTATGCAAAATGGGAAAAGACCAGTCTAAGTCAGTTTGTTATTGAAACTTTTTGTTGCTCTTTTTTTTTTCGAAAACTTTAGTTTTAGTTTGAAGTATACAAACGATTAATTTGGGTTCACATCCCGCCTCTGTAGTCTAGTGGTAAGACCACTGGTCTCAGACCCGAAGGTCAGGGGTTCGATTTCTAGTGGGGAATGTTTCATATGTTTCAACTCAGTTCGGTTGGTGGTTACAGCTTGTTTAAATACCGTCTGGCTGACTACCGCCGTCATAATAGCTCAATATTTTGCCATAACATCATTGTTTATTTACATTGTTGTGTTCCGACTGGGATCAGATAGCTAGTTCCTAAATAGTTGAAGGATACCGGGTGATATGCGCTTCCACCGCCCAGCCTTATCATAACTTAACATCAGGTGTGATCAAAGTCAAGTGCTTTCCTAAATAGAAAAAAAAAACACAAAATATGTTACGCAACATGTTACAAACAATACTCTTGCTCAAAATATCCACATTTGATTTAATGCCTCCTCACATAATGTACAATTCCACAAATCAGTAAGCTGTCTGTAACAACACAATGGGAGCAAGCGGGCCGCAATATTGTTACCCGACACAAACGAAAACAATAATGGAACAAGCAAGTCTCTTTGTTTTACCCTTGATTTGCTGGAAACAGATCTGTCGATGACTTAGCTTTGAAGTTCAATGGGCCCGCCGAACATGCTTTGGGCTCAACGCAACAATTTCTTCTCAAAGTAAATTGCTTACTTAAACCTTATAGTATTATGGAAGCGGGGTGAAGAAAGCAGAAGAGCCCACTAACTCTTTACTCTAAATAATGTGAAAAGGGCTGGAAGGTCTTCATGTGTTAGACTCCTTGCTTCTTTTACCTTCTACGTAAAGAAGACCGGTGAATCCTTAATGTCTCGCGTTTTCTAAATGTCACCAATGACAAGACAGATGAAGAAGGAAGCGCAATTCACTGGAAAGTCTCAACTAGTAAAGAATAAGCTATCATACATAATTGTTTTGTGTTAATTCTCTGAGAAAATAATGGTATCTAGCTAGGCAAGCTGGATACGAAATGGTAACAGACACTCCCATCAGAACCTTACAATATACCTCTGGGTATGTGTCCGGTAGTCTCACCACTAAAACACAAAGGCTGTGAAGATTATAAAACACATAGTATTAAGTAGTAGTAAATAGTGTAGCGTAATACCCATCAATTCATTCAAATCACAAACCCGGGCTATGCATCGAAAAATCCGACCCGGGAATTGACCCGGGGCCTTCGGGTGTGGAACCGAGCGCTTTGCTACTCTTTTAGCAAGGCGTTAACACACATAAGGAACAAAAAATACAATCGAAACGAAATCCCCCTTTGTCGAGTTGATTAAAAAGGCAGGCAGATGCAGCCTAAAAAAGATCTGCATAGTATGAAATTCCAAAACTGAAAACATTTTCCAATGCAGACCTGCCGGTTTTCAGTAAACAAAGGCTGAAAATTCACGCGTTCCAGTTTATAAAATTTAATTCCAGTCGTCAGCCAACTTCGTCCTGCCCTGACAAAGTTGAGGGCGACGGAACATAGACGGGCCAATACAGATGACATGGATTGTTTATTCAGGCTAAGCTACAATAAAACTATTGTATCCTTTTTTTTTTTTTTTTTTTTTTTTTTTACACTCGGTAAAATGCTTTGCTCATACACATAGGCGTTGGAGAGAGTGGGTTGTGTAAGATTCTCTTCCCCTTTCGTCCAGCTAGGTACTAAAAGCTCGACCAGGGTGAGGTTTACCCACTACTCGGTGGCGGTCGGGTAGCTCGGGATCACGATTGACAAGCTATAGGGTTTTACACACACCGTGCTCTTAACGAGACTGAGGTGTTGGTCGTCTCATAATTAGTTTGTAACTTGCATTGTCCAGTATTGTGCAGTGTGTGCTGTTAGGACTCATTTAGTATCCCATAGTACTTATGATACGAACCCAATTCCCAATCAAGCCGTAAATTATAAGGATAGGATAATTATGTACCTCAAATAATTATTATAAAAGATTACGCCTTTAGACATTGACTATCAATGCCATTAAAATATAATATTTTACTTTTTTATTATTTACACAACAAAACTTTTCGGTAATTATGTCGTGTTATTTCATGGGTTGCCACGGTCCTGTCATGACTGGGCGAAGGATTCAATTTGGAAGCAAAAGATTTTTAAACTGGTTTGACATAGAAAAATCTATTACGAAGAAATTGTTAAAATTAAATCGAATGTGATTTCTTATTTCAAGATCATCATCTATTTGATAGATCACCCCTAGAATTTGCATTAATTAGTAAGTATCATTAATATCTCTTGGATCATTATATTCTTAATTCACAAGCGTTTAAATATAAATATTTCTTGTAAAGACATCAAATAAAAAAGTATGAAGGTAAGTTTAAACAGCTAATCTTGGATGAGAATCTCATGTCTAGCAAATTTTTATATCCAATCCTGAGTGAAGGCCGAGTGCCACGGGACTAAGTATTCCATATCACGAACAAGAAAATCTACTTACGTGTCGGTCTGCCGGAGGGTTACACCGACTATCTTTAAATCGAGGTTTTACACTTAACCTACTTTTGACGCTTTATGCTAACGATTTAGTGCTAATGTGTATACTCGCTCGAGCGAAATCGACCTCGATGGTGCAGTGGTTAATGCGCCCAGTATGACATTGTTAAGGTTATGCAACTTTTGCAAAGACGGGTCATCGGATAGGTGACTTAAAATTTATTGCCTCGCACTCCTCCGTGCTTCGGAAGGTACGTTAACGTTGCTGGTTCCGGCTGCTTTAGCAGTCGTTAACAACCATCAATCCGCACTGGTGGTTGTTAATGACTGCTAATGCAGCCAGGTGGTTTATGGCCCATTCTCCATGCTCAAGCTCCATGCTCTAGCTAGCTTGCTGGGAATTGAACCCCGAAGCTCTATGATCTGAGACCAGTGGTCTAGAGTAGACTAGTCTCTAGACTACACAGGCAATTTGTGACCACCAACCTACATTTGGAGAGAGTGATATAACCACTTTTAATATTTTACGACAATATGACTGATATAATATATTTAAAGTTTTCTCAGGTAACAATTTATCACTTCCTTTGTTATTAATTGGATGCTGTCTCCCGAGCACCTGCAAGTCTTAACCACGGCAATCCCAGAAGCTAATCAGTGATCGCTTGTGAAACTCGGCTCACCTGTAGGGATATTATTAAATTAGTATCTACAATCGCTAAGTATATGTATGCATCTTTACTTGTTGGAAGGCGTGATTGGAATTAATTGCAAGGATTCTATCAGATACGTGGCCCCGTTTTAGAGATGTAGCGTTATTCTGTTTGCGGAATTACCAGTATTAACTTTATGGTTTTGTTAGCACTGTTAACGTGTAGTGTTTTGCACTGTCTTTTTGTTTCGCGTTGCGTAATATAAGGTAAGATAAGCTCAATTTTTGTTGCCATCACCATCATCAGCCTACACTAGTCCAATACTGTACATAGACAGACGCCTATGGAGAGCCATATAATGCCATAAAATTGTGTAAGTACATAGTAATAATAAATAATGTTTTGTATATATTTTTTGATGTTATGTCTTGTTTTGTGCTTGATTTCTTTTTTTATTGAAATGTGTTAAACAGTATAAAAGCTACCACGTATAATAAAATCACAATGAAATCTTTAAGATTTGTTACTTTTTTTATTTACCTCGTACGAGGTAAAAGATGCAAAGTAATTTGTATAAAAAATAACTAATAAGTATCCTCCTTAAAAAGTGATTCTCAATCTGAATACTTGACAGTCGATTCCTTACCTCTGCAAACGAGGTTTCAACCAAAATATATTTCTAACTCCATTCTCCTATGACTTGCACCACAGACATACGTGAGACAAAGGCAATAAAACAGGATACAATCAAGCGTGTTATAACGGTGAAACCGAGCGGCAATCCAATACTTGACGCCGAGATACGGGCATCCCGGAAAAGTTAACTTTGGCCAAGTGCTTGTCCCCGTAACTGTACCGACAGATAAAAAAGGGATAGTTTGTGTGTCAACAAAAGAACCTTTTTTTAAGATAGTAGAAACGAAAAAGGTAATAATGGCCGCTAGTTTCGTTTACTAATTGATATTGGAAGGTCGAGTAAGCAATCAATTGATTGCTGACGAAGACAACGATAACAGCACACTTCAGATTTCAGCCTTTTTAAGCGTTGAATAGGTTGTCAATAATGTTGACAAACTCTTAGAAGGTGACTTTATTTTTTTTTATCTTTAGACAGCTTATATACTGACCGTTAATGACAAATTTAGTGCAGATGGTGGTAACTATCCAGATGAAATTACAAGAAGCATTACCTCCTCCACACAAACCTGAAAACTTCAATATGAACACCTCGCTGAAAATCGAATAAATTAAGACATGTAGGCTAACAACTAGACCACAGAGGCGGTAAATTACCATTTGAGGCACCTTGCAAGTGTTTTTTTTTTTAGTGCTAATTGCTACACTTAAGCTGAATTCAATATTTATAAAATTCAGTGAAAATATTAAATGCCTACTGCTGCTGATGCCGTTAAAAAGCATTCAAAAATCAAAGCAGTAACATAAAATCAGTGCTTACGTCAGCCTAGCGGGAAGCTAGCATTACGGTCAGTGCAGCCGCCCGGATTGCGCCCAGGCTCGATTCCTGGCTGGGTCGGGTAGGCATTTAATTTTTTCACAGTATTTTATAAATACTTAATAAAATTAGGCTAAATAAATTGTATATAGTATAATACAAAATAAATATCTATTATTAAGGTTCTTATCTTAGTGGGGCCTGCTAGGGTTTCCCTCTCCCAGTAGCACTTCCACACATCGAGGTCTTTTGTGCAATATTATTTAGGTAAATGAATATAAATCAAATGATAAGTAGATACTTATAGTGGTGTGTTCAATAAAACTTTGTAAAAAAAAAAGGGGCAAGAGTATAACGTAGCGCATCGCTTTAATTAATTTACTAGCAAAGCGCTCCAGGAATTCACATCGACATAAATTAAAAGTGTAAAATTATAAATTCTTGATATTTGCATAACTTGTGGGCGTCTTCCCTTATAAAAAGCATTTTGACTGAATGCAAATGTCTTGTATGCAAATGCGAACCCATTAATGTTGGTAAGAAACGAGGTGTTCGGTTTTTGCACCCGCACCATACCCACTCTAATAACATGCAAAGGTATTCCGTGAATACGTTGCGTTCAAAACTAGATCCACAATTACTCAACGCATTACTATTGAGGAACACTACTGAGGAACTGGCTATGTCATTCAACATTGCTACTACCGCAACGTCGATAACATAGTGATATCACACAAATTTTAACAAAAGAAAAAAAACCAACTCCAAACAATTAGACTCATAAAATTGCACTAAAAATTAAAAAAATAATTGCGTGGTTTTGTTTGTTCAATTTACTTGCAATTAACCTTTATTATACTCAATCTTATATTCTTAAAAACTATGCGACAGCCACTTAACTTCACATCTAACAGAACACATATTATGACAAACAAGACTTGCAATCCACTTAAAGAAACAAATAAAAAATATTTTTTTAGACTGCTCAAATAGACAATAATTTTATTAGGAAAATATATTATTACAATTATAATTAATTTGGAGCCGGTGCCAGTCCGCGTTTATAGTCAAAATTTACTATTATGATTATATATAGTATGTCGTTAAATGTTTATGTTAAAGTTACCTTATGTATGTTTATGTACTTCACTATATAGGAATCAAAACCAAGACCACTGGATATAAGACCGGTGGTCAACTGTCAAAGTCAAAATCGAAGTCAAAATTTTTTATTCAAATAAACTTACGAAAAATGTTTTTGAATCGTCCGTACATCTTTACCTACTGCCCATTCAGGACGTCTATTTTTTAGCTGTGGAGAAGAATGGGCGCAAGAAGTTTCTTACGTCCATTCGTCTCTTCATAAAGCTGTGGAGTTCCACAGCTTTAATAGAAGTAACGACGTTTACAAAAACAAAAGTATGTCGTTACCAAGTCATAATACAATATTTGTTTATTTACTTTATTTTATAGGACAACCAACAAAATTAACACAAATACAAGCAAAATTGTTTTCGTACAAAAATGGACTTAAGCCAAGTGTCATCTTATTTATAGGCGGTTACGGCATGCAATGTGGACTAAAATATAATATTTAAATACTTTTCCTATTCAATACAAGTATACAAGTAACGAAAAAACATATTTACTATTAAAAACTTTCAAGAGCCCTAGACACTATACACTAGACTACAAACGCGGTTCTATTTAAGCATACCTACACACAAACTAAAATTAAGAGAATAATGTCTCATTAATTAACTTTACCGTTTCAGTACTTCATGTAAAGACTGTTAGAGACCGTATTACTTTGCCTTCAAGACAATGACCACTCAAACCTGGCTTCACAATGTTTTTGTTACTTTTACCCCAACACCAAATAGCACTAAATTATGTAAACAAAGCAAACTGTAGTCTAACGGTGCTTTGAATTATTATTGTAATAAGTAATTTAAACTAAATTAAAGGTTATGTTTAGTAGTATGTACATCACAATTTATTTTATGTTAAATGTTCACGAGAGCTACTGCCGACAAACTGTTACACAGTTTGGCAGAAAATATAAAATGCAATGTGATGTTAATTAAGAAAATAAAATGATTAAACAAAAAAACATAATAAGACCCTAAAACACTCCTAGCCGTTCCAAGGGGAACTCAATTTGTCTCAGTACCCGCAGCGAGAGCAAAATAAATAATAGAACCTGTTACGGAAAGGCTAGTGAATTGAGGGAAAACTAGGACTTCGGGATAATTAGGGAGAAAAAAACACCATTTAGCACAAGTAGATAAAAGACAACAGCTTTAATAATAAAAAACGTCAAAAAGACATATAAAATACAAGAAAACCATAAACAACCATACAAAAAGATCTTAAGTCTAATAGCCAGTTGGCAACATCCTCCCTTTTTTAAAGTAAGGGCACGATTTTCTTCAGAGGTCTTTTAAAAAGTCCTGCAGAGGTGCATATCTCGGCGACCCTGGCCACACCATCCTTGCCACAGTGTACCGAGGTTATTCGCCCCTTTGGCCACATTCCTCGAGGCAGGTTGCTATCTGCAATTAAGACTATGTCCCCCACCTTAAGATTTGGCTTCTGACCTTGTAGTCTTGGAACATTCACAAGAGGTAAATATTCATTTACCCATCTCTTCCAAAAATTATCGGCCATTCTGGCGGCTTTTCTCCATTTCACTCTTCCACACAAGTCGCCCTCTTCGGTCTGAACGACCAAGTTGCTTCCTGAAGAAGTCCCAATTAACAGGTGAAATGGAGTGAGGGCTTCTGGATAGTCGGGGTCAGGAGAAACGTGCGTGAGGGGTCTGCTGTTTACTATCGCCTCCGCCTCCAAAAGAAGAGTCTGCAAGACTTCTACAGTAGGTGATCTCGATTTAAGGGTAACCTTGAGAGCGCTTTTTACGCTACGGACGAGCCGTTCCCAGGCCCCTCCCATAAATGGGGCTGCAGGTGGAATAAATCTCCAATGAATGAGCTGGTTTGCAGCAAAGGTTGATACTTGTTCCCCGTAAAGTTTCTTAAGCTCCCTGCTCAGGCCGACGAAAGCTGTTCCGTTGTCGGAGTAAATTTCACGGGGTGCTCCCCGACGAGCAATAAACCTTCTTAAACTCATCATAGCTGCATCTGTTGACAAGCTGTCAACCATCTCCAGATGAACTGCTCTTATGACCAGGCACGTATACAGAGCAACATATCGCTTCTCATGTCTTCGGCCTATTGTGACTTGAATGGGGCCAAAGTAATCCAGTCCGGTGTACGAGAATGGCCGCTCATGATGTGCGAGTCTTGCGTGAGGGAGCTGTCCAATTGG
Source organism: Eudonia truncicolella (assembly GCA_949315975.1). Taxonomy (NCBI): domain Eukaryota; kingdom Metazoa; phylum Arthropoda; class Insecta; order Lepidoptera; family Crambidae; genus Eudonia; species Eudonia truncicolella. Next base: position 1,444,687 of record OX438826.1, on the reverse strand, counting down.
GGGGTTAAACGGTTTCGCTTTTCTTTGTTTGCAAAACAAGCAATGGTGAGCCACTGAACGTACTGTGCTTCTAAGGCTGATTATCCAGTAAGATTGACGGAGCTCATTCACTACTGTCTCGGTGTTGGCGTGTGCAGCTCTCTGGTGAAATTTATGGACGAGCAATCGTACGGCTGGATGTTTGCCATCAAGGATGATTGGGGATTTGGCTGCCGATGGAACGTTAGCAGCAGCTGCGGTGCGTCCAGACAAACGAAGCAGGTGGTCTTCATTAATGGTGGGAGACAGTCTACACAATCGGTTTCCTCGGGGAAGTGATGCTTTCTTGACTATGCAAGCGATCTCTGCTTTGAAGCTGTCTATTTGGCTTTGCCATAAGATGTGCCTTTCTGCTTCATGCAAATCGTGCGCTGTCAGGTCGTTTGGAGAGAGTCTCGTATCACCTACTCCTCTACGTGCTACAAGAAGCTTTCTAATAAATAAATGAGCTAATGCGGTGGCTCGAACTAAACAAAGCCATTTACTGATGCGATGAGGATTGGCCGCTACAGGAGCTAATGGAGAAAATGGTTCTTCAACAGTTGCATGACAATGAACTCTATGTTTTGGTTTCAACTCAGACTTACTATTCACTGGTATGCAAATGACAGGCTCAGTTGGCCATTGACCAGAACGTAGAAAGTCTGAGCCTACGAACCAACGTGACTCTGAACTGAATGGATCTTTGCTCAAACGTGTCGCATCGTCGGCTATGTTCAGTTGAGTTGGAACCCAGTGCCATTCACTAACATTAGACAATTCTGCAATTTCGCCTAGGCGATTGGCCACGAAGGGTTTATAATTGCGAGCGTCATTGCGAAGCCATCCTAGAACAGTCATTGAGTCACACCAAAAAAACCTTTTGCTTGGCTTCAACTTGTGGGCGTTGCAAATGGTCTCTGCTAACCTAGCAGCTACTAAGGCGCCTTGCAACTCAAGCCGTGGAATGGAGGCTGGTTTTAATGGGGCTACACGAACTTTGCTACCTATAAGCGCAACTCTGATAGTTCCATCAGGGAAAATTAATCGCCAAAATGCTACAGCAGCATACGCACACTCACTGGCATCACAAAATAAGTGAAGTTCTCTTTCAAGGCGAGTATCGTCAAAATCGCTAAGGTTGTACCGTCTCGGAATTTTCAAATTGCTTAGGGAATTTACACAAACATTGTGCCATTCCTTCCACGCAGCGGTATCTTCCTGTGCGAGTTGATGATCCCAATCGAGTGATTTACGCCAAATATTTTGGAACATTATTCTAGCTCTAATGGTCAGTGGCGCTAACAGTCCTAATGGATCAAAAACACTCATCATTAGAGAGAGAACCTCACGCTTTGTACATTTGTCCGAAACAACTTTTTCAATGAAGCTTTTAACTTTAAAAATGAACAAATCCTCGGCGGGCTGCCAAACCAGACCCAAGGTTCTTACTGAATTTGCAACTTTACCCAAATCTACATTAACATTAGCTAAAGATGGATCTAGTAAAAGCTCTTTTGGGATGAGAGAAAGGGCTTTTGGATCATTGGATACCCAAGATCTCATCTCATAATGTGCTTTTTTGTGAATTGCTACAATATCAGCAGCGAGTCGCGCCGCTTTTTCCACTGAAGGTGTAGACGCTATGTAATCATCCATGTAATGATCGTTGAGGATAGCGTCCACAGCCTCAGGAAATTGACTTTGAAATTCTAAGGCGTTTTTATTTTTTATGAATTGGGCTGAAAAAGGACTAGAAGCCGCTCCAAAAATCATGGATGACATTCTGAAAACTTGAACCGGTTCGTTAGGCGAGTTCCTCCATAAGAAACGTTGGGCATCCCTATCCTCTTCACGTATTTTAATTTGAGGGAACATCTCTCTAATGTCTGCAGAGAGCCCAACTCTGCCCTCACGAAAACGAAAAAGTAAATCCAATATAGAATTTAGAAGGTCCGGACCAGTCAACAACATAGAATTTAAACTAACCCCGTTAGACTTCGCCGCCGCGTCGTGTACGATACGAAGTTTCCCAGGTTTATTGGGATTGGTGACACCGAAGTGTGGTAGATACCAACATTTCGAGGTTCCGCAATTTACACTGACGGGCCCCTCGGCATATTTTTTGTCAAGGGTAGCTTGAATGTTTAATTTATATTGTTCCGCGTAAGTTGGCTCCCGGGCCATCTTTCTTTCTAAACTCTTAAATCTCGACAACGCAAGCCCAAAACTGTCGGGAATTTGAGAGATGTCGTCTTTCCATGGAAGGCCTACTTCAAATCTGCCGTCGGGCAAACGACGGGTTGTCTCTTCAAGAATAGTTACAGCCTTAGCATCGTTGTTACTAAGGCGATCTTTCTTGTTGATGCCTAAAGAATCTAACTTATAGTAATTTTGTATTAGGGAGTTTATTTGACCGAGTTCAGAATCTGCTTTGTGAGAAAATCTGATGTGGTTGACTAAATCGACGGGTTTGGTCTTGCTTGAGTCAAAACCAAATAGTACCCAGCCTAAATTAGTTTTTATTGCAACCGGCTGCGACTTTGTGCCTTTCCTGATTGCTTTAGAAATCAACAGGTGCCAGTTGTCAACTCCGATAATTATTCTCGGTTTAATATCCTCGTAACAAAGAATAGGGACTAAATCTTGTAAATGAGGATACTCCTTAATGTTTTTAACATTGACTGTTTGCTTAGACAACCCTAGGTCACTAATTGATCTAGCATTTTTTATTTTAAATGTGTCGGTGCAATTACGACCCTTTATGTTAAAGTCCACGTATTGGACTTTGACCTTTTTGTTTAATCCACTGACGCAATCAAGCTGAACAAGGGACTCGGGTCCAGTTACACCGATTTGTTCACATAACTGAGAATCAATGAAAGTTGCCGTGGAACCATCATCAAGTAGTGCATAGGTGTCAATATTAGAAGATGGACCTGAAATAGTAACACCAATAATTTTGAGCAGAGGCCTAAAATGTTTTTTACCGCTACATGGCTCAGATGGTGACGTTGTGTGGGCAACCTGTTCGCTTGGTTGAAGATCAATTACTGACTCTTCGTCTGAAGAGGGCGTATGCTTGTCAGAATCGGATTCATTTTCAACTATTGTATGCGCTAGTAAGAAATCTGCGTTGTGAAGAAGTTTGTGATGACGAGATCGGCAGTCGGCAATATTGCAAACCTCTTTAGAGTATTTGCAAGTTTTGTAACTATGCGAACCTCTTTTCAGACATTTATGGCAAAGTTTGTGATCTTTGACTAACTGCCACCTGTCGCCGATTGACATCGTTACAAACTTGTCACATTTTGACAAATTATGATTTTGTTTACAAATCAAACATGCTTTTTGTTGAATTTCAGATTGATTCAATGTTTTCGTCGGAATTTTGTGCATATGTGATGACTTAGCATTGATGGAAGAATTTTGAATACTATTAGTGGATGTAACTGCGTGAACCTTTTCAAACCTTTTTTGAATTAATGAGGGCTCCGGAATTAAACCAAACTTGAGCTGCATATCGACTTCTCGACTTAAAAATTGTGCTAATAGTTCAAGTTTGGTCTTACCCTGAGGCAAGAAATGTGTAGCGCAGTAATCGATCCACTTGCTCCGAAGCAAAGGTGTTAGTTTTCCTAAAACAGATTGAAACAGTTCCGGTGACTCGAGATAACACCTTTGCTGAAGCAGTTTAATTGTTTCGACACAGTTGCGAACTCTGCAAGAGAACTTGTTAAGGTCACAACTGTCCGAGTTAAGTTTAGCCATAGCACGGACCGCAGAAATTTCATAGAGAACTATTATTTCAGACCTACCAAATCGCAACTCTAGCGCCTTCATCACCTCGGTAGGGTCGTGGGCTGAGACGAGGAGCACTGCGACTGCTTCTTTGGCTGCACCTTTGAGGGCCATGCCAATCCGCGCCAAGTTTTCGCTCGGCGAATGTGCGGTCTTGGTGTCCTCGAAAATCCTCTTGAAGGCCAGCCAATCGAGAGGCTTGCCGTCGAACACAGGAAGCCGGTGATCTCCACATCTTGAACCTTTATTGGCGAGTGATGTTATAGCCTGCGCTAATAAAGAGATGTCAGAACGCTGTTGTATTATTTCACTACCTTTGCTAGAATTTTGTATCGGTATATTAGGAACGTTCGCTGTGGCAGCAGATAAGCGGACTGGCTCTTTTGAGCTTCTTCTGCCACTTGTATTTTTGATTTGGCGACATTCAACATCCTTAACAGAAGGTTGTTCAACTATTTTAGCGGTAGGCGTAAAAGGTTCTAACACAGCATCATCTTGATTATTATAAGCGATAGATTCTAACCAGTTTTGGACTGAAGTTCTGGAGCTTATTCGGCTCCTACCACTTTCAGACTCCAAAGATGCGAGCTGCGCTTCCAGTTCCAAGTCGGCGGCCTTTCGTTCTGAGGCTGCTGCTGCTGCTGCTGCTGCTGCTGCTACTGCTGCTGCTGCTGCTGCTGCTTCAGACTGAGCAATTTTTCGTGCATGTTCAGCCTGCAGTGTGAGTTTTTGAGCGCGCATTGTACCAGTTGAGCGAGACCTGGAACTTGAAGCATTAGAGCTTACGCTCGAAATTGGAGCGACCGCGGCGGATATAGACGCCACAGGATCGCTCATGTTGTCACTTTTACTTGGCTTTCCCTCGGTCTCCCGAAGTTTTGCTTGAGCCCTAGTGTTCATCATCAAATTTTGAAATGAATTTAAATGGACAAAATTTTTAAACGCGAATGTTCAAAATAACGGTAGAAGGACCAAATGTTACGGAAAGGCTAGTGAATTGAGGGAAAACTAGGACTTCGGGATAATTAGGGAGAAAAAAACACCATTTAGCACAAGTAGATAAAAGACAACAGCTTTAATAATAAAAAACGTCAAAAAGACATATAAAATACAAGAAAACCATAAACAACCATACAAAAAGATCTTAAGTCTAATAGCCAGTTGGCAACAGAACCATTGTAATACAGCGATGGCTGATGCTGCGTTCACTAATGTATGAATGTCTTAATAAGAACCATATTGAAAGGAAATAATACGTAGATAGATAGATAAATTACACACATATTTGCTCATACACATAAAAAATCAAATAACAAACAAGTTAATACAAAGGTGGGCAAAGGGCCTTTGCCTTTGCCAAAGGCGATCTCCCTCAGACAGGGCTTGGAATACCAGTATTTTCAATGACCGGTACCTTTGACTATAATAAAGTACCGGTAACGATTTGATACCTGTATTCATAATACAGGTTAATCGATGAGTACCGGTAGGTAAGTAGTATTGTACCGGTATACCGGTATTATACACCATAATACAGGTACTAATATCGGTACTAATACCGGTAACCAAATTTTTTTGTGCATTATTATTAGATAAATAAGTAAGGCTCGGTTTGGCTAACTACTTGCGCTGCGCTCTCATCTCGTTCGTTTGCCTGTTTATGAAACTCGTTTTCGAGATTCAGATTATATATAATATATACAAGAATTGCTCGTTTAAAGGTATTAGATTTCGCGCGGTCGCAGTGCAATGTCGCAGGTAGGTACCGGCATTTTACAAATACCAATAGGTACAATACCGTTACTCATTGAAGAATCGGTATCCAGGAACCGAAATGGAAAATACAAGTGTTTACCGATATGATACCTGTATTTTCGGTATCGGTTGCAAGCCCTGCCCTCAGATGTTCCACTTTAGGACACGAAAATAATTGAAATTGTTAAACTTAATTAGTCAACCGGAGCTAATAGCTAGTCATAAATAAAATACTATCAGATCTACCCGAGAAAATGTCCAACCTTGAAATTTTACTGGTACCAATGTCTTTTATAAAGATATTAAGTTTAAGGCATAATTCAGATTACGAGTTTATAAATTACTTGGAAAAATACTTCTTTAATTCTATATTTTACTTGATACATTGCAGCTACCGTAAAACAGGAGAAATGTTATTTTCTAAAACCAATATAACCATTTCTACATAATCATTAAACTCTTCAAATCAAAAAGTGATAGTTTCGCATTTTAAATAACTACTGGTGTTCTGACAAATTGCTCGACATTGTGCATTTTGTAATGCAGTCTACATGACTGTATTTATACACAGTAATTTACTGGATCTTATATACTTTCATCATATGTCCCTTTAGAATTAGATGCCTCGCCTTTGTGGTCTAATGGCTAAGACCACCGGTTTAGACCCAGAGGTCCCGGGTTCGATTCCCAGCGGGGGGTATATGTTTGTGTACGCAGTTTGGTTGGTGGTAGGGCTTGTTTGTCCGCCTGGCTAGCTACCACCATCTTATCAAAATAAGTTGCTATTACATCAATGTTTGTACCATTGTTGTGTTCCGGCAGCTAGAGATAAGATAGCCAGTGCCTCACCAGTTGAGGGTCCCGGGTGAAGTACGCTTCCATCATTGGCCTTATCATCACTTACCATCAGGTGAGATCAAGGCACTGTGTTTACCCGTAAAATGTAAAAAAAGAAGAAGATGATGATGATGATGATGATGATATTCCTAAACATTTCAACAAGGCAATGTTAATTAATGGCAGGAATAAGAAAATCCACCCGGACGGGTTCCCAGACAGAACGCTATTTGCTAAAAACAGAATATCTACTCGTGCTTCAATATCTCCCTAACGATTTGTTCTTAGTTTTAGCTTATCCAAACCAACTCGACAAAGTAAGTTCCTATGTTTGTTTAGATAAAGCAATTCGGATAATTGACCCTTGGATCTGTTGTGCCGGTGTGGATGCCCCATAGTTTGCCGAATAAACTTTTGCCGAATAAGCAAAAACAAAAGTAAATAATTGAATCACTTTACGCTTAAATGAATATTGAACTAATACTCTCGTTGTATAATCAATATTCATTCGTTCGCTTATCGAAAACACGACCTACATAGTTATTTTATTTATTCTCAATTTATTTGATACCAACAATAACAACAAGTTTTAATGATTCGCAAATAGCGTCTGTCTGAAAGTATCGGTTTAATATTTAGAAAGCAAGAACTCATTTCTGATCTTTGCTCATTAGGTTTTGGCGAACAAATAAACAGCAATATATCAGATACTCGCTTCTTAGGTTAAGAACACACACGCAGGTTACGCAGGTTACTACGTCATTACGCGATTTGATGAAAGGCCAAGGGCCAATCAAATGTTTATGTATTTCTTTCAATTCGTTCAAACAGGTTTCTGAGTGAAGCGTGCTTCCACCTACGCAATTATTAACATAACTTTCAGGTGAAATGAAGATTATACGTATAGTGTAATAAAAATAAATTATTTTATGTAAATCAATATTGTATGTAGTGTAGAATATAAATGTATATAACAAACAGTTTTAAGCATTTTAATCAAACAGTGTATAAGGTTAAGATACGGTAAATTAATGTACCTACATTGTAAATTATTTTTTCTATACTAATATTGTGTATGTATGTATGTATGTTTGCAACGAATAAACTCAAAAACTACTGGACCGATTTCAAAAATTCTTTCACCATTAGAATGCTACATTAGCGCTTAATAACATAGGCTATATTTAAAAAAAAATAATGTCCACCCGTGCGAAGCAGGGACGGGCCGCTAGTATGAAATTAAACATTTATTTTGTATTTGAAAAATGGTATACCTTTGTACTGAAGGGAATACTATTAAGGTTGAAAATGAAACCACTAGTAGCTTCTTTGTTCTAAATAGGTAACAACTTTATTGTCAAAGTATATGGCTTATATGCTATTTATTGAAACACTTCGATAGCGCGATTCAGTCAGAATTCGAATCGCGCCATCTAGTAATATATATTAAAACTAACATAACATTCGTCTTTAACAGTGTTAATTAAATGTAAAGCTATATATGGTTACCTCATTAACAGACACTTTAGTTGATAACAACGTGATTACATTGTTAAATATGACGAGGTAAAGTTTGTGACTTTGCTTATTTTTTTGTTTGAGGAGGGAAATCTCTGGAACTACCGGTCCAATTCCAAAATGTTTGCACTAACAGAATGCTACATTCCTTGCGGGTAACATAAGCTATATTTTATTTTGTTATTTTTTTTTAAAGTTTTCTATTTACGCGGACGAAGACACGGGTGAAGTGCCAGTTATTAAATGAAATAAGAATCCATACGCAGAAACCTCGCTAACTACGGGTTAACCGTGTCAGTGTACAAAAGATATTTTACAAAGTGTCATGAACAGAAACCTTCCTATGCCCATTTGTGTGGGATTTCGCTAAATATTATAATGTTATGAGTATTTGTGAGGTCGCATTTCAATATTATTGTACGGCTGCAGAATACATGAATATAATAAAAGACTTTTATAACGAAATTGGGGAGATAAGTGCTGCGCGAAAATAATTCAAACTGATTTGCATTAGTAAATTAAAACGATTACTCGTCATATTGCGTTTTACATTTGCTCCTTTAAAAAAATTACTTTTATTTTTATTTTTCACGAGGCTGGTTAGTTTTCTTTGCCACGGCTGTAAAAATTAAGCTGCATCTGGTGTGGTTAATTTCCGGATGGTGAACAAGAATATGTTCTGGATTGTCATTAAATCCACCAAAATGTTGCTATGTTTTAGTTGAAGTAAAGGTTTATAAGTGAAAGTAAGAGACTTGCGCCCGTTCACACAAGCGACTCCTGAGCTTTAGGAAACCTCTAAGTTGATTTTTAACTACTACATTTTTATGTTTACTTAGGGCTTACAGTGGACATTACTTTCGTAAAATAACCATCCACAAGCATTACATATTTCTCCAAATTGGAAAATATTAAAAGACCGTTTTGATTCCACTTTTTATTTAAGAAACGCAAAGCTAATGAAAAATGTACCTACTTCCGTTAATGCAGTGTCAAGAGACTAGGAGCCAGTAGGCGATAAGTAACTATGACTGGTTAAACCAAGAACTATATTGTTTTCTTAATTTAAAAAACAAACCAAAACAAATAATAAAAAAAAAAAAATTATTTCATATTAAACGAGACAGCCAATGAAAGGTAAACCTCCGTTAATGAAGTGTCAAGAGCCTAGCAGCCCATGGGAAATAAGTAACAGCACGTTAATCCAAAAAGGATAATTGTTTTCTTTATCAAAAAATCCTCAACATTCACTTGTTTCTCCAGATTGGACAAAAAAAACTTTGATTCCAATTTCGAATTTTGAAACGAGGCAGCTAATGAAAGCCGGACCTCCGTAAATTAAGTGTCAAGAGAGTAGGAGCCCGTTGGCATCTTGAAGGGCAGCGGCTACTCCCGGCAGTTTGCATAGCAATGCCGGCTTTTACGTCCCGCCGGCCCTTGGGGAGCAATTTCACTACGCTGAATGGATGTGGCGTTAAAATAATAAAACAAATGACTGCCTCAATTTTACTAGGCCTTGCCGATTCTCATTTGATTGCCTCTTTTGCGAAATTACTTTCTACTAAAATATATATGGATATAAAATGTACAAAGTGTTTGATAGGGTTTAACACAATACTAGTCGCCCAGTGGTCGAAATCATTATACATAATACATAAATTTTATCTTTATGCACTTATTCTCCGTATGAACTTTACTATGCAGCATAGTCTATTCTTTATCATTTATTACAATGCGAAATCTCATACTCCTCCGTGCGCGCAAAGTGCTTATACACAAACACAAAGCTTTTTCTTCACGCATTAATATATAGAGACTACCGTTTTCAGAAGCCGATTCTGACGTTTCGACCGTGTTGCACTTTCCGTAAATACGAGTATAAGCAGTGGTTATAGAAGTTTAAAATTAATGCCCAAGAAGTATTTACGTTAAACCCCGATAAACCATTTTATAATGAAAACAGTAAATAGATGTTTTTAGTTGGTAAGTACTTCGTTTATTTTTAAGTAGCAAACTTCACCCTGCAACATTTATTTACAATCCGATTTTTTTTTCACCTTTCCATTTAAATGCTAACGCTTAATGTATTAATCGCCAAAGAAGTTTTATGATTTCAATTTTGTTATAAACAGGCGATAACAAAAGACGTTAAAATGACAATAGAATGTTAAGACAACATTAGCATATGAAAGCGCTAATTAACTGAGTCCTCCAGTTGCTGTAAAGGCCGATGAAAACGGACATAAAATTGAACTGCCCCCAATTAACGTTAGGGGACGGAGTGTCGAAGGAATTAAAAGCCTCGGTGGGCTCATAGTGCACATTAATAGGGTAGTTGGAGAACATAATTTGTTCCTCCTTTGGGTGCTTTTGCAGTCAAGTGTCGTTCGAAAGACACGAGTATACTTGTCAATTCGTGCACATAGTGCATTTTTGTGTAAACGTGTTAAGCACGCATATGAATACGAAATATTGTGTTTTCAGGTGGCTAATGAAGTCTCATTAAACTGGCAGCCACCAGTTTTCAATGATCATTTGTGTTTACAGGCAAATTGATATTGTAATTAATGGAGGCGTAACATGATTTTCTATCCGCATTTGACTGTTCGTTGCAGGGTTAGATAATAATAAAATAAATTATAATTATATTATATATCTTATAATGATTTATTCAAAAAAGTTACAACAGTAACAGATTACAAAATTATAATAAATATTTTAAAGATTGTCATCACTAACTTATAACTTTCGCATTTCTGGTTTCATATTAAAGCATTATAACATTGCAAAATTTAATGTCCATTATGTTAAGTTGTATTACAACGAATGCTGCTCCGAATTATTTTTGTTCATTTAATTTTATTTTACAATTTTCTTTAAAAATAGTTACACTAAGTCGTATGTGGACTAAGCTAATTGATGTTGAGACCACTCGACCCATCTTCTCCCAGCACACGGGTCGGACATACAAGCCGCAAATCGGTCACAATTTGCATTCAAACAGCCCTACTTTGCATTGCGTAACTTATATATTCTTTTTTCCGTATTTTCGTGCCATAAACACATTGTAACTGACAAATAATATCTATTTTAAGAAGTATCATATTAATACGTGAAGCAAAAACTTTGTACCTCTTTTCATGAAAATTGCGCGGACGGAGGAGTATGAAATTTCGCACACTTAGAGTATATATAGAGAAGGAGTGCAGAATGCTAATATTTTTTTTAATTATGCATAAAAAATACATTAAATCAAATAAACATTGTTTCATAAATTTTTCAAACATTTCAAAAATGGAAGAGGAGCGGCCTAAATCTGTCAATGCCAATCCAAACTCACATTCTATCTTTTTTAATTTTTCATTGCTTAGGATACAATCCGTGCAGCCTTAATAAAAAACTTACGGTTGAATTTTGACCACTGGGCGACCACTAGTTAGAATAATTTAGTAAACGGGAATTGAACGTGCACTTTTGCACGATTTGTCACTTATATGTTAATTGCAAAAATTTTTTATACCATATGAAACAGTAAAACAGTTTTACTTTGAATTTTCTTGGATAATAGTATTTTATGTATTTGTCTAGGGTTTTAAGTGGGTAATAATTAAATTAATGTGAATTGATGAAAATACAGAAGATTAAAGCGCATTTCACCAGAAATCTTCTGCCACTTAATAACTGATTATCTCACCTCTTAATTTCGATATAGAAGAATGAAGTACTTAAGTGTAATGCAAGTTCATCGCTACCTCGTAAGATAAAAAAGTTACCCTCCGATAAAAAAATATTTTTAATATTATGATAAATAAGGTTTCCAAAACTGACTCAATAAAAATTAAACACCACCTTACTTAAATACCTTCTTGATACAAACACAGCATGCACGAGAATACATTATGGTTAAGTAACATAAAAATAAGTCTATAAATAAATAGAGAGGGCCAATTTAATCAACAATTTATTACAATTAAAATTTTCCTAAATGGATCCTAATGGAGGCAGAACCACATACTAACCAACATCGGCGCTAACACCGCTACAGTTTCAAGTCATGCGATTAAGTGAAACCTAAGTTCGATTTCACATTGAACAAGAAGAAGTATAAGAAGAAGAAGAAGAAGAAGAAGAAAAAGAAAAAGAAGAAACATATTTATTAACAACACAACCCAGAGTAAAAAAAAATTATATGAAGCAGAAGTATACACATACACACAAGCGAAAAAATAAGATAAAACAAAAATAAGATAAAATAAAAAAAACAAAACATCATTATCATCATAATCAACTCATTTTAACCGCGTCTGCGGTCTAGTGGTTAAGACCACCGGTTTTGACCAAGAGGTTCACCTCAGTGGTAAGTTACATAGGTACTTGTAAGTCGAACGTTCTTTAGCTACAACTACAGTGTAAGCTACTGACGCGGTATTGAAAATGTCAGCTACCCAAGGGCGCTCAAAGAATCCAATGATCCATGCAGTAATTCGCAAGCGAAAACGGTCTCACATATCTTCCGCTGTGGTTCCATTTTATAGGTAACCTCGTAGCAAGGTTGCGTTCGGTGTAAGATTTTAGACTTCAGCATTACCTGAATACGTAAGGTGATATAGAAAGCACTTCTGCGCTTTTTCTATCCGATGAAGCACCAGATAATAATGATTGTGTATGACATTTCAGTATTCCACATATTATTATTTTTATATCAATAGTATACCAGCACACGTTTTCCCTCCTTCCTATGATATGGGGTCCTTCAAAAGAGGCGTGAAGAAGCACCTTGTGGGCCGGCAGAGTGAGGTTAACTGATGCTACGTTTGTTTTCACGCTGCACCAGTTATATTATTCTATTTCCATTTTTTTTTAAAAGTATACAGCATTCAATAATTTCTGATAGGCTCCCCAATTAATTGAAAATCTGTTTGAACCATTAACGTTAGTCCGTGTGAAGTTTGATGGGCAATTAACAAGGGTTATCAAATTTATTAAAACTGACGTTATCCCAAGGACTGTTATGAAAAGTGATCATAACTATACGTGAGCGCAATTTGTCGAAGGATAATTATAAAAGTTTGATATTTGTAACGTAAGCACTCATTTTAGAATATTTTTTCTGTTTTGATAAGAACGTTTTTAAGGATATTATGAAGCTCATTTTATGTCCCCACAGCTGGGGTACGAGCCTTCCCTATGGATTGATAGAGAGAACGACGGGTCATAACCACCACACGGGCCCAGTGCGGACTAGTGGTTGTTAACGACAGCTAATGCATGGAGGAACTCGAGATGATACATTTTTGGTCACCCATCCGATGACCGGCCTTTGCAAAAGTTGCTTAACTTTAGCAATCGCAGACCGAGCGCGTTTAAAACTGCTCCATTCCGATATGCTAGACGTGATGTCTATCTTAAATACTTATGTACACACGGCGGCAGATCAACCTACCCAAAACTGTCAAATTTCTACAATCAATTTTGAACTTTATCGTTTGGTTATAAGGATCAATATTCATGGGAGAATTTTGACAGGTTTAGGTAGGTTGATCTGCCGCCGTGTAAACTTACTGTTTTGATTTCTCTTGTCTAAATTAATCTAAATTTCTGCTGTATGTATATTCTGATTTATTTGCTCTGACTTGTATTGGCATGAACACTTATGTCACCATTCGGAAGGAAACTGCATCTATGTTGAGGAGGGTTCGTAATACTCTTAAACAGACTCGACGACAGTTAAGTGGTAGATAATTACAGGTCTCCAATTTAGGGGCAATTTCGTTTAGAAACGATACTGTATTGAACATTAAATGTGCCCCATTATCACGGTACCTTCAAAAATAACTTAAAAATTAGATTACTGGCAGAAATAAACGCGGTCTCATATTCCTATAAATAAAATATGTCAACTGGCAGTGAATATTGACTTTAATGACGTCCAATTAGAGCTATTCTGAATGAGATTGGAGAGCACAGCGACATAGAAAATTCACCCTTATAATTCCTGGATGTAACGCAAGAATTGCTCGGGATAGAAAATTGGCGAATAACATTACTATCTAGCGAATACGGTCTAGTATAGCACCGACTTTATTAAATTCTGTCTCGTATCAAACTCGTTTGGCAGAATTTGAGTTTGCTTTCTCATTTGCGATATCCAAGAGTATATGCTTGAAGAAAAACAAGCTCACAATATTGACGGCAAGCAGGAAAAAGGGTCGACAGAAACTAATCTCGGTTCATCGACAATCGTAGCCAATCTTGAACTTCACTCATTTAGAAGTTCGCTTCAGTCTTAACATTAGTTTTTAGTCGGAGGTCTTAGTCGAGTCCAAAAGTATCCAATTTTGAAGCGTAAGGAAATTTCTGTAGCACTGCCGTTGTAACACCTGCAAGCTACTGTGCAATTTCACTGCGACTTTGTTTTTGAGCGAGTGGATGTGTTGGAGGAGGAAACGATTTCAAAATGTCATTTATTAGTTATTGTAAAAACCTAGAGCTTCACACAATTTCATCTATTTGTAGGAATTTCGTAATGTTTATTAAAATAATTCCTTTAGGCATAAGCTTAGCTAAATGTAAGCGTGACCAAGTGGCTCGTCGTTTGCCACCTCCTACTTTAAAAAAAAACTTTATAAATTCATTAGGGAAACCAAAGTCACTGATTCGAATCGCTGTAAATGCCTACACTTCAGATCACAAGCCAACACATAATATTTACAAAAACTTAGGGGATTTTTATGTTCCTTTTTGCATATTACCTTTGTAGGCGACGCACACGCACACGCACACGTTAACTTTAATTAGGTATAAGTTGATATTACTACAATTTTTATGCCACTCATATTGTAACATATTATATTTTGTATGTATGTGCACAACTTTTTTGAATAAATAAATGCAACACGGGAAGCTGGCGGTAGTAACTTTAATAGTTTAATAACAGGTAGACAAATATGTGTCAAACAGCCGCCATTAAGTAGTAGCTTCCTAACCGCGTTCGCGACCACCAGCTTTCCGTCTGCTATGGATTTAAATACGGTATTCTCATTTTCATCCCTTATAAGTTAAAAACTATTTTGTAAAAATAAGGATCATGATTTAAGTACAAACGAGTGCACGTCAACCTATCCAAAAATGTCAAATGTCTTCAATAAATGTTCAACCATCATCAGCTCATTTTATGTCCCCACTGCTGGGGCACGAGCCTTCCCTATGGATGGGAGAGGACAGGCCATAAACCACCACGCGGGCCCAGTGCGGATTGGTGGTTGTTAACGACTGCTAATGCAGCCGGGACCAACGGCTTTACGTACCGTCCGAAGCACGGAGGAGCTCGAGATGATAAGTTTTTGGTCACCCATCCGATGACCGGCCTATGCGAAAGTTGCTTAACCTTAGCAATCGCAGACCGGGCGCGTTAGCCACTGCGCCATCGAGCTCCTCAACCATATTAGTTAGTTATAAAGTTCAAAGTCTATTGAGGAAATTTGACAGGTTGATGTGCAGGCGTGTGTCACTATCATCATAAATTTTCATCACGCCTCCATTAAGTGATGTTACATGCATTTAAGAGATATACGTATAAAATTTAACTTCCGCTACCTCTTATGAACTTACCCCTACTACTTCTTGAACTTTAGCAGTCGCTTCACAAGAAAATTATTTTGTATCGAGAAATCTTTACTTAACGCGCTTCATGCGCCATCAACAGCAACTTTCTCGAATATTGTAAGAAAATCTTTCGATTTAGTTTTATATTTTGTTGATGTGAACGAACGCGCTGTTGTGCCATTTCAAATTGAATATTACTTACGAGTTACTTTAAATTTTGAAAAACAATTGTTTTCGACTGTTGGCTGCACATACTGTTTACAATGTCACCTATCGTTTACAAAATGCAAACTCTACAAAAAATATCTTACCTATAGTTCACCATTTCTGTTAAAAATTATTTAGAGCCACTTGTACTAGAATGTTAAAAATGATAAATCCTTCATATAAATTTTACTTTTTATTTTCAAGTGCTAGTGGCTGCACCGAAGCTAAATTAAATCTTTATAAAATTTATAAAATACAGTGAAAAAAAAATGTGGTATTTCATCTGCAAAGGTGAATCTGCATGGCCATCGGTTGCAATGACCTTTGTATAGATGGCACTGTGCTACTATTAGCACTCAAAAATTCTGGCTGGGTCGGGTAGGCATTTAATTTTTTCACTGTATTTTATAAATTCTATAAATATTTACTTCATATAACTTCGTTCTGTTACTATAGTTTGTTTTCTATAATAGTCCAGCACATATATGTAGTAGGTATCTTAGTATCTTGACGCTATATCCTTAAAGGATTCCTCCTTACGAAACCGGCCGCTAACAGGACACTCTCGAGAAAGTGATCAGATGACCATCCTTGTATTTATTTATGTCGTCAAGCAGCAGTGCGTTTCATTAATAATGATCTGGTTCGAAGGATATTGCATTCAGTAAAGCTACTGTGCGTAGAAGCATAATAATGACTAAGCTATACGCAAAATTACTCGCATACCCATGGTGTTGCAAGCAAATTCATGCGCCGTGCCACTGGTTCTCTGAAGTAGGTCCGTAAAGAACTTCAACGCAATCTTATCCAACCCACTTTCAAAGGCTTCGTGATCTCTATAATGAAATGACTGAAGCGTTACTTGAAAGTCTGATCTAACGGTAGTGTTATCCTTAATATCTTACGGATTATACTACCACGAATTTTGCTATTGTGGCAGACTAATTATAGAAAGTGTTAGCGTAATAAAAAGCAACCCTAACCGCCGAATAAACCGAGCATAGTATTGTACCCACACCTAGAAACAAAACTTTTGGTTCACTGGTGATCTTACCACAAAAGTCTGTCAAACTTCCCATACAAGCCGCCCACAACGTGATGTGTGGTATATTTAGAAACATAATCCAACGCACTGTATTCTCCGGCGGTGTATGTTGTGTGAAACTGCGTGAGTTCCAATCGAAATAATAAAAAAAACACCAGCAAATAGTACGAGAAAAATACAAGACCGAAATATGAATGTAAATTCGATTTCCCAAATGGAAGTTTTGTATTGAAAAAAAAAATATACCAAACAACTTCGAATGTACGAATAGACAAATTGAGCTTCCATCTTGAATAGGGATAATGAGGATGCCGGAACACTTTTGCCGAAACTTTCTATCGGTTCTCGGGATAGGTGCGTCGGGAAACTGAAACCTATAATTGAAATTTTTTTGAAGTGGCCTAAGGGATTCGCTTTTGTGGTGATTACCCACAATGTTGAATCAAATTTTATTACCATTTGTTGCAAACGTGATGAGCTGGTACTGGTTCGGCCAATTTATTTATTATAAACTTCCCAATACGACTTTTATAGCCGTGATTCGAAAGGCACATTAAGCCGTTGGTTCTGGTTGTTAATATGGTGTTATGGTATTTAATGGCAGTCGTTAAAGGCCACTATAACCCGTATGTACTTTAAACCATAATTTTTCAAGTATTTATTTAATTTAGAAAAGCTTTTCTAAATTCATAACATTTAAGAGGGCGAATAAAATCACTTCGAAACAGATCAGGTATTTTTTCTTTTGAAAATTAATTTAAACATAAAATCTTTATAAAATTTATAAAATACAGTGAAAAAATTAAACGCCCACCCGACCCAGCTAGGAATCCAACCTGGGTCTTCCGCAATCCGGGCGACTGCATTGACCGCTATGCTACCGGGAAGGCTGACGCTGAATTTTGTCACTGCTTTTTAATTTTTGAGTGCTAATAGCGGCACAGTGCCATCTATCCAACGGTCGTTGCAACCGATGGCCATGCAGATTCACCTTTGCAGATGAAATACCACAAATTTGATAACACAAGGCTATAGTAAATTTTACTTTTTATTTTCAAGTGCTAATTGCTGCACTGAAGCTAAATTAAATATTTCTGATTCTTCTTTTCGATTCCTGGCTGGTCCGGGTGGGCGTTTAATTTTTCACTGTATTTTATAAATTTTATAAATATTTAATTTAGCTTCAGTGCAGCAATTAGCACTTGAAAATAAAAAGTAAAATTTAAACATAAAATTTTATTTAAAAAGTCCGATTCTACATTGCATAGTAATTTGATGACTTGTTTCCCTTTCCTTTGAGCACTGTTTGCACACAAAACTGTTACAGTATCTTATATCATTCCTACCTCGCTTAAAATACTATGTAGCTTCAAATACTGCATACAAGTCACGAATCGAACCCGGTGCAGTTAACAACCTCTGTAAAGGTTCAAATCGTAAATTCCGCGCGAATGTTGATGCATTCACCAAAAAAAAGGGTTGTTTGCTGTTTGTTGCGCCCAAACTTTTATGAGCGCATAAAAAATGCACCAAGTGCGGCCCTGGGCCCGGCGTCAGTGGTTTGTTATATCAAAGTTTTTATTTCCTATAAAACAAACGAACTTTTTTAATGATTACAATTGTAGCTGTCACCTATTAAATTAGGGCAGCACTTTTTAAACTGGCGACAATAATTCTCACACTTTGATCACATCGGTGACTATTTCGAAAATATTTCGAGTGGTAGGTAGGTAGCTGTTTTAAGCTATAAGTTTAAGCGAACACAACATCAATGGAATGGAAGCAAAACAAATACCCTGTCCTTATTTTATATTAGTTAAATAAAATATCGTCGTCTCCATTGATTACAACGTCAAAATAACAGTACAATTTATCTCGTATATCGAGTGAGAGAAAGTCCTCGGGAAGTAAAGAGAGAGAGACATAACAAGAGTCATATTTACAGTAATTACATTACGCCAATTGCTATAAATTACGCCAACTTCGTTGCGATCAAAGATAAAGCTCATTGATTTCAAAAGCAAGGGATGGGCTCTGATTTAATTTGCAGCAAGTTGGAGTGATTGCTCTAAATGTCTTTTATTTCTTTTATCTTTCTTTTTATTGGCACTTGCTCTTCTCACCTGATGGTGATGTTAAGGCTGAAGATAGAAAGTAGGTGCCGTTTGTCAACCAGGCGACCTTCACCACCAATCAAACCAAACTTAGGACACTAATATTAGCACTGGGAATTGAACTGATACCTCGATGTCAGAGATTGATAGTCTAACCAGTACGCTACAGAGGTAGTCAAGATAAAGATATTTATTTCCAAAAAAAAAATAGCATAGATCAAATGGAAGCATTATTATTAAGAGTGCGCCGACCGTATTAAACAAACAAAATATATATTTAGTATCAAAGGGAACGTGTTTACAATTAGTCCGTGCCATAAATTCATAACACACTATAGTTTTTTCTACAATATCATTTAAAGTTGGGCAGACATCATAAAAGCGTTTAATTGATTATGTTATCTAAATTATTGTACCTCTGATTTTGTCTAAACAATATCTCCAATATCTAAACTACAAATCGTCCGTCTCACATTTTCGATTTATCAAGCGGTTATTTAAATTATTATTTTTTATTAAGCACCTACAATTCCTCATACAAAATTAGTATGGCCGCGCGGCATCATATAAATATGGACGAAGACATTTCAAATAAAATAATAATTATGACACTTGCCACAAACGGACGGCGCGTTGCTCGGCTACGCGTTAGTTTTACCCAAGGTGATACAATAGCTTCAACAGGCTGTTGTTGCGATGGTGTTAATATGCATGTATGATTGCTGAATCTAATTTTAGAAAATCTTTCACAACCCATACTAAACATGTCTGGTAAACCCGACGTGATCTGAACTTAACTGTTTAATGCACCGCTCGCGCTATTTTTTATCTACAATAATTTATTTTCCTTATAACAAAGATAAGCACTAAAGGTACAGACGCCTGCACATCACCTATCCAAAACTGTCAAATTTCTTCAAAACATTTTCAACCTTTGAATTTGAATAAAGCAATAGCTTAGTACTAAAATTCAAAGTCTATTGAGGAAATTTGACAGTTTGTGGTGAGTTGATGTGCAGGCGTGTGTACTAAGGCATGTCAAAACCAATTGCGTTGAAAATGTAATAAAATCATTAAGATAAATCATGGACTGTCAGCGGATGCGCTTCTTTAAGAAAATATATATTGTCAATATATTAAATTAAATTAAATTAAATTAAATTTCCTAAACTCACACCAATTATCTAGCCCAAGAGAAGCTTCGTTATGAAACTCGTTAAATGGTTACTAGACAACGGATAAACATACTTAAAATACTTAAATACATACTTATTATACATAGAAAACACCCAGACCCGAGACAATTTGAGAAAACAATAATTTCTAAATTGACCCGACCGGGGATCGAACCCGGGACCTCAGAGATGGCGACACCATGAAAACCGGTGTACAAACCACTCGACCAAGGAGGTCGTCTATATATATCATGACAGTTATTATGTACCAATCTATATTTCCTAGAAACAGTTAGTCCTCTTCTCAGAGTCCGCATTATTGAGATGGGCTACGGAACCCTACACTGCGCGTGACCCGACACGCACTTGGCCGGTTTTTTTTGTCTCATTTTCGTTACCTATATTATATCTTTTATCAATGACTTTTTTTCAATCAGAAAAGTTCACAATATCTAATAAATCCTTAGTTACTTGATAGATGATGATTTATTGGCCAGAGAAGTTTCACAAGCCCTTTGAAGAGAAGCTTGGGAGCAATAAATCAAAATAGAACATTCTCCAGTACGTACGTACGTGCCCCTTGTGTATAGCTACGCATTTTCCACTTGTATTCAAAAAGATTATCAATATACCATTATTGGATACAAGCCTTCCCATATTATGACTACAAGGGAAGATATAGTGCTGAAACTGCCTTGTTTGGCATAATACCCGTAAGGTTTTACTTTCCGACTGTCTGAATTTGACCGCATTTGTGGTCTAGTTGTTAAGACCAGCGGTATCAGATCCAGAGATCTAGGGTTCGATTCCCAGCGGGGGTACATATTTGTGTAGGTGCTCGGTTTGTTTGGTGGTATAGGGCTTGTTTGCCCGTCTGGCTAACTACCACCATCTTATCTAAATATGTCGACATAATATCAATGTTTGTTGTGTTCCGGCAAACATTGATATTCTGGTGACATATTTAGATAACATGGTGGTAGTTAGCCAGGTGGACAAACAAGCCCTACCACCAACCGAACCGAGTACACAAACATGTACCCCGCCGCTGGGAATGGCACCCGAGACCTCTGGGTCTAAAACCAGTGGTCTTAACCACTAGGCCACAGCGGTTAATGCGGATTATGTTCTAGAATCTAGAGGCCCTCTAGAATCTAGATAAATAAATAAAAAATATGCTCTATCGAGTCGGCCATCTTGGATAACATTTTCTATCATTGGTCACCCACTAGTAAAAAGACGAAAGATACTCTGCTTTGACGATCGATACCTCGTTATACGGCAAATTAAACCATTTTCAATTATTATAAAAACAAAAATTCACCGAATCGTGAAACATATGAAAAGGACTGCCTTCCAAGTAAGTTTTCCATACTTATTGCTGAGTTTTTACCTTACGAATATCGCTCGTGAATATTTTATTACAGAAAAACATCATATTATCACGTAAACATTTGCGCTGAAAAAATAAAAATAACTTTTTAAATAACGTTCAAATTAATGTGACAAATAGGTATGTAATTCAAGCTTTTTCCTCATCAAACTTTTCATGGTATTGGCTAAACGATTCGTTTCGTTGAATACAGATTTTTTTGCGAGTGAAAAACGCATTAATTAAATTCAAAAGGTTTTGCCGTTCCGGGAACAGTTTGATTTGATTAGCCATCAAATTAACAACTTTGAGATTATGTCTTACTTGACTCATTATAATTCTTCAATAATTTGCTGATTTTTATCCTCAATTTAGATCACAACTTTTAAGAATATTGCTAGATTTTAAAGCGTAATTTTTTTTTAAAATTTAATTTAAAGTACTTACTTAGATATAAAATGTAGATTTTAAACAAATACGATGTAGGTATGTATGGTGAATCCATAAGTAGGATCAATACCTTTTTTTACAAGCTTTTATTTAGTTTCACCAGTTTATTTATTAATATTTTAAACACAACGATAATGTTACAAAAAACTGTAAACAGCGTTTGAAAACAGATAACTTACCTCAGACGGGACTCGAAGTCACAACTATCGCGCGAGCAAGTAGTGCGGAGTTTTTTAAAAATTTGATTGAATTCAGTTTTACGTTACTTTTATAAGCGAGCACAAAACAGGACTGGTTGGTTATTGGTTAGATAGCCAGTTATTCAACGGTTAAAGAAGCCGGATGTAGTTCGCTTCCCTTTCCGACTTTACCCTCACTCACTTTAGGTGACATATAGACGCAGCGCTTTCGCGTCGCGGCATCAATAAATAAATAAAAACCCCTACGAGGGTCGACTATACATGTCATTAAGAAACTTAACTTCCTTTCCTCAAAGAGTCGTTACCATAAATCAAACCATAAGAAAAAGTAATCGTTGTGAAGAGCGTTATTCATGTGTATTCCTCAGCATCGCCGGAACGGTATATTTCCGTAACGCCCGATCGTATTTTATAGATTTGTCCCGTTAAACTCGGTGGAAAATGACAGATGGTAAAACTACGCAACTCGAAACGGGCCCACAAAAAATGCCGCAGTTTTTTTGTTTATTCACAATCCTCCATAGTGTAGTAGATATAGAGATAGATTAAAGCCATGACTAATCTATTTAGGACGGTCCATTTTAAGTTTACACTAGGAACTAAATTAGAGTAAATTGTAACTACGAGTATATTAGATTATATAAACTTCATACGTAGAATTATAAAAGATTTTTTATATACTAAAAGTTAGTGTACCATGGTAGTTTGGATTTCTCACCCGATTAGATTTGAAGTGATATTAGTAAAGAAACATCATCATCATCTCAGCCAAAAGACGTCCATTGCCGGACAAAGGCCTCCCCCAAGGATACATGAGGGGATTTGCCATAATCGCCACGCTTGGCAGGCGGGTTGGCGATCGCAGTAAGTTGAGAGTTAACCTCAGAGAGATGCTGCCTACCATCCTCTGGAATGGTTCTTTAGTCGGCTTTTACGACACCCACGGGAAGAGATGGGGTGGTGCAATTCCTTATCCCCGGCACCACACAGGGAAAAAGGGGTAATAGGGGTAAAAAGGGGTAAAGAAACGTATAAGTTTAACTCTGAAAACATTATGAACGTGACTATGAGGTATATATTCTTTAAATTATAATGCGTAGGCAAATTACTACGTGCACCTTGATTTTAAGCAGAAACGGAGTCCAGAAGTGAAGACAGTTATTGAAGCAGGATTGTACCCACAGGCTATATTGTATGTGATTATACCTCACTAGCCGTCCTCACCTTTTTCGATATATTTTTTGAGAGAGTTTGCTGATTGCCTCAAACGGCATTTTCAGCTTCACCGAGCTTGTTTGGGGGCGGCGAGAAACTGAAAGGGTTCCTCAAGCCGTGTGAGACGAATCACCTTCGGAGGATTTCTAGAGGGAACGGCATCGCGCACTAGTGCGTGTCCCCGTGCCCTACCAGATTCTCCGTAGGGTTCGGATCGGATCGGGGAGCGGAACAACCCGAGGGCGCCTCTAAAGGCTCGGACCTCGGCTCGGGTTGACCGTGGTGGTGGAGAGAAGCGCCCAGGTACATGGTTCGTCGTACCTTTGTTCTACGAGTACGGAGTCTTGGGCCTAAACTAGTGTGTATGTTTAGTGTATTCTGTAAATGCGTAGTGACATTTAGAGGATCGGGCGGGGGGTCACCTTACCGACTTGCAAGTTGCTTCTTTATACCTCGTTTAAGGGACCCCATAACCCCATATTGTAGGAGGAAGCATTAACGTGTTCTGGGATACCATTCCATTTTGCTATTGGTTGGTAGTGCGACAAATGAAGAGTAAATAGTACCTACTTTTATAATAATTTAGATATAAAGTCCAATTTAATCGAACAAAGCTGCAATTGCACCTTCTAGAATACACCAAGTATGTTTTGACATTAGGCTGGAGTAACCATCAAAGATACTGTTAATAAATATCGAACGCTAATGCGGCTCTCTGCTGCTAAGATCACCCAGAGAAGAGAGATGTTACTCGTAAATAAAAAGTACTATAAGCCATATTATAGCTTTATATATTCCATTTGTATCGGGAGGAGGTAGACCGAGAAAATATTTCTTTCGTCATCTTTCAATATAAAATTTTGGGCAGTTAGTTGGTATGTGAGTGGTGATAATGGCTTTAGGTGAAGAATAGCAAGTTATTTTTTTCTATCTAGTTTTTTATGTACACTATCAAGTGTACATTTGTACATTTGAGACCTAGGTAGCGATAAATAAAATATGGATTCTTAATTTAAAATCCACTGACCCTGTTGATGGGCGTTTATGGCGTTTTACCTAACACTTACCTAAATAGATACCTGGGTCTTCCGCAATCCGTGCGGCTGCACTGACCGCTATGCTACCGGGAAAGCTGACGTAAGCGCTGAGTTTTGTCACTGCTTTTTAATTTTTAAGTGCTAATAGTGGCACATTGCACTATCCAATGGTCATTGCAATCGATGGCCATGCATATTCACCTTTGCAGATGAAATACCACAAATTTGATAACACAACGCTATAGTAAATTTTACTTTTTATTTTCAAGTGCTAATTGCTGCGCTGAATTAAATATTCAAAAAATAAGACCCTGGGAAGACCCAGGTTCGATTCCTGACTGGGTCGAGTGGGCGTTTAATTTTTTCACTGTATTTTATAAATTTCTTTTTTTTTTATTATTTAAATTGAACTTTTACAAGTGTTTTTTGAACATTAATTCAAAGCCATGCCTTCGTAAACCCTACGGTGGAAACCTTGTACCGAGAAGAGAGACCATTCTTATCATATTCTAGGTATTTTGGTAATGTTCAATAGGACTTTATTTTTAAAAGTATTTCAAAAGAATACACTTTACATACATACCCACGTTGATTTTACATAATATAATTTTATCGGTTTAAACCCTGAATGCTACCAACTCGCAAATGTATTAACACAACAACACATTTTATACCTAAAACATTAAACACAAGCATATACTAAACTACTAAAAAGGTGTGTATTTCATGACTATTACATAATATATCAATCTATTTATTGTTCCTGTTATTACTGTTATCTATAATGTAGATACTTTTCAATTTAGTCATTATATTTTTTAGGAATTTAAAAATAAACTCCTGATATTACTCCCAACACTTGACTGTGGCATACGGATTAAACCATTACACCCTAACGATTCGCTCTGTACACAAAACATTCTTATATACTTCTGTAACATCTGCTTTTTGATCACCATCATAATTATGCTGGCATATTTTCATATTGTAAATAATTAATTCACTAATTACATTATGACGTATAAAAGTAATCATGAACACACATATCCAATTATAGCATAACACTCATTCGTAGAGGAGAAATCACAGTAAGAGGATTAGTTAGGCCTCAAGAATGCTTATAAGAGATATTTATATGATAAGATTATTAGGCTCTCTTAGCAACGCAAACATGATTAATTATGATTTATTTTACCACAGAAAGCAAGTCCTTCATCGTTCCTGTAAGTGCCGCTAAGGCACTTCAAACGAATTCATCAAACATCGACGTACTTGCTATGTTATTACTAGGAAAGAGATAATTATATACAGGACCTCTGGACAAGTAAAGAGAAGGTAAGCTCAATACATACCACGCCCGAGCAAGGCACGTAGTAGACCCTCTCACGGACACAAATGTTGGATCAGCTCGGAACAGGATGGAGGTCAGTGAGAGGTTGTCAATGTGTGCGTTGCTCGAGTGGATCTGTGATATCTTACCTTTCAGTAGCGTGCACTTGGAGAAGCCTATGTCCAGCAGTGGACTAGTATAGCTGACGATGATGATGATGATGATCTATGACCGGTGCGTCAATCACCATGTCAAGAGACGCTTAATGCATCTCATTTTATCTAATTACCTCTATAGTAGGTTTAACTAAGATGTAGTCGTAGATGTAGATGTAGCGTTAATAAAACGCTAAAATATATAAAAAACACTTATCTATAACGCAGCTTCATCTTAACCGAATGTTCAAATATTTGTAAAAATATTTCTTTCGGATCTCAGAGGTGAAAACTTCTAAGATTGATGAAGCAATGTTGACTAAAAAACATAAGCATCAAGCACTGAAAAATTTCGACGGGTGAAAGCCAGACCTCGGTAGCCAAGTGGTTAAGGCAGCCGCCCGGAATGCGGAAGGTGCGTGGTTCGATTCCCGCCTGAGGTTGTCGTCTTTTTTCAGTGTTTAAATTTTACTTAAGTATATTTAAGCGTTAATAAAACGCTAAAATATATAAAAAACACTTATCTATAACGCAGCTTCATCTTAACCGAATGTTCAAATATTTGTAAAAATATTTCTTTCGGATCTCAGAGGTGAAAACTTCTAAGATTGATGAAGCAATGTTGACTAAAAAACATAAGCATCAAGCACTGAAAAATTTCGACGGGTGAAAGCCAGACCTCGGTAGCCAAGTGGTTAAGGCAGCCGCCCGGAATGCGGAAGGTGCGTGGTTCGATTCCCGCCTGAGGTTGTCGTCTTTTTTCAGTGTTTAAATTTTACTTAAGTATATTTAAGCGTTAATAAAACGCTAAAATATATAAAAAACACTTAAGATGTAGTCCTAAACAAAATTGCAAATTGTACATTTTTTGAGCGAGTCTAACTGATTAGCTTCAAGTGTATTTTTTTTGCAGAATATTAGATACGGCTATAGATGGCGAATATTAAAATAGAAGTTATTTTATCGTACACAGAGCTAAAACGACAATACATAGCGTTAATAATCTAAGAACATTAACATAATATTTTGCGACTATCTGAAAGTAATATGTTGTTCTATGTCGTTAGCGGTTATTTTCCTAAATGGAAAATTACAAAATAATTGTCGTAATTGCTGATTTGATTATTAGCCGGCAATTGCTTGTTCGTGCGAATAGACACTTAACAATTTTTTTTTTAATTAATAAATTACAACATTAAAAGTGCGATAGGCTTTTACCGGCAGTGGGACAGTCGTAGACTATTTACTTCATCGCTTCACACTTCTTCTTCTAATGTATGTGAAAAGACTAAAGGCGTTTATCCATACAATCATCACACTTCGAGCTACGCGTGGTTACATGCAGTTTTCATGGAAACAAACGTATGCATAGCATGCGCGCTAGTGGACTAAACCATCACTTGAACCCATCAGTTGTAGCGATGACTTGATTTCAATGAGGTCTTTGCCCAGCAGTGGGACAGTTATAAGCTATTTACTTTACTTTACTTAAGATACGTTCGAGATAAGATGGCCAGTGCCTCACTAGTTGAGGATCCCGGGTGAGGTGTGCTTTCATCATTGGCTTTATTATCACTTAACATCAGGTGAGATCAAGGCACTGTGCTTACTAGTAAAATCTAAAAAAAGAAAAACTTACTTTTGTCAGTGGACTAAAAACGTAACCTTCAACAACGCTCGCTATTTATGCTAATAATTTAATTCTTTTAACCCATTCCCTGTCCCATGAATCACATATGATACATAACAATTGAAAACCAATTGTTATAATTCTTGGACAGGGAACCTGTTAAGACAGGACGCATAGATCTATCGACACCATAAAAAATATAGAAATAAACGTCAAATCATGTCGACACAAACAAAAGAATCGAATTTGCTTCCTATAGTGTTGTATAGAAATATGATATTTTGTAATGCTGATTCACTTTTTGGCAGCACCTATAAAATGTCCAAGAGCAAATAGCCAGTTGGCTCGCAGCTAAAACAAACTGGATTCTGAAATACTAGACCAATCTCTATTTGTACAGTCGTGCAGGCGACCACTAAAATGAAAAAGCTAGAATTTAAAATGTGTGCATACTAGACGGTATATAATGCTTTGCAGTAGCGTGTGTCCTATTTTCATGCCAATAAAACTATATGTATGCTGTTTTATTAAAATTTCAAACTTAATTTTTGGGACTAGAACTAAAATTTAGTCATAGTCATGGCTGACGATAGAGGTTTTGAGGGACTATGACTATGAGAATCAAAAGGTTTGTCAAGTTGGTCTGAAGACAAGTCTTCAAGAAGTAATAAGGCGACAGGATATCTTGATTAACTGGATCTGTAATTCCCTTGTAGCTTCTAATGTGTTTTGCCTGCCGAGTACATGCCATCCTTAAGAAGCTTTTTTCTAAAACTGCAGCTGCAAGAGTATATTTTGAAACATCATCGCTTTCGCTAGTTGACTTAGAGTACGCATTGCTATAACACATTCCATAGGTTTTCATGTTGTTCTCAATTCAAGATATTGATTGAAATTAAACAACTTTTACGGATCTACTCGCGTTTATTTTACACATTAGTTTTAATTAATGTTTATCCTGACGTTTCGAACCCTTTGCAGGGTCCGTGGTCACAGGGAGACTGAGGTGTTGGTCGTCTCATAATTAGTTAGTAGCTTGTATACCCTCATTTAAATTTAATCAGGTGCGTTCCGTTTTACGCAGAAAGAGCTTACAGTATCTTTTGGTCTGGCAGTATGGTGTTAGGGCTGGGTCAAGATATTGACTTAACAAAAAGCTAAATATAAACACTGCTTTTTATATGTTTAAACATTATCTACTTCAGTGTTTTAGTTACTTGTGGAAAATATTTGTATGACACTAACCTGGAAAGTGATGGGTCCATTTACCTGCATGTGTATAGCTATTAAAGTATCTAATATTCAGCTGAAAGACATTTCGTGATATTCCCTTTGCCCGCGGCAGAATTCTTTACGCCAGAATGACTTTTGATAGTACCTACCATGTCTCAATGGACTCGTTAGACACGTAAAGGAAGAATGTAAGAAAGTAAAAGAAAAGATGCAGGTGCAGGTTCGAATCCTGCTCGTGGAAATTTTTTCAACATTTGTGTTTTTGTAATTTGTTTCGCAACAAAATTTGCGTTAAAATTATATAAACAAAACAAAAACACTTTATATTTTATTGGCTTCAATTCTGGGTGCATGGTATGGTGTTCTTAAAAAATACAGTTTCCTTCAAAATATACTTATTATAAGCATGCAAATATTTGTTTAATTATATAATATCAGAGAGCACAAGAACAATCCAATGCAAAGCAGCTTCTCAATAATTACTGTTTATATGTTCTTGTGCGGAGTAAAAGCATTTTTCAGTGAGGAACATTATGTAGTTTTCTCTTGAAAGTTGTGCCATTCAATAATCGTACATTATCAGGCAGGGCATTAAATATTTTGGTGGCCATTGCGCCGCCATTTTTATCTGGCAAGCATAGTTTGAATTTCGTCATTTCTAATTTATTTACGAGTCTCCGACGAAAGTGTTTGTAATTTGGAATTTTCTTTTTAATAAATTGTTCCATATTAATAGTAACGAAATTACATAATTGTTTAATGTAGAGACCAGTCAGCGTAAGAATTTTGTATTTCTTGAATATAATAGAAAATTAGTTGAACAATTAAGTACAAAATACAAAAATTACAAAACATGTAACATCAACACTAAACTGAACGAAACCAACATACATTGGTCCATTACCTGTGATATTACTGACAAAATATCAAGAAAGAACACAAAATGGCAACTTTGCCAAATAGCCTAAGCATTATGCTACAGCGTAGCAAAGAATGCGCTGAAGCATTATGCAATTAAAAAAAACGAGCGAGCCTTACAGTAGTCGTTTATGATGTGTAACATTTGACTTTAGTTATAAGCAAATTTAACAAAATATTTGGAAAAAAATGGGTCAGGTACTACATCAATTTATAACTATAAAATAAATGCAGTAAATACTTATTAGAAGACATTTGACAAATCAAAATGACCTTTGATAGTCAAATGACACAATATTACACATATAATAATAATATGCCATGTTCCTAACATCGATTTTAAATTTACAAAATGGCGCGCGCTTGTGCGCTTCCCCGACTTCCTGTTGCACTGTTTCACATACTTCCGCCCCATTTCACGACATCACTTTCACAAATTGCAATAGAAAGCGAGCGGAAACATAAATTTTACTTTTTATTTTCAAGTGCTAATTGCTGCACTGAAGCTAAATTAAATATTTATAAAATTTTATATAATACAGTGATAAAATTAAACGCCCACCCGACCCACCACCTGACCCAGCCAGGAATCGAACCTGGGTCTTCCGCAATCTGGGCGGCTGCACTGACCGCTATGCTACCGGGAATGCTGACGTAAGCGCTGAATTTTGTCACTGCTTTTTAAATTTTGAATGCTTATTAGCGGCGCTGTGCGCCATCTATCCAACGGTCATTGCAACCGATGGCCATGCAGAGTCACCTTTGCAGATGAAATACCACAAATTTGATAACACAAGGCTAAAGTAAATTTTACTTTTTATCTTAAAGTGCTAATTGCTGCACTGAAGCTAAATTAAATATTTACAAAATTTTATAAATTATTAAAAGCGGAAAGATGATATACATCAAAAAGAGTAAAGGTATCATCATCATCGTCATCACCATTACCAGCTCATTGTATGTCCTATAACGTGCTTAAAAACATTACCACAGGAAACCTGCTAACGGTCTAACCCGTTAGTCAAAAGAAAAGATAAACACTGTATTAACACACGGATATAATTTAGTATAGGTATTTCAAAATAAGAGAAGACAAAGAAAATAAAATATGTTAGAAAAAAACAGAATAATGGTTATAAAAAAGGAAACACAAAACCAGACGCCCGCGCGCGCGCTTACTGTAGGTGCGCAAGTACAGGATAGGTATTTCTTTTATAAAAACATTACCTATGGGAGTTAGTTATGAAAATAACAAAATTAAAAGAATAAAAGATTAGTCACAGAAAAAGTAAAGGATACTTTAAAAAAAAGCAATAAAAATGAACTCAGCTCTGACCGTCCTTTAGATGAAGGACGGCAAAACGAAGATCCAAATGCATATACGAGTGCACGAAGCTGCAACCGCAAATAAAAGCGTGTAATCAAAATATCGGGTTGACAGTCATTGCTGGGGCATCAACCTTTCCTATGGATAAAAACACCACAGCTAAAACGGGTTGTGGTTGTTAACGACTGCCAATCGGCAGTCGACTGCTAATGGAGTCGGGACCAACAGTTTTACGTGCGTTTTGAAGCATGGAGAAACTCGAGATTATTGTGATAAGTTTTTGATCAGCCATCCTACTAATACGACGTTATGCTAAGACGGTTCAACGTATAAACCAGGATCCATCCACGAATCAGTCACCTTACTGTTCTGAATATTATTATTAAATTCACGCGGCGCAAAAGGAAAAGTGAGTTTTTGGCCGCGCCGTGCGCGCTCGCCGCATTTCTCCGCAAAAACGACACTTGCTAATCCATTTTGATTGGCAGTGAAAAAGTATTGGATATTATAAAGTGACTACTATCTGTGCTATTGACAACATCTGTGTTTTGTTATATCAATATGTGCAACATTTTTATTCTTATATTAACTGATGCATTACGAACGGGTACATTTTAAGTGCTCACTAAAATAATTTTTATAATCAGCAGCGTAGCAATTGTCTTGAATTTCGAGGTTATTTTTTTTATTAGACAACAGGACGCAAAATTTACCAAATTGAAACTCGAAGCATAAAATATTGGTATTATCTATTTGGTGACAATATAACATATTTGGTCTGAAATGCAGTTAAAAGGTATTCATATATTTTAAGGCATTTAATAAAAATATAAATTGTATTCTTTTTATAATATTTTAGGAAACACAATTTGGTGATAATTTATCCATTTTGGTAAGCGTTTAGAATTTTATTGGTAGTAAAATTGATACATTTTTGGTAGGCGTTTAAACACAAGCCATAACGAACTGCGCTGTATGTATATATATACTGGTATATCGTCATTAATAATATACGAGTATACGTACGATCCCTATAGGTTACTTAATAAAACCGTATGTAACTGTTGTAAAGCTCAATTTGAAAACGCAGAGTCGTGTTTAATTATGTGGCAGCTTATCAAAAAAATCTATAGAGAAATTTTTTTGTGTAGTTGGTTTAATAATTATACAAAAGGTAAAATCATTGACTTATATCGCTGTCCTCGTGATAATTGTAATACTATTGTGGTAATACTGTTGTGTGTAATACTACTATGTTTGGAAATTGTAAACTAAATAAAAGGAGCGAGGCACAAGCATATTTTTACATTATTTAAATACCCTATTTTTCAACACTACTATTTGTTGAATTACCTTAAATCAAAACATATTTTTTTCTCTAGGCTCTGGCTAATTCCCCTCCCAATGGCGTAGGGCCTATGTACGTCCCTTACCCAAGATTTCCAATCCTTCCATTCTATCTTATATTAGACCCATATCCATGCTCCCGTTCCTGTCCAAAGTTATCGAAGCCTGTGTCCATAAACAGTTTTTGACAGAAACAGAAAATTGAATCAGGATTTGGAAGTGGTTAACGCCTGGTCTCGTAGGTTTGGTGTGGCCGTAAATCCCTCGAAGTGTCAGTCGATACTCATTGGCAGCGTGCGATTGATGGGTAGAGTGGGAATTAGCTCTCTTGAGCCAATTATGTACGATGGAACGGTCATACCATTTAGTCAGAATGTGAAAAATCTTGGCCTGCATCTCGATTCTACGCTCAGTTGGCACTCTCAGGTTGCTAGTGTTATCCAGAAAGTTACCTGGACCTTGCGCTCCTTGAATCGCCTGAGGAACTTTTTACCATTTAAGACAAACGTTATGCTTGCGCAAACTTTAATATTTCCCACGATCGACTATAGTGACTTGACTTGTTAGACAAATTCGACAGATTGTTCAACAACTCAATACGGTTCATCTACAACCTCAAGAAATATGACCTGTTCGGGATGTACCGAAACTAAATGATTGATAAATGATAAACTTGAAAACTTGATAATAAAATATAATTTGTAAATATTTAAAACTTAAAACAATACTATAAAATGATTTGATAGATGAGTAAGCGCGGCTGACTTGATAGCTAATTGCATACTAAAGTGAAAACGGTGAAAATATTCAATAATGTCTAAATGAGGGCAAGTTAAAACTGATGACAGGCAAAATGTACGTTGCTTGCTCGTACATATTCCCGGGAGAGAAAGATGAGGTTAGTTGCGGTGATGGTGTTCTTGATGAGTCTTAGCTAATTACAAGATGAAGAGCAATATGTTTCTCTTAAATATACAATGAGTAGTGTCGTTATTACCCCGATGAGAAACATGATGATTAAACAATTTTTCTAAACTATCATAATCTAAACGTTAGCGTCCGGGATGGTAAATGTCGAACGAAGTATGGGCGAAGTGTTTCTATTAAACTTAACCACTCGCGCACTTTGCTTTGGAGCGTCACTTGCACTACAACACTGATCATCG
This sequence comes from Eudonia truncicolella, assembly GCA_949315975.1. Classification (NCBI taxonomy): domain Eukaryota; kingdom Metazoa; phylum Arthropoda; class Insecta; order Lepidoptera; family Crambidae; genus Eudonia; species Eudonia truncicolella. The sequence continues at coordinate 1,411,232 of OX438826.1, read as the reverse complement.
TAATCACTACACTGCACTATACTACTACTGGAGCGGGCGGCCGGCAGCGGAACTCCCTGCTCCGCTGCGACCGCCCCCGCCGCTGCTGCTGCTGCTGCTGCGGGCCTCGGCCTGCAGCGCCGCCAGGCGAGCACCACTGCACCCGCACCGACGATCGCGAATAATACATATATGGCCGCATAGTGGTGGACATCGTGGTACGAAACACTATCTGCTATGGATTCGCTATTCTTTAGCATGTCCAATTGCTCTTTAATATTCTTTAAGCTAAGGTTATATTCGATTGTGTCAGATTTATTATTCGATATAGAGGTCTCGGGTAGAGAGATATTAATATAATTATTAATTGGCGCAAAATCCGGTGCTACTATATTTAATTTTAAAGCGAGTTTGTTTCCGCTTTCAGTATGAGCGTGAATAAAGAAATCAGCTGTCTTGATAATACAGCCTTGACCGACTGTAAACAAGCCAGAGTGTGTCAATTGGACGGCGGTAATCTGATCCTCGCATATCAGCTTTAAATGGCACCGCTCGCAGCACGAATAAAAATAATTATTTAATTTATTTAATTCTATCCATTTATTGTAACACAGTCTAGTTACTGTTTTACATATGTTTAAATGTGGAATAGTTTCACATAAACTTTGATCATTCTTGATATGATAAATAGGGTTTCTTAAATTACATAATACTATCTTGGAATCTCTTCGTATACAGGAATCTAAATTATTCTCCGTCAGTGACACAAAAGCGTCTTTGCTTAGACTTATAGCAGCATACTCAGATATAGGCTTTATAATTGTTTCATTGGCATCGTCTGATATTTTAGGTACTGAAATGAGTTTAAAAATCTCGTACACGTCTCTGCTGATAAGAGGAAACCTTATCTCGAAGATCGCATATGTCTCTGAAATTCGAGCTCGTACTCTTAACAAATTGTAAATTTGGTAGAAGTCATAATTACTATTATCTACCGGTAACGCTAAATTTTTGGAAGTTGTCCTGCTATTATATTTAGTTCTTGTCTTAATTGATCAGGGGTTAACATATGAAAATTAAATTTCCCATTATAGATGTTTGTAACAGTATTGAGTAACGTTTGCTGCACGTTTTTGAGACTAAATAAAATATTGTTGGTCATGAATGTCGTAGAAATAAATTCAAAGTTAAAGGATATATTTTCCAAATCTTTTTTGACTTGAATAACAGCTCCTTCTACGGAATTTAACTTTCTGTTTATGATTTTGTGATGTTTTTCCATGATTTCTTCTGTCCGTTTCAACAGATTATATTCTGCTTCGATGATTGAGGTTTGGTTCTTCTGGAGAGATGATAGATGTTTTTGGTTTTCCTTGATGAGTTTTATATCTTGTTCATATTTCTCAGCGAAGCGTTCGTCTAATACACCGAATAAACTATTCGCTATGTAACCGACACCGTCGATAAGGCCCCGTCTTCGGCGTCGCGAGTCTGATTTACGGTGTATTAATATATTATTATAATGTTGTAGTTCGTCGAACTCGTGCCGTAATTGTAACATGATCCCGTCACAATGCGATTGTTCTTTTATATTGACACAGAGCCCGTCTAGATATTTAATATATTTATTAAGTGCTGTAATGCCTTGATTATATGGTTGTAGGTCGTAGTAGACAACGAGGCGCCACTCGTCTTGAATTAAATGCATGTTCGTAATGCTATCAAAATAAAGGCTACGATTTTGTAACGAAGTTATGTTGTAAGCGCTCTCTGCTGTAGGTATGACTGATATAAAAACTAACAATAATGACGTTATTATCGAGGTAAAGCAAATGGATTTCTTTTTTCTTGTTTTGGTGTTGCAGGTTTCTTGATGGTCTGATATTGCTCGTAGGCTCATAAGATGGTAACCAACTAGGTCCATGCCACCAAAGTGTATGTTCCTTTAGTGCTGATGCTGAGAGCCCTCTACTGGCACAGTCTGATGGATTGTCTTTAGATTTTACGTAAGACCAACACTCGGATGGCATCGTCGAAGTGACTTGTTTCACTCGATTGGCTACAAATGGTTTCCACCGGTCTACGTCTCCATGCAGCCAACCCAACACTGCCATCGAGTCTGTCCAGCCATATGTTGTTATAGAGTAATCGTTGAGGCAAGACTTGATTTTTGCCATTAATCTAGATAAAAGGACGGCGCCGCATAGCTCTAGGCAAGGTAATGACGTCATCTTGTTTAGCGGTACTAGTTTTGCCTTTGCTGCCACTAACACAATCGTTGTTGAATTTTTGTTATTAACTTTACAATATACAACGCAAGCGTAAGCTTTTGTACTTGCATCGCAAAAACCATGAAGCTCTATAACATCTTTTGATGCTGTTCCTAACCATCTTGGTAATCGGTAGTCGCGTATCAGCTTGATGTCAGCCCTAATTTTAATCCATTCTTCGTAAACTTGTTTTGGTACTTGTTCATCCCACTGTATGTTTAATTTCCAAGTGTCTTGAAATAAAATTTTTAATTTTGTTGTGATGGGAGAGAGCCAACCTAACGGATCAAAAAGTTTTGAAATATCAGATAAAAGCTCTCTCTTAGTGGGCTTTAATGATAAAATGCTACTCTTCGGTTCGAATGTGAAATGATCAAGCGATGGATTCCAGCTTATTCCTAGGGCTTTCGTTGACTCCTCGTGCTTGAAGTCAAAAGTGGCTTGATAATTGTCTTCCGTGTCGACTTCTTTTAGTAAGTCAAACGAGTTGGACTTCCACTTTCTCAGATTAAAACCGCCTGATTTTAAGAGTGTAATCATATCCTTTTGTAATCTTTTCGCTGATTCTAAAGAATGCTGACCGTGAATGAGGTCATCCATATACATACATTCCTCAAGGACACTTGGAGCGGAAGTGAGCTGAGGAGGAAACTTCTGCGAAGAATGTTCCTGGGTTGTATTCTGATAATTAGATCTCTCATCTCGAGCTAACTGCTTTAGGGTCATCATGGCAAGAAAGGGAGCTGCCTTTGTTCCGTAGGTAACCGTTGCCAACTGATAAGAATTTAATATTTTGGTATCATGATCTCGCCAAACAATTTTTTGGAGTCTTTGGTCTTCCACGTTTAACCAAATATTTCTAAACATTTTTTCAATGTCTGCGGTAAAAGCAAAGCGGTATTGTCTCCACTTGATGATGAGGCTCTGAATGTCCTGTTGTAAGTTCGGACCCCTGTACATGACGTCATTCAGACTGTAGCCGCTTGTTGTTTTTGATGAGGCATTAAATACCACGCGTAACTTTGTTGTAGTTGAATCTTGTCGCGTGACACAATGATGTGGTAAATAACAGTCGAGTTTCAGGTTACCATCGTCGATTGCAGGCGTCATATGACCAAGCGATAAATAATCATTCATAAATAGTTTATATTCTCTTTCAACATCTGTTTGTTTACGAAATTTTTGTTCTAATCTATTAAATTGAGCAATTGCTTTTGATTTTGAAGTTCCCAAACTTTCTTGATAATTTGGTTTCAAAGGGAGACGGACTTCATATTTTCCGTCTTCTCTTCTCTTCGTGGTGGCTTGATATTGTTCTATACACTTTTGGTCTTCGCATGATAAAGTAGATGGTTCCGAAATGTCTTCTAGTTCCCAAAATTGTTGCATATCAGTAATGTCATGTATCACAACATTACACTGAAATGTTTTAACGTTGCCGCTCAGAATCCAACCAAGCTGCGTTTGTTGCGCGGTCGGTAAGGTTGAATTTACTCTACATATTCCATCTAGTAATATGAGAGAATAAACGTCAGCTCCTAATAGAATATCTACCGGACGACTGATATAAAACTCCGGGTCCGCTAGTTTGACATGATCTAAGTACGACCAATCTGGTTTAGAAAAAGTACTGCTGGGGAGATTTTTAATTAGATTTTTCATAATTAGAACTTCAGTTTCAAAAGTAAAGTCGCTTATCACTGAAGCGCATTTTAAACTTATCATCCCTTTGCAATTGCTTTCTTTATCACCTATTCCTGATATTATGCCCTTGCATCTCTTCCTGGGTATTCTTAATAACTGTGCTGCATGTTCAGTGATTAAGGAAGTTTGCGAGCCTTGGTCCAGGAGGACGCGTAGAGTATGAAATGTTTCATCTGACCCTTGTACCTTGATTATTGCTGTTGGTAGCAATACTTCGATCGGTTCGCTCGGTAAGTAAACGTGTGAACTACTTTTGATCAATTTTCCTGAATTCGCACTTGTGCTAGCCGAACTCCCCGCGCCCGCCTCTGCGCTAGATGTCATCGCCGTTGTCGGGCTTGATTGCGTAAATACTTCGTGTAACAAGCTATTGTGGTCCTTATTACACTCACGACAACGTCGATCTGATAAACATGCTTTCCCATAATGATTATAAAGACAATTTGGACAGAGATTGAATTTTGCAACCAAATTACGCTTGTTGTAGGGCGACATGTTTAAAAACTTTTGACAAAAATAAATGCCATGATCATTGTTGTTGCAAAGTACACATCGATACCTTGATGCAGCCACGTTTTTGGTGCCCGATGGCTGAGAAATTATTCGCGTGCTTGACGAGAAAGAATTTTTATTATAATTCGATCTTTGACTATTACTATTCTGATGTTCCTTGATATTGTAATTATTCTGATAAGTTGATTGCTTTGAAGTTTGTTTTGGCGTAATATCTTGTTTTCTACGCGCAGATTCTAGAGTCGTAAATTTAGTCTCTAAGAAATCCAGAAATTCTTTTAATAATGGTAACTCTCTCGGTTGCTTTACCGATTCAATATAGTCCGTGTATGAGTCGACGTCCAACTTTTGCGATAAAATGTGTACAATTAATGGATCCCAGGTAGTTATGTCGACCCCTAAATTTTTAATAGCATTGAGACATTCGATCGCTGTATCGTGCAATCTTTTGATGTGATTGAGCGATTGATGTTGCGTAACCGGAAGATTTAATAAAATGTTTATATGTGACGTAAATATTAGCTTTTTGTTGTTATACCGCTGGTTAAGTATGTCCCAGCAGGTATTGTAGTTTTCAGAGCTCACATTTAAATGCTGTACTAACCTCTCCGCTTCTCCTTTTACCTTTGTTTTCAGATATTGCATTTTCTGAGCACTCGAAATAGAAGGATTATTGTGAATGGTTTCCGTGAAGAGGTCTTTGAAGGAAACCCAATTGTTATAGTTGCCGTGGAATGTTGGTATTTCCATCTGCGGAGTAGCCTTTTCCATGTGTGCCACTGACCACATCTTCTTGTTGATGGATCTCTTAAAATTATTGTATGTTTTCTCATAACTTGTAAATGCCTCTTTGTATTCCTTGTTCGAGCCTTCAAGCTCGCTGTCAAGATCCCAATGCAGCGCATCAATAGCCACCCAGCGGGCTTGAAGCGTTCGTAGTATATCATCGAACTCCCACTTCTCTGACACTGAAGCCAAATCAATGTTCATGATTGTGCGTTGGAACGCTTTAAAGTTGCTGCTTTGTTTCTTCAGCATATCTTCGGTCTTACTTGCCGTACCTCTTGATGACGGCGAAGGTTGGTGCGATTCACTCGACTTGCCCGTGAAAGTTGGAGCCTTCAGGACCGGGGTCCTCGGCCTGTCGGCTGCTAAAGGCTGATAACCTTGGAGATGCGCCCTAATCAACTCGTATCTCTCTCTCACCCTTTCAAACTCTTTGTTCGTAAAATAGCTATGCGACTCTATACCGAACTCTGTTAACCTTACATGATTGTTGCTAAATTCTAGCCAATAATTGTCCAGAATATCTAATCTACGAAGTAAATATTCCGGCGTCTTCCTCTCAGAGCCGTCTTTCTTGAAACTTGTTAAGACGTGCTCAATCGCTTTTGAAATTTGTTGTTGATTAGCTAAGATATCCTCCATTACTGACATGATAAAAGAATAAAAGGACTGATCTTACTTGATAGTGCTCTTCAACTGTGCGCGAGTCCACCAACGCACCAGATAACCTGAGACCTTGTTGTCTCAAAGCTCGACGATCTTGATACGCGGTGCTCCTTGTTAACGACCACGGAGAAACCCGCGGTACTTTCTTGCACTTGCTTGATTGTACTCCGTAACTAGGGGGCTAGTGGCACTAACACGTACACACTTGCACTTTGTCCAATAGGTTGCTGCGCGAGACAACTGACACGAAAGCAGTTCACTGAACCCAAAACGCGTCAAAATCCCGCCAAAAACGGAGGCTCGAAGGACCAATGTTCGGGATGTACCGAAACTAAATGATTGATAAATGATAAACTTGAAAACTTGATAATAAAATATAATTTGTAAATATTTAAAACTTAAAACAATACTATAAAATGATTTGATAGATGAGTAAGCGCGGCTGACTTGATAGCTAATTGCATACTAAAGTGAAAACGGTGAAAATATTCAATAATGTCTAAATGAGGGCAAGTTAAAACTGATGACAGGCAAAATGTACGTTGCTTGCTCGTACATGACCACATCTCACAATATAGGTCCGAGCTAAAATGGCTGCCCATTCGCCATCGGAGGCGTGTACGAGCCCTGACGACACTATTTTCACTACTTAATTCTGCAAATGCTCCCCTCTTACCTCACTCCTCATTTTCAATACCTTTGCTCCTCTTCCCATACATCTGGCTTTGTACTCTCCTCCTTCCATACTCAGTCCATTCTCCTATGGAATGCGCTACCTCTTGAAATCAGGATGGCTACGAGTCGTGACGCTTTTAAAAAGAAAGTCCGTATGCTCTTTTTTGATAAATCCTAGGCAGAATTATCTCAGTAATGTACTGTTTATAAATTATGTACTAAACGTTTATTTTTGTAGTATATTTGTAAAGGTAGTAATATAATACATTATATTTGTTTATTTAAGTATATATATATATATATAAATAAATTGCATATTGTGTATGTAGGTATATATTGTGCGTTTTAGAATATATTATTTTTATTTCTAAAATTGTTTTTCTCACCCAATTGCACCTACCATGTTATATCTGCACCACCCTATGGTTGACTACTAGAGAATGCCTCAGGCATTAAGTCCGCCATGTAATGTATGTTGCAAAAGTTTTAAATAAATAAAAAATAAATAAATAATGCTACATGTAAATAGAATGTAACAAGTAGAAATTAGATTGGCTATGTGAACTTGATAAGTGTGCATCTGGAGAATGTGCAGTGATCCTGTGAGCTGCTATGTTGGCTGCTTGTGGGGGCTCTGTTTGTGGTGGGGGCCTGTGAAGACAAAAACAAACAACAAACAATTTTTTTATCTTATTTAATAGAATTCAGTTACATAGTGTAGGTGTAAGAACTTTCTACAAACATTTGTGTCTTACCTGAAGTTTCTGGCCTACAGGCTAACAGGAGTGTCCCGGTAGTACAGCGTTTCCGTCTTACTTAGTACTCGACATTTATTATTGTTATTATTTTTTTTTTCTGTTCTGAATTATTTTTGTTGTCCACCCGTGCGAAACCGGGATGAGCCGCTAGTAAATAATATTATGTAAAGTAACGAACGCCTGCACACCGACCTATCCAAAACTGTAAAATTTCTTGAATACATATTCAACCATATGCTATTGAAATAAAGTTCAAAGTCTATTGAGGAAATTTTTCAGTTTGTGGTAGTCAGAGGAGCAGGCATGTGTACCTAAAAAAGTGGTTATTTCCGTTTTTAAATCATGCTTTAAAGCCAGTCATATTTAGTTGTCTAGGTGATGGCTGATCCTGAATACATAATTATAACGACTCTTCCACACCGATGAACATGCACTAGGGCCGCATTATATTCTACCGTATTAAAGTTCACGTTTCTGAAAGTTTCCCGTGTGTAGACCGAGCGTTAACTAAAGCCTGGGTGATTAGAGGAACTAATAACAGGACGTGCGAAGCTAACTAATTTGTGTGCGGATGTTAACATATCGGAAACTTTTACTAACATTTGAAAAATACGCCTCTGTGGCCGATAGGTTAAGCGCTCGGCCCGATACCCGAAGGTCTCGGGTTCGATTACCAGGTCGGGAAAAGTGTGTTTCGTATTGTTAATGCATAGCAAGTCAAGTCGTGTGTAGTGTGCGTATCGGTGCATACGTATCGTATTAATAGATAATATTGATTACCGAGTGCGCAGCGCGGCGCAAGTCGCTGCTTGATATAAGCCATCACCATGAGTGAACTTAAACTTGTGGCGAACGAACTTCTAGCGTTCTTGCAACAAAAGCTGGACGTCATGGATGAGGTGAGCACTCTGCAGATAAGCAAGTCCAGCTTCAGTGAAGACGATGTAGCTGGTTCTAAGAATCTGCTGTACGAGTCACTCAATAAGAGCGACCAGATGGTATCCCGTAGACGATACGGGACACAGAAAAGCCTGCAGGAAATCATCGCCCTGCTGAAGGAAACTGACCCTGATGACATGCCGACGTTCTTGGCGAGAGATCTCAACAAGCTGCCTCCAGTCACCTTCGATCATGTTGACGTCACCAGCCTCTTTAAGGATATCGTTATCCTGAAGAAGGGCTTGGATGATGTGATGCGGAAGTTTCAAGAATCAGAAATACTGTGTGTGAATTGCGTAAGGAAGTCAGTGATTTACGCGAATCACTCACGGTAAGTAGGTCATCGCCCGTGGTCTTGAATGTCAACATTAGTCGAGGGGCTTCACGCCACGTCACCACGACCCGAACTGACTCGAGCGCAGGCGACGCCTGCACCCGCGCCCCGCGTCATTGCCAGTGCCACGCCGCCACCGCCGCCGCCTGCCGCCCGCCGCCCGTGGCCCGCTCCCCGCCGTCTATTGCGATACCACACGTGCCTGTGGCGTGCACGCCTGTCAGCTTCGCAGGGACTTCGCTGCCGTAGTTGCGGCTAAAGACAAGTAAAGGAGATCGCAGATTACATACAAACGAAGACCAACTTCCTTCTGAGGGTGGAGCCGCTGGAGTCGCGCCACAACACTAGCTTCAAAGCATTTGTGGTGCGAGTCCCATCAACTAAGCTGGACACCTTCATGAGAGAAGACTTCTGGCCGAAGAGAGTGGTGTTCAGACGTTTTCGTGGAAGACTTCCTTTGAGCGCCACCGAAATAATTACTAACATAGATTAAGTTTTATGTTACTAACAAAAATTGTATATTGGTATGTATATGTTAGTTTATGAGGTATTTATCTATGGGCCTGTTATTTTGTAACTTTAAATTGTTGCCCGAAAATAAACGAACTTATTATTATACTCTTTATTTATTTTCTTTCTTAAAACTAGATTTTTACAATATTTTAATATAAAAACAATAAAACATTATAAAAACCTAATCCTAGAGTACCGCCAGCAGCGGGGCAGGGCCCGAGCTACCGGTGGTCAGGGCTGCAAAGTAAGGAACCTCCTGACAATAAGTGACTAAATAAAAAATAAAAAAACTATATTAATTTATAAACTTATATTAAACATTATTTATTTCAAACTAGGAACCCTACTAAATTCTTAAATAATAATGCAAACTACTCTTTTATTTTTTGTGGCTAAATAAATAAATAGCAAAAACAACATTCATTTGTAAACTTAACTACTTTAAACAATATTCATTTTAAACTTCTATGTATAAAGATAAAAGCAACATTTATTTTAGAACAACTAATAATTTTTCTGTATCCTCGTAGGATATATTGAGAAGGGCTTCTTTGAGTATATTCTTTGTTTTACTATAGCAATGATGATATATGCCTAATTTAGCGTTTAACCTAATATAAAGAAGTGAACCCAAGAACAAGTAAAATCTAGAAGAGAAGGCATGTTTTGTTCCTGCATTTTGAGGGCAAACTATATATTTTCGTATTTTGTTAGTAGTTTCAGTGCTGTATGGAAGTGCGATGTGTTGTATGACTGTGTTTAGAATAAATACAGACTGTGTTTAGAGTTAATATCTTACAGGATTTATAAAGAGTAAAATTTGAACGAAAATGTTGACTAAAAAACATAAGCATCAAGCACTGAAAAATTTCGACGGGTGAAAGCCAGACCTCGGTAGCCAAGTGGTTAAGGCAGCCGCCCGGAATGCGGAAGGTGCGTGGTTCGATTCCCGCCTGAGGTTGTCGTCTTTTTTCAGTGTTTAAATTTTACTTAAGTATATTTAAGCGTTAATAAAACGCTAAAATATATAAAAAACACTTATCTATAACGCAGCTTCATCTTAACCGAATGTTCAAATATTTGTAAAAATATTTCTTTCGGATCTCAGAGGTGAAAACTTCTAAGATTGATGAAGCAATGTTGACTAAAAAACATAAGCATCAAGCACTGAAAAATTTCGACGGGTGAAAGCCAGACCTCGGTAGCCAAGTGGTTAAGGCAGCCGCCCGGAATGCGGAAGGTGCGTGGTTCGATTCCCGCCTGAGGTTGTCGTCTTTTTTCAGTGTTTAAATTTTACTTAAGTATATTTAAGCGTTAATAAAACGCTAAAATATATAAAAAACACTTATTTATAAAGAGTGTCAGTGGGGAAGAGGAAAGGACGAAAAGTAGACACTTTTAATACCGCTCGTTGGGCTCTCTCAATGGTTAGTAATATAGTTTTAGCAGTGCCACCCCATGACGTAATGCAGTAAGTTATTATTGATTGACGTAAAGTTAGGTAAACTTGCCTGATTAATGTTAAAGGTGAACGCACATCTAGCCGCACCGCACGCACCGCAGTCGCCGCATTCGAATTCTTATATGAAGTTCTGTGCAAGTGTGCAACTGTGGCGCGGGTGGGTGTGTGCGTCTCTGCGTCCTTGTTACCCGACTTGTGGCTTAACTTGATAGAGGCCAGAAAAGTGTCAAGTATTGTGTCTAGGAGGTCTTGGTTTTCTCTAAGGACATTAATTGAAGTATGAGCTTGAATGGCTTTCAGTTTGAGCGATTGATACAGCACGGCCATCTGAGATGTACCGTTGTTAACTTTTCGGCACAAGTTATGAATCCTAATTTACTGGTTCGAGTTCAGTTTTCCTCCCGATGCGATAGCACACTTCATTGAGGCATTGTTCAATAGTTAGCATCCAGGTTTGCAGCTCAGGTTTGGATACGACTTCCGGAGGATCCTGTGGCGCGTAAACGCGCTCCGGTTAAAGGGACTGCCTTCCATTTTTGTTAAAGTTAAATTAAGCAAACATTATAAGTTCGAGCAAAATTACACACACACTTAACATTAAACTGAATGACACAGATAAGTTGCTTCCGTCTTATGTAGAGCTAGGTCACGATTTCGCAATTTATAATTTACTTTATAACATTAATTATTGAGCATGTCCGATCACATGAGCAATTATACACAGTTTGTACTAGGTTTGTGTTATCTTTTCTAAGTTGTCAACTTCTAACTTTACACGTAAGAAAGATGCTCAGCGATTGAGCAAAGACAACGATTTTATTGAGGAAACATAAAACAGCAGATAACAGTACACACCCTCGATTCTGCTTTTTTAAAACACAATCGTGCGTTGGTGGCTAAATTTAGACAAGTTTTCTATAATAAGTCCAAATGCAAAAATCTGACTACCTATCCACTATTAAAATATTATTGAATTAGGAGATTTAAGGCCCATTCACTGAATTGAGTTAGACCATTAACTTTCCTAGGACATGGACAAGGATGGTAGTTAATACAACATCCAACAAATAACAAACATCCTAAAAAAATAAGAAAATCAAAGTTGTGAATAACAACAAACATTACCATACCCCGAAGGGTAAAAATGTGCTAGGGAAATGCGGCAAATTTATCATAAACACTGTTAGACCTGCAAAAGAGTTGGGCATGACTCCCGCTGGACGCATTTCCATTAAATAAGTGGGTTCCGAGAAACATTACCGTGGGGCAGTATGTCGGCTGATTTATCGCCTTAGGCTTTGTATGGGGAGGTGAGATATTTACAAAGGTATTCAAAGGAAATTTTCGGAAAAGCCGATCCTGGCAACGTTAATGCATTGGCAAATAGAATGTGTGAAAAAACACTTGTGAGAAATGAAGAACTAAACCTGAAAGTAGTAAACTGCTTTCATTGTCATGCAAAGGCTTTCGTTATTGAAATCAAGACATCGCATCGTTTTAATTGATAAAACAATTACATTACATCTTATAACATAAAAATAAAGCTATCGTTAATAAATAAAATAAACCCACAACGCTATTCTCATACAAATAATACAAATAATAGTTTTATAACGCTAGAGGGTGCTGAACTGCTCAAGTGCGAGTTAATTATATATTTTTTTTAGTTAATTTAAACATTTACACATAAGTTAATAATAGTAGTAAGAACTTAAAATTAAATATAAAAAAAGCAAAATATAGATATATATTATATACTTAAGACAATTAATTATGATACATTAAAGAGTTTTTGGAAGATGAGTGATTTAAATTGAACCCCATCATACAAAAATATATCAATTGATTCGAACGCACTATTGTATGTGTCTACCATACGGCGGATAGGTGCGCGCTGGACAGTGCTCGTGCGGTGCCCACAGCGAACAGTCGACCCGCGCGCACCTCCCGTTTTTTAATAGTTCTTGGTACTAAATAACAGGTTATTCTTTGCACCTCTCTTCTATTCTACCACAAATTTAAAAACACAACGCTATAGTAAATTTTTTTGCAGCTTCAGTGCAGCAATTAGCACTTAAAAATAAAAAGTAAAATAAGTTTGACTAAGAATGAGAGAAAGAATTCTTAGATAGGTCCATTTGGAATTAATATTTGGAAAAAACAAATGCAACTGAGTGGGCAATCAAATTGAAGCACACTTAATCAGCGTTTGTTTTTATTAAAAACCACTGAAAGATATTGGCTCCATAAGCATACCTAACGCTTAATTTATTTCCTTCATCCTTTTAGTAGTCTTTCCATCTATTTTCTCAGCATCTTCCGTTTTTGCATCATCATCATCATCATCACCATCATCATCATGATCAGGCTATAAACCACCATGTGGGCCCAGTGCGGTGCGGTGGTTGTCAGACCGCAAAAGCAGCCGGGACCAACGGCTTAACGTGCCTTTCAAACAACTTTGGCAAAGGCCGGCCATTGGATGGGTTACCAAAAATTTATCGTCTCGAGCTTCTCCGTGCTTCGGAAGGCACGTTTTTGCATTCCATTAGTGAAATTGTAGTGCATAGAATAATCGGATAAAATTTTCACAAGCCATTCGTATACCTAATTCTTAAAATTGTGATTGTCTTAATCAGCTCCGCATTCCGAAATATTTATATAGCCAGAAGTTTTAGTGTGTGACTATTTGGTGGGAAAGTGAAGAGTCACGTCTGAGGTTTTCTTTTCTTTTCTAAAATTTGTGTTATGTCGAATATTAATATGAAATAATGGTGGATTATAAGCCACTAAGCAGCAATAGTCCTAAAAATGTGTGCAGCGGAATTGTCCCCCCTGTTAACGCGCCTTTACCGTCTCTCGCTCTCTTCAGGTTGTGTGCCGGAATCTTCGGTCCCCAAAAAAGGAGATCGGTCAGGTCCTTTGAATTACCGCCTGATAGCCGTAAATTCAGTTTTGTGCAAAGTAATGGAGTGCATTTAAAATAAACAACTTGTCCACTACCTAGAAGAACACTCCATAATTCACGATCGCCAATACGGGTTTCGGCTGAAGCGGTCAACGGGTGATCTTCTAGCGTACGTTGCACATCTCTGGGGTAAGGCTATAGACAAGCGTGGTTAGTCGGTGGCTGTTAGCCTCGACATAGCCAAGGCATTTGATTGGGTCTGGCACAAAGCTCTTCTCTCCAAGTTCCCGGCATACAGTCTGTCTGCTCAGTTCTGCAACTGGATCGCTGTCCTGTCTGATGGATGCGCTTCGCGGCTCATGTCAGTGAAAGCTAATGTCCTTCAAGGTTCCGTTCTGTCGCCCATGCTGTTTCTTCTGCATGTCAATGATATGTTTCCACTTGGAAATATTCATTACTATGCAGATGATAGTACTGTTTACGGTGGGTATAACGGTCACCCTGCGGCTGGGCGAGTCGAGACTGAAGAGACACGAGTGAATCTTATTCATATTTATATTATTATAAGTATTAGACCTCATATCGAATTGGGGCTCCAATAATCTTGTTGAGCTCAATGCCAAGAAAACGTATGTGCGTTTACGGCCAAAAAGTCACAATTCCTTCCCCTTCCAACTCTTTAGGGCACATCTCCAAGCCTGCGGAACAATATCAACATGCTCGGTATGACGACTCGCTGCGATCAGAATGAAAAGGATTTCATCGAAGCCGTGATCAAAACAAACTCACGAAAACTCGGTGTCCTGAACAGAGTACGGCGATTCTTTACGCCTGACCAGTTGTGTCTTTCGTACAAGACAGGTACGGGCTTTCATGAAGTATTGCTCGCATATCTGGGACGGTTCTGCAAAGTACCTTCTCGATGCCTTAGATAAATTGCAGCGTCGCGCTGTACGCATTATCGGCAATGCAGAGATCACTTATACTCTCGAACCCCTGCAATTGCGTAGAGATATAGCGTCGTCAGCGTCTTTTATCGCTTATATCACGGCGAGTGCTCTGAAGAACTCTTTGACCTTATCCCACCTTCTCCCTTCCTCCATAGGAGTACACGTGCTGCTCTCCGGAGTCATCGCTTCACTGTCACACATATCCCATCGCGCACAAACAAATTTGGTGACTCGTTTCTTTGTCGCACTTCCAAAAGATGGAAAAGTATACCATCACACGTTTTCCCTCTTTCCTATGATATGGGGTCCTTCAAACGAGGCGTGAAGAAGCACCTTGTGGGCCGGCAGAGTGAGGTTGACTGATGCTGCGTTGTTTTTACGCTGCACCAGTTGTCTTCGCGTCTGGACTCCATTTCCACTTAACATCAGGTGGTGTGGAGTCATTTGCCGAGCTAAGTATTAAAAAAAAATCCGTCTGAGGTCTTAGTGGAGCCCCACATCTTTACTAAGATACACAAGGGGTTGGTACAATACTCAATATAATTTCTTAGAATTCATTTCTACTATCATTCATCATCATCGTTCAGGAAGGAAATATTGTTTTTTTTTAATATTTATAACTTGTAAGAAAAATTACTTTGAATATGGCTAAATGTGCTAATCGCCCGAAGCCATCAACTAAAGGAAAAAAAAGTTTGAGTCCGTGGTATCGATATAATCATCGGTATCCAACCATTAGACCCACATAGTATTCGCTTTCTACCCTATTCATATTTATATTATTAATTTTTTTTTGTAATTTTGAAGTAAAACTGTCTTCTAATCGCTCCTTTTACACTAGGATAACCAGAAAAGTTTTTATTAGTCTACGGAAACTCTAGGACACACTGACGCCTTAACCCTATCGTCCCAATTCCTCCACCATAAAACAAATACACAATCTATGGAAATCTCGGGCAGGGCGTAAACAGCAGTAATTTATGTGCACTTCACTTTTACTACCTATAAACGTAATAAACTAGATTTACGTATGAGCAATTTGGCGTACAATTTTGTATGAATATTTATACGTAGGTACACAACTTTTATGGCTATATTAAAACGATCGTAACGTCATACGCTAGCTCTATAAACGTATTTAAATACACGGCTTAATTAGTATAGTAAGTGTGTCTAGCCATTCGTCACCTTAAATTAATCCGATGTTTCAATAAGTAATCTGACGTCAAGTGTGATTATTCAATAACGCCTCAGTAGTGTATCAGTAGCTTGGGGCATTACACGCGTCTCGAATTACAACCGCAACAATACTGCTACAATACAGCTTTAACAGCTCATGTGCTAACAAGATTTTGACATAATATGGGAAACCAATACACGATTGCAGGTGTTTTAAAATAGCATAGTCTAGGATCTGGTGATGCAATTTAGCTAGTTCAATGACGTCTTGATAGTGTTACGGTAGTAGGCCATAAGGACTAGAAAACTTGATATAATCAAACCAACGATACGCGATTATAGACGTTTTGATAAAGCAGCAATGACTCTGCTCTGTCTGATGTTAAGCAGAAACAGTGTCCAGGCGAACACGGCTAGTAGAGCAGCTAGCAGAGAATGAGGTCCGACGTCCAGCTAAAATAAAAGATAACGTGTCATATCACTTCGTTTCAATCGATTCGAACCAGTAACACACCACAATCAGTATAGAAATAACAGCGTAGCTTCAATTCTCTGCAATCCATCTGTCAAACACGAAGCTGAATTGACTTTGAATGTTTTTTTTAAGTTTTGCACTTAGCAAATACTCGTTGGATGCATGTGGAATGCATTTCCCCGACGCGATTGCAAATGGAACCATTAGCTTACCGTCACGTCATGCCTGAATTCAGGGCGTTCAGTGTTTTGGAACAAAGAGTGTTCGCTTTTGGATTGTTAGAGTAAAAACTCTTTGCTGTTTGTTTGCGATTTGTATATTTTTTTTATATCAGTGATCTTGAAATTAAAAATTACACTATGTAATATAAATAAGTAGTTTATGCATTTATTTTTTACTATTAGTTTGTTTGGATATCATACTTTAAAGTTCGAAGTCAAACAAGCCCCACATTAAATTCTAATTACTTATTACATTAATTACTGTTACAACATAATATGCTGGGCAAAAGCCTCTATCATTGAAATCAAGGCATTGTTAATTATAGGATATTAGCTGAATCACTACGTTTGCCAGATGTGAATTAAGCGCAGGAACTCAATGGGCAATTTGCCACTCAATAATAATTTTAAAAATATAAAGAAATGCAGTGGCAGAAATTAAGAAAATCAACATTATGATCACTCTTTGTGTGTCACATTGTTATGGAACAGCCAGACGTTGTTAGAATATTATGTAGAAATTATACATTCCGAGCTTATATTCCGAGAGAATACTCTTAGAAATAGTTTCTTTAGTGTTACAAACAACAATACAATATTAACTTATACTAAAGTGTGGCACTAAAGGTATCTCAGCATAATGTCAGGTAGATAGCCAGTTGCTTAGGGGTTGAGGACTTCGGTGAAGTGTGCTTCCGCCTTCAGCCTTATCGTGACTGACTGTCAGACGAAGGGCTGTCCCGTATGGAATGAAAGGAATAAATACAGATACCGAGGACTCCACCTTCCACCGCCGCGAACCATACGAAGAATGGACCTAGTATATTAGTTGACTTGTGGAAATCAAATAGGTAAATATAGATACAAAAGTTAACAAATAACATAGATACAATGGAAAATTAAATATACACAATAACTAAATTTTGTTCTAAGTTAATAATCCTTTGTATAATACCCACTTATGTACGTATGCATGTATACGTACGTAAACATACATAATACGTACACACAAACTCTTACCGCCTTCTCCCAAGAAGACAGTGCATCAAATCACCAATTTTGTGTAAACTCGCGTTGAGGTCACTATCAGTGACCTCAACGCCACATTGAGCATATTCAAGGTACGGCTCCGCGGTGGAATATATAACATTAGTGATAGTCCCTTTGCCCTGTCTCATAGTCGGCTCTTACAACATACGGAAAGTTAGCTGTAGCGTTAAAGCTGGTACATTAGTTTGGTGAGGTTGTGTGTTCCCGATGACTACGTAAGGCGCCGCCGCCTACCACCGTTACTGTCGGTGCCCAGGGGGCGAACCATACTCCTGCACTGTGCTGTGCTGACGCGCACGCTGCGCACCCTCAACCAAATAGCCTTAAGAACAGACATTTTTTCTTGTTCTTTGAACAAATTTACAAGAGTTGCATTATTTATAATATGTTATGGTACTTAGTACCTACCTAGTGCTTTTCTATCGTATTGGTGTTATACTGTAAAGATAGATTTAAGCTAAGATGAATAAATAAAATTAAAATTATTTTCACGTCCCAGACCAGTCGTTAACAACCACCAATCCGCTCTGGGCACGCGTGGTGGCTTATAGCCCATTCTCTCTGTGGTTTTTCCATCCATAGAGAAGAATAAAATTAAAAAAATAACTTATTTTCTGTATAAAACTTAGTCTAGATATATGTGCATTAAACTTATAAAATATTCACATTATAATGGGATATAACCTATTTGTACTAATATGTACTGCTGTTATTGTAGTTTCAATATTGAGGTTAGTAGTACAAAATGATCTAAATGATAGGTACCTAAAACCATGGACAACATTTTTTGTTATTTGACAAATTAAGTTCATGACCATCAGACTATTATAGATATATCCACCGGGGCTCCGGACTTTCACATGCGCAATAGAGGCTCTAAAATGTTTTACATACAATTTTCATTCCATATCGTTTGTCAACGTTTCATTTCATAAAGTATTGCTTTATCAATGGCGTCAAAACAAACATTCAAATGACAAGAAGCCATTTTGAAAATGCATCATTTCATTTTATTTCAAAAAGACAGAGTAGACTTACGAACCGATGGCATAGTGACATTCACAAGAGCTACTTGTAGCCTAAACTGAATAAATGATTTTGAATTTTGAATTTTTTTTTTGAAAAGATAATTACATGTCAACAATTTTCAAAAAACAAAAGGATAGATTTCAATTTTATTTTAAATAAATAATAAAAACTTTTGTTTTTTTTACTTTTGCCATAAATTAATAGCTAAAAATTATTTTTAACTGTACCTACAACAGTAATAAAAAAAATAAAAAGTAATAGCCTACAGTGTCCTACAGCTAGGAAAACGCCTCCACCAATATAATTAATTGATTATGATTTTTAGTATCTCACTTTATTTATGTTTTTTTTTGTGTTCTGATTTTTATTGGCGTCTCTTGCTGCCAGTACGTAAATGCATAACAAACATTAAATACAAGTTTAAGGTTAAGGTTTTATTACGTCCAGTTGAAAGCCAAACCTGTTTCACATCATAAATGCATTGCTAGTGATGTCACCATCGGTCCGGTCATTCACATGGCCTTACCCGATTCAGCGACATACGCTTTAAGTTACAAAGGTGCAAAAGGGCACAATCCACTGAGCAATCTTTGTTTGCTTATTAGTCATACAAACTACCATTCATTTTTAAAAGAATACATTGACGAAACAGTTTTTCTGAAATACATTATTATATTTTTTCGACTTTTTTGGTATTTTTTAAATTTTGAAAAAAAACGTGTTTTTGTACCAATCAAGTACAATGAAGGTTACGATTAACTTGGTGAAAAACTGATATCGTAGCTATAGATGCGCAACAACAGGCGCGGATAACACTTCCGCATTCTAGACGCTTTTAAAACCTCTTTATTTGTATGTAATTGGTGCAGTAAACAAAAGAAAAAGTTACTATAGTAAAACAAAAGAAACACAAAAGGTATAATTAAGTATATACAATTTGGTAAAAATATTATTAAAATAATTAAGGGCTGACACAAAATCATACCCAATGCATCAAACCGCTCGCCACGGTGCGGTTAATTAAACGGTTTTATTTAGCTTGCCCTGTTTATTGGTTTGAGTCAAATCTAGTAATTGACCCCCTTCCTGTTGACGGATTGATCTGAAATTTGGTACACACCTTTAGTTCTGATGACAATATAATTCAATACATTCGGTATCATTGTAAATCCAAGATGGCTGCCGCTACTTAGTGGCGGGTTACATGTTTTTTATCACTACTACCTCAACATGGGTATCAAATGTAAGGGCTTGATTAGTAGAATAGTTCTTTATGAAAACAAACTTAAAAACTAAATACATGAAAATAAAAAAATGAGTAAGTAAAAAAATGTTTTAAGTGAAACGGTTTTATTGAAAATTGTACTAAAAGCTAATAAGTGATTCGGTTGGTCCTAGGTAAAGGTACAGGTAAAAAATAAAATCGTTGGGCGTGTGAAATTTCTATCAAGTCAACCGCTATATCGTAATAAAAAAAATGCTATTTACATATTGACGCAGGTTACGTGCGCCCAACGATTTTATTTTTTACCTGTACCTGTACCTAGGACCTACCGACTTATTTTAACATTGTATACTCGTATTCCAAAATGGTGGTGCTAAGTGATTTCGGATGAATTTCCTCCCACAATCGCTTAGGTTCAGACAAAGACTTTTCAAGACTGTTTTAGTTTTAGTTAATTTAAATGTAAGACGTTACTTAGGTTTTAGGAAAAATGTTCAATAAGCATAACCTTAAATATATGTAATAACGCCTCGTTGGCCGAGTGGCAAAGCGCTCGGCCCGATACCCAAAGGTCCCGGGTTCAATCCCAGGTCGGGCAAAGTGTGTTTCGGATTTTTCGATGCATAGCCCGGGCTTGTAATCACCAAACCGCATTTGGCAAGCGTGGTGATTAAGCCAATACCCATTAATTGTAGCGATGACTTTATTTCAATGATAGAGGCCTTTGGCCATCATTGGGACGGTATATAGGCTATTTAGTTACGTAAGTATAACCTTTACTTTTCAGAAGCCATTGGTATTGAACAAATTGGCTGTCTCACCTGTCACTTATAACAGTGTTGACATTCCTTCTGCTTCTGCGTCAAAGACCTTGGTTTGCAAATTGATAGCACACTCAGTTGGTCTTCTCAAGTCACCGAAGTAAGCCGGAAAGTCAACGCTGCGCTACGTTCTCTCTACAGGCTTAAGAGCTTCCTGCCTCACAAAACCAAAGTTTCGCTCGTACAAGCCCTTATTCTCCCAATTATTGATTATGCTGATGTTTGCTATCCCGATTTAAATAAGGACCTTCTTAATAAATTGGATCGTCTTCTCAACAACTCAATACGTTTTATTTTTGGTTTACGCAAATACGACCATATACCTTCCTATCATCTTCAGCTTAAATGGCTGACCATCCCGCAACGTCGTAAGTCCAGAATTCTAACAACTCTATTTTCTATTCTAAATTATCCTAATTCTCTTTCTTACTTAAAATGTAGTTTCAGTTTCCTTAGCTCTACTCATGCCGCCAACTTCGCTCATCAAATAATCACCTTCTCGCCATTCCTTTGCATCATTCAGGATTCGTTGCAAATTTCTTCAAGGTTCAGGCCGTTTAAATTTGCAATAAAGTGCAATAAAGATTAAATAAATAAATAAATAAGTATACAGATGTAACGATTTATATACAGACTTATAGTTACAAACATACGAGTACACCAAAACCAAAAGGAATGTCTGTCTTATGCCGTATATCTATCAACTATTGTTCTATTATACACCTATTGTGTTTGTATGACAATGCGGCTAATTAGAATTCAAATGGCGATCAGGCCATTACGTGTCGGCTCATGTATCTTTAGAAAATGCCAGAAATTTTCCTACATGGTAAGTGTTTTTTTGCTTTTATACTATCTTAGTTTTGTTGTTGTTAAGTGTGTTTTTAACTGGCACTCTCTACAGTTTTGCTGAAGCAAGAGTTGACATAAAACCTATGCCTTAAGACTTAATTTGCTTACATAAAATAATGTTGAGATAGCGGCTTTTTAGCCTATATTGTGTCTCACAGCTGGGCAAATGCCTCCTCTTTGCTTCTCTACTCGTCGCTGTCAAATGTCACCTCATACCACATAAGCTAAAAAGAAGTTGAGTCGCCCCACCATCATTGCAATAATCATAATTAACAAAAGGCATAATTTAAATTGCCATAGCATTTAAAAGGCATATTATTTAAAAGGCATACTTTGATAAGCATAAACTGACAAAATCCATATATGGGGCATGCAAGCAGCATAGCAGCATGCAAGCAAGCATGAAGCATGCAAGCAAGCAAGCAAGCAGCAGGCAAGCAAGCTAGCAGCGTCGCAGATGGTTTTCGCTGGCCGACGCGGCTGAGGCTGGCCGGCGAAAACGGCCAGCAAGCCGAAGCTGCGGTTAAAACCACCTGCTCCTCAGCTCGCGGGCCGCCTCGCCACTCCGCGCCAACGCACTTCTAAATTACACTCTAGGGGTAGGACAGACAAGACTACGTGGAGTCGGATTTGCAGCGATTCGTTTCTGTCACTGACTTTCGTAGCACAACATTACTAAAAACACAACGTATTAACTTTTTAACACTATATTTTAAATCAAATTAAGGTTAAAATGACATTTATATAAAAAAATACATAATTTAACTTAGTAGAATCATAGCAAGTGAATAATATACGTAATGTTGTTATAAGAAGTGTATTTAGACCAAGTAAAAATTATATTCAATGAACGTTACATCCTTTGAAATTTGTTCATTTGTAATTGTATGAAATGAAATACACCCCTTAGAACAACTTAAGATTATGTCAAAACAAAATTATGAATGTTAACAGTTATGCATAGTAAAATTATGCGTTTTAAAGTATACTTAATAAAATTATGTCAAACAAAAATATAGATTTTAACGATTATGATTTTTTACATTATGCCTTTCAACAATTCTGCGTTATTATGTTTATGCATAATAAAATATTTTCCCAAAAAATATTATGCTTTTTGATTTTTATACCATACGATGTATGGCAATCAAAATTATGACATATGTGTTTTAAAGTGTCACACCACCTGCTTCCTAGATGTCATATCGCAAAATTACAATGAACATCTAAGATTATTTACATTTAATTTTACGCAAATATTGTCGCGAGCAAATTACAATTTGAAAAAAGACAGTGTCGATAAAATTCCACCAGCGGGATTTGAACCCGCACCCCACGACATGCCGGGTCAGGTGCACTGCCAACTATGCTATCGTGGCTCAATCCAACTCGCCGAAATTAATCAACACTCTCTACTTTTACTTTATAAGGTTCGAATCCCGCTCGTGGAATTTTTTCAACACTTTGTATTTTTTTCAAAATCTGTTCTGTGTCTGTTATTTTTCGATCATTGGGCTTAAAGTGTCGAGATCTGGTGCCACTACCCTGCTACACATTGCTCACTGTTATGTGATGCCGGTACTGTATAGTGTGCACAGCTCAATATACGCAGTAATTGGGGCCCGCTGATCTCCTACTGATGACTTAGCGAGACCAGGACTACCAGGCATATTGTGCTCGTTATCATTGGCGGTAGTGTCCTAAGCCCACCTATTTAGCTACTACAAAAATATTAACAGCAATGTTGTGTTCCATCACTTATCTACATAATGATAGCGTGTTCCTCTGTGGCTGATTTCGTGTGATGAGCTCAACCTTTATTCATCCTCACCGTCAGGACAAATTTAATAAAGGATTAATAAGGTCAATATTAAAGGGATTATTACCATGTTTTGAGTTTGCGCGAACACCACACATTGAAATAAAACTACTTTAAGGGACAGCTACTCGCGTTTTTTTTATACATTTATTTTATTAAATGTTGTACTGGCCAAGGCCCTAACTATGTTAGCTTGGGATAATTGTCCAGTAAAAGGCAAGTGGACTGTATATTAAGTGCTGGTGTATTTCGCAAACATACAAATTCGACCCGACAATTGAGCGACCGCGGTGTGACGTGCGCCCGAGTTTTTTTTTTTTTTTTTTTTTTTGGAGAGAGATTGCTGATTGCCGCTGCGGCATTTTCAGCTTCACCGGGCTTTTTTGGGGGCGGCGAGGAACGTAAAGGGTCCCTCAAGCCGTGTGAAACGAATCACCTTCAGAGGTTATCTAGAGGGAACGGCATCGCGCACAAGTGCGCGTCCCCGTGCCCTACTAGATTCTCCGAAGGGTTCGGATCGGATCGGGGAGCGGAGCAACCCGAGGGCGCCTCTAAAGGCACGGACCTCGGCTCGGGTTGACCGGGCCGTGGAGGAGGAGAGAACCGACCAGGTACATGTCTGTACCTGGTATAGAGCGTGTGTGAACCGGTTCTTCGTACCCTTGTTCTACGAGTACGGTGTCTTGGGCCTAAACTGGTGTGCATGTTTAGTGTATTCTGTAAATGTGTGCTGTCATTTAGAGGATCGGGCGGGGGGGCGTTCGCAACCGTTATGGGATCGTCGGGGTCATCTAGGACGTGCTTAGGACGCC
Source organism: Eudonia truncicolella (assembly GCA_949315975.1). Classification (NCBI taxonomy): domain Eukaryota; kingdom Metazoa; phylum Arthropoda; class Insecta; order Lepidoptera; family Crambidae; genus Eudonia; species Eudonia truncicolella. The sequence goes on along the minus strand of OX438826.1, from coordinate 1,387,292 downwards.
TAGACATGAACCGTTTTGTTGGTGGAAGGCTTCCAACATTATAGTTGGCGGCCGCCACAACAAGCGGGTTAGGGTGGTGGGGGGCGTTATCAAAGTAACGTATGGAAACGTCCTTGATAAAGTCTTTGATAGTGGGAAGATCAAGATCGCGGTGGAGATCTACGTTGCGATAGTACCACGGGCAACCCGTGGCACCACGCATGAATCGGTTTTGCAGCGTTTGTAAACGATGCAAATAGGAGGGCGCGCAGTGCGCGAAAACTACGCTAGCGTAAGTCATGACGGGGCGGATGCAAGCTTTGTAAATTGTCGTCTTATGTCTAAGAGACATTTTACTCCGCCTGCCTATAAGGTGGAATAATCGACCTAATATGAACGCGGCCCTGTTACGGACGATTTTAAGGTGAGGCGCAAACGTCATCCTTCTATCGAGGGTGACACCGAGATATTTCACCTGCTTTACCCAAGGGATAGCACGGTCAAATAAACGTATAGGAGGGCGACGATCGTCGTTACCTCGAGAAAAGAACACTGCGGCACTTTTCTCGGGGTTAACTTCAATCCGCCATTTGCGAAACCAAACGCCGAGGTTGTTGGCGGCCGTTTGGAGTCGGTTGGTAACCGCGACTTTATCTCTACCAGTGGAATATAGCGCGGTGTCATCCGCGAATAGAGCTAGCTCTACGCGTGGGGTCTTCGGAATATCGTTCGCGTAAAGCGCAAACAGGATTGGGGAGAGCACGGATCCCTGCGGAACGCCGGCTCGAATGTGACGAGGGGCGGAGAGCGTTCCTTCGACGCGGAAGCGAAAAGAGCGATTCGACAAATAGTCTCGTAAGATGTGCACGAGTCTGTCTGGCACGCCAAATTGGTAAAGCTTATAAATTAAGCCGTTGTGCCAAACTTTGTCGAACGCTTTCGCAACGTCGAAGAAAAGAGCTCCGGTGCCCTTGGGACGGGCCCTTTTATTGAGGCCGGTTAGAATATGCTCCGTGAGGCGGTGCAATTGATGGGTGCACGAGTGTTTGGGGCGAAACCCAAACTGCTCGTCTATGAGGATATTGTTAGAGGACACAAAGTCCTTTAAGCGGGATACTAGAACGCGTTCGTACAGTTTTCCCAGCGATTTGAGAAGACTGATGGGGCGATAACTAGAAGGGGCGTTACGCGGTTTACCGGGTTTATGGATACCTATGACAACCGCATCTTTCCACGCAGCGGGAAAGATTGCGTTTGACATGGCGCTATTGAAGATAGCTACTATTAAAAGGATAAGCTGAGCGGGTAAGATCTTAAGGATCTTATTTGAGATGCCGTCTGCCCCGGGGGCACTACGGGGTTTGAGTCGTCTAATGAGCGTTTGCACCTCATCCTCCGTAACAGGCGGGAGGGTTGCGGTTGGGGGGAGGGACGAGAGTCTATCTACTTCCCTATCGACCATGTCTACATGGTCCTGAGGGACTGGGAGAGTGCTAGGCGAGCATTGAGACTCGAGACTGTCGGCGAGGCATTCGGCTTTCTCGTCGTCGTCAAAGGCGATCGAGTTGTCGGGTTTGTTAAGCGGGGGCATAGAAGTGACTGTATCCGACTTAAAGGCTCTCGCCAACTTCCAATAAGCTTGGTGAGAGGGCGAGATCTCTTTAAGTAGGCCATCCCAATTCGTACCGCGGAGCTCTTGAATGCGCTCCTTAGCAGCGCGCTGCAAAGAGCGCATACGAACTCGGTTGTCCGAAGTGGGATAGGAGTCGTAAGCGCGCGTGGCGGCGTTCTTAGCCCTCAACAGTTGCCTCACATCGTCCGGCAGTTTGAAGCGATGGTCACCCGTCGCAACAACCCGCCGGGACGATTCGCTTATAGCGTTAGTGAGATGACTACTGAGGGCGTCGACCGCGGCCACTGTCTCGTGAGGCGAGACAATGCTATCGGGGATTTGGTTTAGTGACTCACTGGCGGTAGGCTCGAGTAATTTCTCAAGCTTATCCCAGTCAGTCACCACCTTAATAACGGGGGTGGGGTCGGTGGGGGGGCCTAACTGTAAAACCACCGGCCTATGGTCGGAGGAGAGCGCGTGGATCGTTTCTATGGAACGCAACCGTAAGGTTACGTTCCTTAGCAACGCCATATCTAACGGGTTGGGGGAGTAGTTGTCCACTAACGGATAGTGAGTGGCCTCCATAGGCACTACGATATCGAAGAGCATCGACTCAGCGAGGTGGCTCATCACCCGACCGTTACGGTTGGTTGAGTTGCAACTCCACTGAGCGTGTTTGCTATTGAAATCGCCGGCAATAATGACGGCGTTATCCATAGCAAACAGCGCCTCGAGATCGGGTTGCGTGAGAAGCTTATTAGGGGACAGATACGCGGACGCGATAGTGATAGACGGGTGGCCCGTCATGCCTAGCCGACAGACCGATACCTCCATATCGGATAGCTGCGGGGGATCGAGCGGGACACAATGAAGCGACCGCTTGTAATAGATAAGAGTGCCGCCACCGCGGCCGACTCTATCATTACGGACAAGGTTGTAGTTAGCCATGCGAGGGTCTCGGATGGATGGTTTTAGGAACGTTTCCTGTACTAGAAAAACGTCGACGGCGTGTTCGGTTAGAAAATCGGACACCTCGTCGCGTTGACTACTGAGACCGTTCGCGTTGAAAAACGCAACCGTTAGAGAGCGGGGCTTAATTCTTTGAGGGGGCGTATTATCCATTTATGATTCTTTAAGAGAGTCAAGAAGGGACGTGATCTTGTCCAACAGGGGACCGTGATCGTTAAAGATTGTCGCTATGATCATAGCGGGACAAGCGTCGGGAAGAGGCGGCTTCGCGCAACTTTCTTTCCACCTCTGCGATCTCGTCCTTGTAACGATAAATCTTTACAAGTTCGACAACCGTAGACATGGAAGAGAAGGTTACCGGAAGGGAACCTACAGTCGCGGCAAACGAATGTTGCGCGCGAGCTTTGGGTGTCATGACTGCCTTAGGGGCGGGGGTTTGCCGTTTAGGCTTGGTGGGCTGGGCCTTAGGGGCCTTGGTTTTAGTGGCCTTGGCCTTAGGGGCCTTGGCCTTAGGGGCCTTGGCCTTTGGGGCTACGGCCTGAGGGGCCTCGGGAAGGCTTAGCTCCATTGGAGTTTCAGTCGGAGGTGGCGGTGGGACACGAGCCGGGCCAGTCGCGGGAAAGTCGACTAGTGAGTCTGACGCGGGGGCTACCGCCGCGGGCTGGGAAGCCCGCGGAGTGGCCCACGGATTGCGGGGCGGTGGTAAAGGGGCCGCGGGGCGGAGCGAGACTTTCGCGATCACTGAAGGCGGCGGAGCTCGAGTCGCGGGGTTACGGCGCGGTCCCGACCCGCGGGTTGCGTTACTACGCGGAGCTCTGGGGCAGCCGCGATAATTCGCGGTGTGTCCCAAAGCGCTGCAGTTTACGCAACCGGGCGGGTCGACGGAGACCGGCGCCGGCGCTTTAGGCCTTGAGCACGCTTCCGTGGCGTGGTCGCCCAAGCACTTAACGCACCGGGGGCGGGCAAAGCAGTTACGGGCGGCATGCCCGTAACGTTGACATTTGTGGCATTGACCAACAATGCCACGCTTGTGGGGGGTCTCAATCGAAAGGCGATCGAAGCCTTCGATCGTCTTAACGTTGAAGATGGACTTACCCTCGGGGGTATTATCTAAGTTTGCCTTTAGGAGGCTTAGCGGTCTTTTGTCCTTGCCGAGCATACGGGTCACGTCAAGGACGGGGTAGCCTTGCGACTTAAGGTCGTCAAGGACTATCTTTGGGTCCCAATCCGTGGGAAGGCCGCGGATTACAACTGATAGTACTCGCTCCTCGGGGAGCGAGTACGTATGGAACGGCACGTTATTACCGCGTAAAAACGCCGTGCATGAGCGGAAGTCGGCCACGGTAGCAAGCTCTACCTTGACCATCTCTGGATCACCTTTAGCGCTTTTGACAAGGCGAATCCTGAGGGGAATGACATTGTGGCGCGCCTTCAGTGCACGCGAAATCTCATTGAAATCTTTTGTTTGTTGGACAAAGATTGGAGGGATCTTTTGCTCCTTGCGCGGCTGGCTCGGCTCGGGCCTAGGGGAGCAAGGGCGGGAGGAAGGCGCGCTATTCGCTTTAGCGGCCTTAGGCGGAGGGACGGAGGCAGGGGCGGACTTGCGGGTCCGTTTCCCTTTACGGGTGACGGTCTCGAATTCCGAGTCCGATGTAACTACATCGGGATCGGAGTCCGAGACGGGAGGGCTATCTTGTCTCGCATTGGAGGTGGAGGGACAAACCTCCATCTCAAATTCGGGACCGGACGGGGACAAAGGTTGACCTAACCTAATGATAGGCCTAACTTCGGTGCGCCCGAGTGGCTGGTGCGTCGTTGAAGTAGTGGGGGCCGATTCGATCCGTCCGCCGTTGCAGTGGAGGCGCGGCGTAGCATTAAGCCCGCGTTCCCCCGCGCGCCTCTTCCGTGGCCGCGGAGCCGGTCCGTGCGGCCTTGTCTTGACCAAATGTTTATCCTGACATTCGACGTTCTCATTCGGCCGGCTCATATTTAGTTGGTAAACGACTAACACCTCAGTCTCCCTGTGACCACGGGCACTGCAAAGGGTTTGAAACGTCAGGATAAACATCTAATAAAACTAATCACATATCACATCACATATCACATACATTGTTCTGATCCCAAGGTAAGTAGCTAAAGCACTCGTTTCATGGAAATTATGAACAACGACGGTACCACAACCACCCAGACCCGACACAATATCGAAAAGTTCGTTTTCGACACTGACCCGACCGGGAATCGAACCCGGGACCTCGGAGTTAGCGCCGCCCAAAGTCCGGCGTGCAAGCCACTCGGCTACGGAGGTCGTACTAATGATAAAATAAACGCGAGTACATCCGTAAAAGTAGTTGATATTTTGGAAAAGTTGAATCATGCATGCGCCATTATCACCAGTACACCCCTGATCATGGCGCATGCAACTGTGCCAAATATCAAAACAACAAAAATTATGGTAATAATCCGAATAGCAATAATTATTATAATGTTATGGATCATGATAGTTTAAAAAGTTATAATGTCTTTACTGCTGACAAATAAATAAATATTATAAGCATATGGTTACTTGCAGGTGCAGGTACACATCGGAACCTGAATATGAGTCTGGAACCTGTGTATTCTAATACCCATTTTGATAATCTGATGCCCTGCTATGATAGGGCATTTTCCAATATATTAACACTGTAAGAGAGAAAAGAAACGCCCTTGCTGAGCTTCTAGCCGGTTCTTCTCAGTACAAGGTAGGTTCTTCTCCCGCCCTGTGTAGACTTAACGAACCGATAGCATAGTGAAATTCATAAGAGATACTTGTAGCCTAAACTGAATAAATGATATTTAATTTTGAATTTTGAACTTTTCATGGTTAGATTGGTATTTTTTGTCAGTTCAGTCAGTTCAGATTCAGATCAGTCCAAGCCCACTTACAAATGAAATTCTGTATGCAATGAAACAAACGAATCAACGAACGAACAAACGAACTACTACTATTTTGGGGGTTAAAGTTACTCGCGTTTGTAGGCTTACCCTTGAGACCTTACACGTGACCCCTAGGTGGTGCTAAATGAGTGACACTTTCTGAGTGGTAGAGCCACGCTGCGTTGCAGCACGAAATGGGCCGGCTCGCCCGGCGTAATATTACCCTCTCACAGAATATCGGCGTGAAACAATGGCACTCGTTGCTGTTGTGTTTCGTCCGGTGAGTGAAAGTACCGGAGGCCCATCTCTCACCCCTCCCCCCTCCCAATTCCTACTCCCTCCTCCAGATCCAACTCCTTCGTCAAGGCCGGCAACGCATCTGCGATTACTTTGGTTTTGCGGGTGTCCATGGGCGGCGGTGATTACTTTCCATCAGGTGTCCCGTCTGCTCGTTTGCCTAATTTTAATATAAAAAAAAATATATATATATATCGGACTTCTTTTCGCACAATGGGATCTTATTATTCTTATTATGCAAATACAGATTTTTACAATATTTTAATATAAAAACAATAAATTGAAATGATACAACTTTTACGGATCTACTCGCGTTTATTTTACACATTAGTTTTAATTAATGTTTATACTGACGTTTCGAACCCTTTGTCTCGCTGTGACCACGGACCCTGCAAAGGGTTCGAAACGTCAGGATAAACATTAATTAAAACTAATGTGTAAAATAAACGCGAGTAGATCCGTAAAAGTTGTTTCATTTCAATGTGTAGTGTTCGCGTAAACTTTAGAAAACAATATAAAAACAATAAAACATTATAAAAACCTAATTCTAGAGTACCAGCAGCGGGGCAGGGCCCAAGCTACCGGTGGTCAGGGCTGCAGAGTGAGGAACCTCCTGACGATACGTGTCGTGTCAAGGAGTACTGCTTTCTGAATCTGACCCTTGATCCAACTATTATTATTATTATTATTTTAAAATTCAACTGGTAACTGAACATCTTGGAAAATTTTTGAGGACAGGACAATAGACAAATTACTTTACAAAGAGGCACCATACAAACGTATTGTATGAGACAGTATGAATAATTCATATACTTACAATTTATACTAACTGCTTTCGTCATCACTGCAAACAGACATCGAGACAAAAATTGCGAGATGTGTTGACTATTGCCAAATGTGCATGTTTTGCAATATTTTACTTGTAAATGTCACGTCTGATAACCGGCCACAGTTCGATCTAGTAGTCTGCGATATAACTGCGAATCCTAATAATCATAATATTTATTTGCTTTTTGTCAACAGTACATATGTATGTATGTATGTATGTACATAGTCGTTTTGAGTATAAATTTGTTTAGAGCATGACCTCTGCAAGGGCACTGTAATTTTTTTAAAGTAGTATTTAAGAAAGAAAAATGTTATATAATATAATTTATGAGGAGCTAGATGGTCTGCAATTAAGCAACAAGGTTAAGCAACTTTCGCAAAGGCCGGTTATCGGATGGGTGACCAAAAATGTATCATCTCGAGCTTCTCCGTGGCACCAACGGGTTTGGTCCCGGCTGCATTAGCATTCGTTAACAACCACCAATCTGCACTGGGCCCGCATGGTCGTAAATGGCCCGTCCCCCTTTCCACCCATATCCCTTCCCAGGCACGTGATCCAGCAGTGGGGACATAAAAATTAGCTATTGGGTAAATTATCATCGGCCTAGATACGTTCTGCTAATGGACTGAGGATGATCTATATGAGTAGCCTAACTGCCTTGAACGGATGGTTTGGAAAAGAGTAACACTATAAGAAACTTCTTCTTCACTTAGATATAATATTATGTACGATCATATTGTCATTTGCTATCAGGTGAAACGAAGTCAAGTACTTCTCTGTTATGTCAAAAATAAAATTTCTTCCGAAAAGAAGGAACTTAACATTGGTGCGACTACATTAGTTTTTTTTATTAGAAAATGATTTTTTATTTTATTTCAGACTTTTAATAAATTCACAATAATAATCTGCTGTTCCAGTTAACCCTTGAACAGACGACCTTTCGCGACCCGGACAACCGCAGCTTCAAGCATAAGCCTCCAAGTCCCACTTGAGACAATCAAATTGTATCAAGTTGTTTTTCATTTCCAAAGTGGCTTGGTCATCACATTTCAAAATGCGTAACGACTATAATTGAAATGCAACTCAAACGTAATTTATTTTTTTTTTTAACGTCTATACTATATTGATATTAATATGATGATGTATGTCGCTGACACGAAAAAAAGACGAAGGATACGTGAAGCGAAAACATAATGCCCATATAACCTAGCAAACAAAAATGTAACAGTAATGCAATAAAGTTTTATTCTATTCTATTCTAAGCACATTGCGCGCACAGAGGAGTGTGTGATTTCATATACTTAGTTAAAGTTTATATGGAGAAGGAACCCGAAAAACAAATCAATGTTTAAGTTAGTTTTTCTGTTTTTATAAGTTTTATCTGCCAATCACTTAACGAAATGTGTAGTAGGTTAGCACACCTATTTGACATATTTATTTGATTGTATGTATGCATATTATGTATGTGTATTTATGTATAAGTAATATACCTATATATATATATATATTTTATGCCGTATGGGTAAGCACATGGCCTTCATCTAACCTGATGTTAAGTAATGATAAGGCCAATTGGTGGAAGCGCACTAGTGCCAGTGTCAACTAGTGAGGCACTGGCTATATCTTATCTCTAGCTGCCGGAACACAACAATGCTACAAACATTGATGTTATGGCGACATATTAAGATAAGATGCCCCCCCCGCGCCTGGCTAGCTCATCTCGTCTCATATCATCTCATATCATCAGCTCATATCATCTCAGCCGAAAGACGTCTACTGCTGGACAAAGACCTCCCCCAAGGATCTCCACAACGACCAATTTTGTGCTCACTGCCACTTGAGCTTAGCAACTCTTCGGGCTATGTCGGTTACCTTTGTTCTTCTGCGGATCTCCTCATTTCTCAACTCATAGATCACGCTCTTAAAGATTGATTACTACTTCCTCGGACAGATTGTATATATAAAAAAAAAACTTTGGACTTTGCGAGCCAATCTTAAACATAACTTGACAATAAAGTTCGATTATAGCGTTTTTGCCATGAGTTGAGTGATGAGTTGAGAGTGAGCTGGAGAAGAGATTTTTCTTTCTCCAAGTTACAGCCAACAGCAATCGCCTGTGCGGTCTACTGGTAGACAACCAGACCTAGAGTAAGGCTTTGTTTAAATCTGTAAGGCTAGTTACAACCATCATATCTAAATATGTCTTAATTTATCTTATCTTTAAGTAAAGGTCAAGGACGGAAATAATAAAATTTACACGAATTTCTCTGCGACTTATTTTTGATTTCGCAATATTTCCAGAGCTAAGCGACCTAATTAGATGCTGTCAAGAGCAAATTTTATCGTCATGAAATTCCTCGGGTGATGAAACTATTTATTTTAGTAAAGGTTAATTAACATATTGTGCCCAATAAGTACACTTAAAATCACGTTGAAAAATCAAATGTATTTTTAACATGAAAAACGTTATTGTGGCTTAAATATAAAAGCTATTGTGGCTTATATAAAAAAGATATGTCGTATCGCAAACTTTTTTTTTTATCTTCTGATTACATCTTTATCATGTATACTCAACCGTTTAGTCAGCACGACGATAAAGCAGCCAAGTTTCGCTTCTTTTTTCCGACTTTAATTATAAATGTTAAGATTTGAATTCATTTCATCATTTCATTCATTCATTTCATTTCATTTCTTCATTTCATTCTAAATATATTGGATAGATTTTTAAATTGGATTTAGTAGTTTTGGAGATTACCTCCTAAATCCAAATTTACAAACATTACCTCTCCATAACATTAGTGTATATAAATAACGTTTTTGTGGCTGCACTGTAAAAGTTAGGTATACCTACTGTGTCATAACATTTTTGTAGTACATACATTATTTGACAAGATAAGAAATAGTGAGATAAGGAAACGTTGTGGTCTGAAAGAAGATGTAGTGACAAAAATTGAGAAAGGCATGCTGAGATGGTTTGGCCATGTCGAGAGAATGGATGAAGAACGATTGACGAAAAAAGTGTATAAGGCGAGTGTGAATGAAAGTGTTGGTAGGGGTAGACTTAGGCGGACGTTTCGAGATCAAATCAGGGACGTCTTGAAAAAAGGCCAGGTTCAAGAGTACCTTAAACCGAAGAGCATGTAAGAAGGGAATAATGAAAGTGGACGAAGCGAAACAAGTATGTAAGCAAGTGGAAAGAAGTGGTCTCTGCCTACCCCTACGGGAAAGAGGCGTGATTATACATATGTATGTATGCATGTATACATTATTTTCATGTATCCGCTTGGCTGATCCGTTTGGTCAGCGTACGCCGATAAAGCAGCTAAACAGTTCTTTTTTCACCGACTTCATTTACAAATTTAAAGATTTCGATCTGAAGACTTATTTATTAAAATAAAATAGCCTATGGTACCCGCAAAGTATGTAGCATTCTACCAGTAAAAGAATTTTTGGGATTGGACCAGTAGTTCCAGAGATTAGCCCCGACAAACAAACATTATCACAAACGTTGCCTCTTTATTAATAGTATGATGAAACGGTTGTATTTCGACCACCAAGCGACCACTCACTCGTACGTTTACTTAAAACGTGACGTCAAGTGCAAATGTTACTAATGAAAGTCATTCTGCTAGCAACTGGACGATTGAAATAATATTTATTACCGAGAACCTGTTTACTTTAATACTCATAATCACGTACCTAGAACACTCATTACAAAACGAGCCGATAAGAAAACCACGTAAGTGTATTCTAATGTTAGCCTAGCAAGGTTTCAGTTACCCAACTTCTAATTATTATATTATATTAAATTACCCCTACAACTTCTATTATAAATAGCTGGAATCGTGTTTTTGTAAGAAGTTATAATTTTATTTCATTTAATTTCTGCATAACAATATGCAACGCTATATTAAAATCAGAAAAAATAAATTAGCATGTGTTTGCACATATGAATCCTTTGTGAAGTTTCGTATAGAGACGGCTGCTTTTAAAAACCGGCCCAGTGCGAGTCGGACTCGCACACGAAGGGTACCGTACCACTATCTATAAAAATGGCAATAAAATCACGTCTGTTGTATGGGAGCCCCCCCTTAAACATTTGTTTTATTCTAATTTAATTTTTTTTAAAGTGAATATATAACTAAACATTCTGTGAAAATTTCAAGCGTACACCTGTTGCCGTTATCAATAACGAGCAAAAACGAGCAAACAAATCACGTTTGTTGTATAGGAACCCCTTAAATATTTATTTTATTCTGTTTTTTAGTATTTTTTGTTATAGCGGCAACAGAAATACATCATCTGTTAATTTCAACTGTCTAACTATCACGATTCATGAGATACAGTCTGGTGACAGACCGACCGACAGACAGACGGAAGGACAGCGGAGTCTTAGTAATAGGGTCCCGTTTTACCCTTTGGGTACGGAACCCTAAAAAGACAACTTTTTAGTAGTTAATAACATATTATAGTAAAAGAAGTGTATAGTTTGAATATTTATAAAATACAGTGAAAAAATTAAATGCCTACCCGACCCAGCCAGGAATCGAACCTGGGTCTTTCGCAATCCGAGCGGCTGCACTGACCATTATGCTACCAGGAAGGCTGTATAGTATAAATTATTATCAACTAAATAATAAGTTGTGATGTAGCATTATCCATTGAAATACAGACGAACATAATGAGAAAGTAGGTATGATTTAATAAAATAAACCAAGGCTTGAAAGTTTGCGTTTAATTTGTAACACTCTAATGATTTTACACACCAGTTTTTTTTTTTTTTTTTTTTTTTTGGTAGCCCAGGGGAAAAAAATCTGCACACAGATTCCTCCTTTCGGAAGATCTGGGGCTGGCCTTGTCCCTTTCTAAAAGGGAGTAAGACCGACCCAGTAACCCCATACCCCTGGGGGTCGCCTTTGACCTTAATAAAGGCCGCTAAGGCTATCGGAACGTACGCCCTCCGAAGGTCGGGGGGCGCAGTCGGCGTTACTCAGAAGAGTCGCCTACGCATCCCAAGTGGGACACGAAGCAAAACGGACTGACTCCAGTGAAGCTGGTTGTGTCTGCTGACTTAACGAACGAACGGACTGACTGCAGTGAGGCTGCCTTTGTCTGCTGACTAAACTGACTAAGTCGTGGGCTACAACGGACGTGAAGCTTCTGATCAGACCCGCGATTGGACTGATCCGAGTGGCTTCAGAGAGGGAGCGCGGGCAACGGATTTGAATAAACGAACGGATAGAATTTGAATAAATCAAACGGATAGAAAGAGATAAAGGATTGTGCTACGGAGCTGAAAAGCTACGGACTAACCTTAGCCGATATTGGATCTACGACGCATTGCACCAATGCGTGCCGAGCGCCCCGGAACACTAGCACGGCTTACATGGGCGTGATCGCACGAGTCAAGAACGACGGGATTCGCGGTTCCGGCGCGCGAAGCGCGCGCGGGCGCGTAATCGGTTAGGGCGCGCGACGGCGGCATCGGTAGCCCAGAATACCAAACGCGACGTGGCGCGAGGGCAACGGGCAGCGAGCGCGGGTGCCGGGGTACGGCAAAAACCGCCGCACGGCGAAAGCACGGAGAGTAGAAACGGAAGAGGAAAAACGCGACGGGCGCGCTAAATCGAACGGATAGAAAAGAGCGAAAGGAACGTGCTACGGAGCTGAAAAGCTACGGACTAACCTTAGCCGATATAGATCTACGACGCATTGCACCAATGCGTGTTGAGTGCCTACGGATACACTAACACGACTTACATGGGCGTGATCGCACGAGTCAAGAACGACGGGATTCGCGGTTCCGGCGCGCGGAGCGCGCGCGGGCGCGTAATCGGTTAGGGCGCGCGACGGCGGCATCGGTAGCCCAGAATACCAAACGCGACGTGGCGCGAGGGCAACGGGCAGCGAGCGCGGGTGCCGACGTGCAGCAAAAGCCGCCGCGCGGCGAAAGCACGGAGAAAAAGAACGGAAGAGAGAAACGCGACAGGACGCGTTAAACGGACGTGCCAGCGAAAACGCGGCGGTAACGCGGGCGCGACAGGGCGCGCAGGCGCTTAACGAGAAGGGCGCGGGCGCGAGCACGACGGCGCACGGGCGCGCGCGCGAGAAAGGAAAACGAAAAAATAGCGCGAAACGCGAAATAACCGAACAAGGGAGGGGGCCTCACCCCCGGGAGGGGGGAGGCAGCCACACGACGACTCGACGCGACGGACCGGACGCGAATGTACACACCAGCACCCATCTTTCGTCTTAACCGTCGTACGCCATTCTCCCCTCATTCTTTCTCGTTCATGCATCATTCTGTCACATTCACTCACTCCTTATGTTCCATTCCACATATATATAACGTACGAGTAGTATGTTCACAATGAAATTTCTCGACGTCGTAATATCATTATGGCTGAGCTGAAGGCAAAACAAATCAAATACCTACTCGATAAATCACTCGATTGACTTTTATCGATTTTGTTCCACGTATGCGCAGACCACTCATTTATTAAACACACACTTATAATCTACACGAGGAGCTCAATGGCACAGTAACGTGCTCGGTTTGCGATTGCTAAACCTAAGTAACTTTTGCAAAGGCCGGTCATCTAATAGGTGACCAAAAATTTGTCATCTCGAGCTCCTCCGTGCTTCAAAAGACACACAAAGCCGTTGGTAGGTAATGCAATCCGAACTGGGCCTGCGGTGGTGGTTTGTAGCCCGTTCTCGCTGTGGTCTTTCCATCCTTGGGGAAGGCTTGTGCCATAGAAGTGGGGACATAAAATGAGCTGGTTATGGTGATGGATAATAATATAATTATCACTATTATAAAGTCCTTTTTTAACTAGTTAAAAGGCTGCATTAAATACATACACCTCCTCTAACCTCATCCAGACATGGAGATCTCAAAGAGGAAGGGGAGTCTAACCAAAAGCCAGTACCATCCCTTCTCCGTCATGGCCCGATCCGATCCGAACCCCTCGGAGAATCTAGTAGGGCACGGGGACACGCACTAGTGCGTGATGCCGTTCCCTCTCGAAATCCTCCAAAGGTGATCCGTTTTACACGGCTTGCGGAACCCTTTAAGTTTCTCGTCGCCCCCAAAAAAGCCCGGTGAAGCTGAAATGCCGTTTGAGGCAATCGGCAAACTCTATTTAAAAAATACTTCGCCATGGCGATGGCTTGGGGAACCTGTCAGAATGTTTTATGATTTGGTTCAGTGTTAACGTAATTATCGTAAACCTCATTAAGAATAGTAATTAAATAAAAGGAAAAGGTTTTACAGTATGCATGTACAGACGCCTGCACATCAACCTATCCAAAACTGACAAATTTCTTCAAAACATTTTCAACCATATTGCTTAGTACTAAAGTTCAAAGTCTATTGAGAAAATTTGACAGTTTGTTGTAGGTTGATGTGCAGGCGTGTGTACAAAACACAGGTATATCGTGTTTTTTTACATAATAATTATTTTAACGAACCCTTTGCTAGGACCGCAGTCACAGGAAAAACGAGGCACAGTTTACCTTCAAAATTAGATATGTGCAAGTTACAAATGTTTAAGTTACTTCTTTTATGTATTAATCGCGGCAAATAACTCCACTCCATTTGATAGTAAGGCGAAATGGAGTCCAGAAGCGACGACAACTAGTGCAGTGTGCAAACAACGCAGCATCAGTTACCCTCACCCTGTCGGCCGACATGGTACATTTGCACGTCTCGTTTGAAGGACCACACATTATCATAGGAAGGAGGAAAAATGTTTGCTGGTAGACTTGCTGGTAGAATTCTATCCTTTAGAAGTGCGACAAAGAAACGAGTCACCAATTTTCTTTGTGCGCGATGGAATGCTAGGGACAGTACAGCGGTGACTCGAACCGGAGTGCAGTATGCATACTCCTCCGGAGGAAGTTTTGAATGAAACTTCCGTGCGTGATGTTCGTTATCTGTTTAACTATAACAGATAATATAAAATAAATTTCATTTGTGCGATTCAAATTAGGAACACCCTAATAATATTACGTTTTTATTATACGAATTTTGAATTAAACTTTTAATTGAATAAACTTTTTATTAAAATGTTTTCTATTAGGTATCTAACTTAAAAATTTGAACTTAGAAGTCTCTATGGAATACCAATGATAAAAGTATAAAGTTCTTAACTAAAAAAAGTTTATTATTTCAAAAGACCACAGTAAGTTTTTAACCAACACCACAAACACTGACAAACTTTACCTTTAGGTTCAAGCAAAAGTATTCTTAAAATATATGCTTTAAGACTTCTTTTACTTTTAAATCTTTACGTTTGTTTATCAGTTTACAATAAATTCTAAATTTAGTCGCAGAATGCTGAATAAAAAAAAAACTGTTTTAAAACTAGAAAATTTTACGGCTATGGTTGCAGACGTTTTTTTTTTGTTTTTGTTATTCTTTTTTCAATGACTCAAACGGCATTTGTATTATTATGCAAAGCACATTATTTGTGTCTTAGCAAATAAATCACTTTTAATTTATGTTATTCTTGTCCAATTTGAATAATGCCAAGGTTAACCAAAAACATAAAACATAACAATGCAATGAAAATTCCGTAGAAATAAAACTTGTTATTTTAACGTTTACGTTATCTTGCGTTATCTGTAACTAAAATAAAACCATTACTGACGATTACTTTACTGTTTGGTTTTATCCTGACGTTTTGAACCCTTTGCAGGTTCCGTGGAAACAAAGCATTATAAAAATGCAACTCTAGTTAGGAATGTCGGCGCTAAAGGCACGCGTTATTTGCTACAATCGCAGAAGTTAAACTGCGTGTGCGCGCTCAATACCTGGGTGGGTGACCGATAATTTGTTTCCGTTATAAGTCTTTTTATATTTGACTGGTCAAATGACAATGCTTTACTTGAAAAACATCTAGCACACAAATCAAAATTTGATCTGTAATGTTATCCGAAGATTGTAGTTTTTCAGACTCTAACCACGATAGTAAGAATTCCGAGTGAAGTGCGCTTCCATCTTTAGAAATTGCTGTAACATTGCATGCGCGTAATAGTTATTGATGTAGTTATCTACGTATTGTATTGTCTCCGCTAAATATAAACACGGTTAAAAAAATCTATTCAATGGGAGCTAATCCTACCTAGGTATTTATAAGTCTTCAGTTTGAAATAGCTATTTTATACCATGATGTCATTAAAATTTCAATATGGCATCAAAAATCAATTTTTGCTTTATCCAATAATAAAATTGATATATCAAATACGTGAAGCGAAAACATAAGCACATTGTAAGCAAGGAGACTCCTCCTCCGTGAGATAAGGTATAGTCAAGGTTTGTATGGAACAGAATCTCGAAAAATATAATTAATACTTAACACGTGTTGGCAACCAATGCGATGGACTCACGACCTTGGTGAGGTAGCGGAGAAGAGCAAGCACAAGACCAGAAGGAAAGGCGTGCACTAGAAGAGACCTACACTCAACATTGAGTAGATAACGGTTGAGAAAGAGAAAGAAGGAGATGTGTAACATTACATTTTATAAACTTTGTGTATTTTGTGAATTGCAGTCGAATTTCTACTACTTGCCCAGCGGTAATAGCAATAATAAAATATATATTTTTTTTATATTTAGGTATTTATATTCTAATTGATATTTTGTTACTAACAGGTCGGAAAGGTGATGACAGCTTGTGCACAATCCTGCTTCACAAGCAGTCTTCAAATCTAAACTCCGCTTCCTTCCACTCAAGCTCAGGTGGAGTGGAGTTCTTTGCCTAATCTTCAGAAAATCAATGTAGTAAGTACCACACTAATGTTACTACATTACCTTACATTTTTTTTTATACTTAGCTCCGCAAATGACTCCACACCACCTGATGTTAAGTGGAAATGGAGTCCAGACGCGAAGACAACTGGTGCAGCGTGAAATCAACGCAGCATCAGTCAACTTCACTCTGCCGGCCCAAACATACATTACTTGTACTAACCAGTAGATACCATATATTAAAACGTAAAGAAAGTTAAGTAACAGCCTTACCCACTGCTGGGCAAATGCCTCCATCATTTTAAATCAAGACATCGCTACAGTTGATGGGTATAAAACGTATATTCATCATCATCATCATCATCAGCTCATTTATATCCCCACTGCTGGGGCGCAAGCCTTCCCTATGGATGGATAGGGAGAACGGGCCATAAACCACCATGCGGGCCCAGTGCGGATTGGTGGCTGTTAACGACTGCTAATGCAGCCGGGACCAACGGCTTAACGTGCCTTCCGAAACACGGAGGAGCTCGAGATGATAAACTTTTGGTCACCCATCCGATGACCGGCCTTTGCGAAAGTAGCTTAGCCTCAGCACTCGCAGACCGGGCGCGTTAACCACTGCGCCATCGAGCTCCTCCGTATAAAATGTATAGGTATTACATAATACAAAATGTGGCAGGTTTCCGTACGTCATCGGTCAACTATAAAAACCACCAACAGGATGTACTTAAGTACAAACGAAGATGCATCTAATATACTTATCGATAATAACGTTACGTAACAATGGCATCTCAATCTAATTGCAGCTATGCTTGCCCATCTATAAACGCGATCAATTCTATTAAGTTGCTTTTCCACCAAGGTGCCAAGTGCTAGCGTCATTTGCCATTCTATCACGTTAACGATAACGAGAATTTGTATGGCAAAATTTCAACTCTCCTCGTATTTCACCAGGAGACGTTGCTACAGTGCCATACAAATTTTCGTTTTGTCAACACGATCAATGGCGAATGAAATTCGCACCGAGATAGGCATCGAGAGTTGTGCATGGTTTTTTTTTAGAGTTCGCTAATGGCCTCTGTGGGCATTTTTAGTGTCACCGGACTTTGGGAGCGGAGAGAAACTTAATGGGTTCCTCAAGACGTGTGATCGAAACACCGACAAAGGTTTTATAGAGGAAATAACATCACTCAAGCGTGTCCCCTGTCCCTACTCGATTCTCCGATGATTCCACCAATAAGATTAAAATCGAAATGAAATGAAAAATTATGTTATTGCAACAAACACAATTCACAAATTATATATGTGAGAGTGTGTGTGCATGTGTGTATGAGGATATACAATGCAAGCATGTAGTCGATGATTACTTCCTTTTCCTTGTGGTGTAAAATGGATGGAGCCACAGTCTCCACCAAGCTACTGAAGCTGGAGCTGGTGAAAAAGGGACGAGCTTGTTGCATTAGAGAAGAAACTAGGCTGACAAAGAAGCGCAGTCAGGACTCTTCTGCGACAGAGACACATTCCATACCTTTCTGCCCCAGACCCATTAGAGGTATTCTGTACGAGCTAACAAGAAGTATCCATCCCTAACATTACAGATATCTCATCTACTAACCAACCCTTTTTATTTACCCCTCATTTTATTATTGTTTGTTTATGATTTTTATCAAGTAGTTACTTTTGTCGACCAAACTGACCTCAGGACTCCTGGTACCCTTATTGTCTTAGCAATAGTGTTGTTTACACATAGTTTATTCACTAAAACTGTAAATCCACACTTTATTGTATTGTTATATTTAATATTTTGAATAAAATACCATATTCTGTTAAGTGTGGAGCGTTTTTTTTTTCTTGTAGCCTCCCCACAGGGGGAGTAAAAGACTCACATTACAAATCTTATTGGTCGATTTTTTCCTAGCGCTCCGCTCAGCTACCTTGCAACTGCTCTGGTGGAAAAGCAGACTTATGCTATTGACTGTTGGCTCTGTCGTCGGTCAATTAAGGCTTACACGTATTTACGGGCTCGCTCCGTTTGTGTAGTTCAAATTGACCCCAATGCACGCTTTCATACGGAAAATAACAGTTTCGAATTATTTAAATATATTTTCTGTCTGTTGTGTTATTATATTAATTAGTGATTCACTTTGTTAGTGCCGCGGGACATGCATTTTCTGTTGGAATTTGATTGGTTATTATTATCTCGCTCCATTTTGATAGGAATTATTAATTGAAAGTGTCCTTGTATAATATTCTATTTTACAATATTTTGACACTGTAAAAGAAAGGGAGTAATGAATTGACTTTGCCAAGTTTCTTGCAGATTCTTCTCAGTCTCAATAGACTTATAAATTGATGGGATAATAACATTCATAAAGGCTATTTTTTGTAGCCTAAATTAAATTTTAAATTAAATTTACTTATTTTACTCGTTCGGCAAAGACACAAAAATAAATAATTAATTATAAAAACATAACTTAGAATTAAGTAAACTGTTACAAACACTATGGCCGCGTAGGTCTGCATTGAATGAATTCTATTTATTTATTTATATAGCGAGTTGCATGGATTATTAGCCATGGTAGCGGACAGCCTTGAGTCAGCCCATGACCAAGGCCGGTGCAACTCGGCCGGAACGTCGCTCGTCGGGTATCCAAACGGTATGCCTAGAATACATACATGCTCAAGAGTTTGCTAGAAATCACGTTTGATTTATTGTTGTCTTAGGATATTTCATTAGATAATTATGTGACGTGTGTGCTCCTCTACTTAAACTTAGAAATAATTATTTTTAATGAATGCCCATTATACTGTGGGTATAACATATTTCAATGATTCGTATTTTTTCTCTTTTTTGAATTAGTTTTCCCTCTTTTTCTTAATAATCCTGGGATTGAATGTTAGAAATCGAACTTGTACTTTCTGGTATGTGGTCGATGATCGATCACAATCGTCTTTCAATGACCTGATTGTAGCTGATGTGATGATGTCCTGTTTACCCCTATAATCCATTCCATATATCAATGTTAAAGTCAGACCACTAAATGATTGTTGACGTTAAAATAGACAGACTTGAGGCCATGTTGAGCTCCGCTCACACATAGAAAAACAACTAAGTATCATCCTCGCTATCAACCCATTACAACTCCATAGAGTTGCTCGTCTCATAATTAACACACCATGACGTAAACTCCACGTGAATTTTGCCTATTGAACTCCATCTTCGGTGTACTAATTAACATTAACTCCTACTTAGTCAGCGGTCCACTAATGAGTCTCGATACATTTTCGGTAGAACTCATTATTGCGTCTCAAAAGACGAGTCGCCGTCGCAGGTGAATGACCTTTATGCCATGACAATGGCAGCCGATGTTTTGACGCTTGACTAAGTGCTTACTTGTTAATTGACGTTAAACGTTCCTAGAATTTGTGGTTCAATATAAACAGAAGTGACTGTGCGGCTTGAATTCTGAGATAAGGTGCTGTTTTGTTGCTAAACAAAAAATCTTTTTATAGTAGCTAGTAAACCTACCAATGTTTCAATTCGGAAAAGTACCTATTGAAAATTTTTCCACTAACGAGATTTGTGCTATATAATACTAGCATGTTCTTTGTCTATATAGAAATACTCTTTTTACACTGTGTTTTGTGTAAAAAAACATATTTTTAAGGCATTGCTATGATATACCTAGTAGTAAAATAATTAGTAAAAAGCCTATACTGTCCCACAGCTGGGCAAAGGCCTCTATTATTGAAATCAAGTCATCACTACAATTTCTGGGTAAAGGCTATTAACAGGGTAAAGGCAATTAAGGCATATTAACTTAATCATACTTAATCATCACGCTTGCCAAATGCGGGTTGCAAACAAACCGTGGCTATGCATCGAAAAATCCAAAACCCACTTTGCCCGTTCTGGGAATTGAACCCCGGACCTTTGGGTATCGGGCCGAGCGCGAGCGCTTTGCCATATACCTGATTAGTATTAACTATTACTCTTCCATGACATATCTGTGTACATTTCCTTTATCTACAGCGTCACGCCTAGCGTATCGTTCAATATGGCAAATCAAACATGGCTTACCAATCAATTTCATGGCGTCGTGTCCACAATTTTTAATCTTGCGCCACTAAAACAGTATTATGCGTTCACACAGTTTCTTGCATGAATAATTAGTTCAAAGATATTATATTTGATACATATTTCAATCACCTCTGTGGTCTAGTGGCTTAAGACCACTGGTTTAGACCCAGAGGTCCCGGGTTCGATTCCCAGCGGGTGGTACATGTTTGTGTACTCAGTTTGGTTGGTGGTAGAACTTGTTTGTCCGCCTGGCTAGCTACCACCATCTTATCTAAATATGTCGTCATAACATCAATGTTGTCACTTTGTCTTACTTTGTCACTAAGCTTGTCACTTTAAACTCTGTTCGGTAGTAACTCAACTAGTTAAATAATAAATAATAAAAAAAGTAATTTTATTATTAATGTAGTGTTAATTCCGCTAAAATCACTCTTCTACCGTTAAACGCAAATTTCCGCAAAGTAGCGCCTGATTCCATTAATCAATCTATTATTTATGTTTTCAATCATATCGCTAGACATTTAAAATTGAAAATATAACAGGAATAACACCCCACAGTCAGTTAAGGAGTTGACACAATAAAACTAAACGTTCATATGAAAATTGGGGTGCAACTGAAATCTATGTTTTACTAATAAAACAATTATGACGTTAGGTAAAATATTCAATCTGACTTTGTCAATTCGTTTAGGCAGCTTCACCGGCACAAAACCGGCAATCAGTCTCATGGCGAACAGTCTGACTGAACGCTCAATTTCATTCAATTTCCGGCTAGCCATGGTGTTTTTGCCGACAGCTGTGGCATTGTGACGATTAAAAAACAATTGAGTAACGAGGCTTAGTAAAAACAATCCGATATTGAAGTAAACAAAACAAAAGAACACAGCACAACAAAAGTTACATACAATACTATATGATATCGAATTTAATGACAAGACTGAAAAGAAAGCCAGCCCTCTCTTTGAAGAGAGTAAACAGGCATTATCTAGGCAAGTATGCAACATCCCAGCCACATCATCACTTACCATACTTTAGGTAAAATCGCGGTCAAATACTAATAAAAAAAAGTGAAATGTAACCATTCTACTTTCCGTTTCCAGAACTTTGATTGATGACAAAAACCGATCTTTCTAGTTTTTATAGTGCATATTATAACGTGCTTAATATAAACACATAATACCTGCTAACGGTCTAACCCGTTGGCAAGGAAAAACAGATAAACACTGTAATTAACAAACGGTTATAATTAAGTAAATTCGAAAATATGACAATTGAGAAAATACAAAGAATTTAAAATATTTTGAAGGGAAAACAGAATAATGGTTAACACGATTCAGAATAACACAATTCAGCAAATTAGTTAAGTTTTTTTTTAATTTGTCGTATTTTCCGAAATAACTGTATTTATTTTTAAAAAAGATGAAACTCAAAACCGACGCGCGCGTGCTTACGCAATATATGCGTATAGGTACGCAAATACAGGATATTACTTCTATAAAACATTATAAACACCTAACATTATGAAAATACCAAACAATGCCGAAATATGGCAGGAAAAAACAGCAATATGAGCTACTAATGACTCAATTTTAGAATTGAGGGGAAACAGAAATTAAAAATACTAAATTTAAAGCATAAAAGACTAAAGAAACAGTTAGAGATAATTTTGAAAAGGTCTTGTGTTTAAACGTCTACCTTAAATGTATCAATTTTACTACCAACAAAATTCGAAACGCTTACCAAAACGGATAAATGACCACCAAATTGTGTTTCCTAAAATATTATGAAAAGGATACAATTTATATTTTTATTAAATGCCCTAAAACTATATGAATACATTTTAACAGCATTTCAGACCAAATATTGTCACCAAATAGATAATACCAATATTTTATGCCTTGAGTTTCAATTTGGTAATTTTTGCTTTCTGTTGTCTAATTAAAAAAAATAACCTCGAAATTCAAGACAATCGCTACGCTGCGCTTCGAGATTATTTTAAATTTATAACCTATCACGTGACCTACAGGAGTAGGTCAGCTCCTATCAAGTATCCTATCAATTATTTGAATAATAGTGTAAATATTTGGTGATCTTTTATCCATTATGGGAAGCAAAAAGAATATTTGTACAATATAGGATATTATTGTGATGTGTGTTTATTTATATTGGACCATAAAATAGTATATTTTAGGACCCTTTTTATAATGGCATTTACATTTTTTTGAAGTCATTTAATTTATTTAGTACTTAGGCTTAGGGTATAAAAAATATTTCTGATGAGCGTTTAAATTATACCCTTTTAAAAATGGTCTTGAAAATCCAAAAGTGAACTTAGCTCTGACCGTCCTTCAGATAAGGACGGCAAAACGAAAATCCAAATGTAAACGTCTATAAGGGTGCACGGAGCTTCATCCACAAATAAACGGGTATTTATCAATATAACGGGTTGAAACCTTAACCATAGTGGGTGAAGGAGGTGGTCCAACAAAGATTGCGAAGAGGCACCGCATCGTAATTTTTTTTTTATGAAAACTGCATCGACTTTAAGTAAAGTAATGTTTCCAGGTACACACGCCTGCACATCAACCTATCCAACACTGACAAATTTCTCTAATCGATATTGATCTTTATACCCAAAGTATAAGGTTCAAAATGTATTAAAGAAATTTGACATTTGTGGTAGGTTGATCTGCTGCCGTCTGTACAAAGGGCAACGTTGGATCACAGAAGTTACTAACAAGTTACTTGATATTATCATATTTATTGAAAAACGTTGCTCCACAAAGCGTAATTGCGGTGTGGATGCACCATAACTCGAAGCAATGTTATTGCAAGGTTAATACAATCATAAATAATGATCGTTTATCTACGGCATCGCTCGAAAGCCTACACTACAGTGAGCTAACCGCAGCGGTCGTTTCACTCGGAGATTTCAATCGAAACAATATTAATCGTTTATTGGTACAAAGAAATGTAAACACACGTTACGCATGACATGAGCTTATCTCTAGAAGAGATCTCTTGTATTAAACCAGTATGCGGGACTAATAAATTGTAAATAATACTATACTAACAAACATATTTAAACTAATTACCAAGGACATAACTAATTGAAAATAAAATATTATATTATAACATTAATATAATAATAAACAACAAACAATCGTTTAGTTTTTTCGTTTATGAAATGTGCGACACCAGCGATTGAGCAGACGCCTGCACACATCAACCTATCCAAAACTGTCTCTTCAATACATTTTTAACCATACCAATGACTAAGACATAAAGTTCAAAGTCTATTGAGGAAAATTTACATACGACAACATCGCACACAGACGTATTACCGTTACGTGTCTAAGAATGTTTAGCATCTCTCTAAACTCTAAATCACGATAAGACAGTGTACTGTCTCGAACATTCCATCGCGTACAAAGAAATTTGGTGACTCGTTTCTTTGTAGCACTTCCAAAAGATGGAATAGTCTACCAGCACACGTTATCGTATTTCAAACGAGGCGTGAAGAGACACCCTATGGGCCGGCAGGGTGAGGGTGACTGATGCTGCATTATTTTCACTCTGCACCAGGGGCCCGACCGCCTAACCTATCGCTTTGGCTACGTGTATAGTTTATGACGTCATCTTGTCATCTAGATATAGGCATATATCGAAAGCTATAGCATATAGCTTTCAATATTGCTTTCATAGGCGGTACGAAATGACAAGGTGACGTCATAGACTATACACGTAGCCAAAGCAATCGGTTAGGCGGTCAGGGGGGCAGTTGTCCTTGCGACTGGATTCCGTTTCCACTAGGGGGCCGACCGCCTAACTCGATCGCTTTCGATCGCTTTGAAGCAATATCGGAAGCTTTCATATTGTTTTCGAAATTACATGATGACGCCTCGTCTTCAAAGCGATCGAGTTAGGCGGTCGGGGGGCAGGCGGAGTGGAGACATTTGCAGAGCTATGTATAAAAAAAAAAGACTAGCCGTGTAGTAACGATAGAAATGATGGAAATACCTATGCATGTAATCCGTTAAAATTTTATAAAAAATGTTTACTTATACAGTATACAGCAACTTTCGTGATTTCGGGTCACTGGATGGGTAAAGGTAATGTTAAGTTAGGTACACACACGCCTGCACATCAGACTACCACAAACTGTCAAATATCCATAATAGACTTTGAGTATGTCAACGATAAATTTGACAGTTTTGGATAGGTTGATGTGCAGGCGTAGGCATCTGTGCTGTGGCTGGTTGATTTTAACTAGTAAGTATATTTTTTTAATTATTTATTTATTTATTTATTTCTATAGGTACACAAACAGATTACAGTCAATGCATGAGTACAGTAACATATTTAGTTAACCTTACTAGCTAGACGGTAATCCAAAAGGAGTGTACACAGCATGACATATAAAAATTTTGCCTTGTAACTATGTACTTTACATTATTTACGCCTTTATACTTCCCACTGCTAGGCAAAAGCCTCTAAAGCTATCATTGAAATCAAAGTGTCGCTACAATTGATGGGACGCTTGCAATTCAATAATTCGAAACATGCTTTGAACGAACTAGGAATTGAACCAAGAACCGAGCGCTTATAGCACGGTTCGGGTCCCTGAGGGGTGATCAGCGCTCCTAAAGTTCACAACAAAAAGTGCTGTTATTAGTGCAAACTGCACCAGTGACCTTGCGAAGGTCACGAGTTGTCGTGACTCTGAATCAGCTTATAGAAACAGAGTTACAATTATTTTTGTTTTGGACAAGGTTATAGGTTGTGATGATATTGATCTTTCATCTCTGAGAACGAGGTGCCTCGGGAAAGGGACAAGGAAAGACTTGAGACAGGCCTTTATCAGTGGGACAGCGAAATGAAATAATATTTTAACTGCAATTTGAAAACTTGAGTCCCAGTGGTAGAAGAAACGTAGGCGTTTTTCATTTAATAACGTCTTGTAGTCAGCACTAGGCTGCTGTATTGTAGGTGTTGTTCGTGGACAAAAATGTAAAAATACATTTGAATCCACTAATAGCACCTGGCAAAAATACCAATAGGTGCTGAATGTGGACTAGGCCAGGTGCTATTCGTGCAGGTGTATTTAGGCGGGTGCTTAAAGTGGATTACCTCGTTTTTCTCACTTGATGATATAAAATGATAAGTAATAATATCAGGTTCACTGTCCCTAACGTATAACAATGGTTAAATCAATTGTTACATACCATAATATGGCGTTTGGATTGGACAGATTAGGGGATAGCAAGTAATTAACCAAGTGGCTTTTTAAAGATATTTGCGTTCAGAGTTTATTACCCACTCCGAGCCAAGACTAAAATGATTAATGCTTTTAAAATTTGCGCTATAAATTTCTTGCGAGAATAATTAATATTCAGTGTTGTAACTTTAGAATTAATTACTCTATGAAGTGCTTACCTAGTAAGCTCATGTAAACACTTGACAGGAACCAAAGTTATCTGTGCTGGCAATTACAACACTGTGACGATGTAATACGATCAAATATTGCGTTTTATGGTTCTACTATGGAATATTGTGTTCTATAATTGTCTGATAACAAAAGACACGAGGCTTCCACTTAAATCATTATGTTTGTGTGTTAATGTTCATCAACGCATAACATAGTGTACTGTATTGAAGTGATAAAGAATATCTTCAAAGAACTGCGCTTGCTTTTAATTCAAGTGATAAAGATTTTGGTAATCACTTATTTAAGACCCTGTACCGGGTTCGTTTCTCAGAAAGTCTGTCGGATTTACAATTACAGGTGTGACAACCCTTCAGTAGTTAAGAAGGTCGAGTGAAGTCCGCCACTATCTTTTTGAAGTTCACTTCTGTCTGTACTTTTGCAGTATGATCCTGTGGCAGTATAACTACGACCGCCTGAGACACTGTGAACATCGTTTTAAGCAGATACCTATTATCAATGTGATTCTTCATTTCTAAGTGACTTTTAACATAGATAAGATTCCCCAAAACAAGTTTACTATTTACCATTTCTTTCCGGTTGAGTGTTGCTGCTCTTTGTCGTAAACTTTTCACCGTACCAGCACACAAATTGCTTGGCTTAGTGTATAAATGTGCTAATTACTTTGTGAATAACGTTGTTGGTTAGAAAATTAGTAATGTTCTATATTTGAAACTGTAGTACAAGCCACATTTTCTAATTGCTTGTTATTACAAATAAATAAAAATAAATAAAATAACATTGGTTCAAAGTGACAGCTTTACTATTCTCGTATTTGGATGAAAACGAAAGATAGAGCATAAAAAGGGTATGCGTAATTTTGTATGAATGGTGGCATCTATACAATACATTACACTAAATAGGTATATATTAACAGGTTCCCTGTCCAAGAATTATAACAATTGGTTTTCAATTGTTATGTATCGATTCATGGGACAGGGAATGGGTTAAGTATGAGTTTATAAATTTTTAAGTCTATAGTAGTATTTGTTGTGTTATTTTATTATTATAAGCTTTTTTACTGATACGTCTCTCTAGTGCATGTCGTGGCTACTTATGATTGAGACAGCATTTAATTTTAAGATAATAATTCACAAATTTCACTTTTTTATTTTTAAGTGCTAATTGCTGCACTGAAGCAATTAGCAATTAATAATTCACTTTCGTTCTGATTATAATGTATGTCTTGCTGGTTGTCTTATCAAAAAATGAAGAAATATCGAAAATTCTAAAACTACAAACCCAACCAATTGGCTTCTATGAGCATTACCAACATGTTGCATCGCTGCATCGCACTGAATGTGGGCCGAGCATGTTTGTTTTGAAGCCGGCCAACGGAACAAATCAATTGGACAGTGGACGGTGCACTACGTGTAGTGCAAACAACGATGTTTTCCAATCCACACGCCACCGGTGTATAACTGGACAATGAATAAATTATGCAATGGACGTGTGACGGACGGATGTACGAGTAGGTGTATTCTATACCGAATGGGTACGACGTTGAAGAAGAAGTTAAACAGCTGTGTTTTTATAATAACAATCAACATTTATTACAGGGCTAAACTTATAGGAATATCTTAGTAGTGTGTTTTGTAATTTTTAGGTTTAATTATTAAATTAACATTTCTTTAAATGCTTTTACACGTGTTTTTAAGCTGTGTTTTTATGTTACTTCAGACAATGACACAAATATTTACGGTGTATATGAAATGAAATATTTACTCATTGAAATGAGTTGTGATTTAAAAAATATATTATCATGATTTCTAACCACAAACTTACACTTAATAGAAACTAAAACAGAGATCTGGTTTATATAAACTCATACTCTACGCATTCTATAAATCACTGAAAAGACTAACATTATCAGATTAATTTACATGTAAATGAAGTTTATATAAAAAAGGGGACCTAACTGTGATCCCTGCGAACTCCAGATAGAAAATACACTTTCACCACAACCGGCTGTCTCCTGTTATCCAAGTATTATTCCATTATCGTAGAACAGAAATGCATGACTACATGTATTCTAACTGAAGATAATAATAAAAGAGCGAACTGCTTTATCAAAAGCTGTTCAAAAATCCGTTCTCAATATAAGGTCAATATGTCTCCCACAACCAATGAATAGACTTTTTGCCTCCTGATTGTCAATGAAAAACAGCTGACAACTAACAATTGGACGTTCCCTTTACACCGAACGATTCGCACATATCGGAAATTGTAAAACGGTTGTCGCAACCTGCGATGCAACACCAACTTTTAATTGGAGGCAAAACAACCATTTAGGGCAGGACGTTCAGATTGATTGATATAGCGAAACACTACAATAGACTCACGTCACAATATTGTTACGAGTTGAATAAAAAATATATTATAATTCGAAAGTCAGATTATGCGGGTCTTATCACCACAATGTATGGGGGCTGCGTTGCATAAAAAACTAACGGACATTATTTATTGCACTTCCAATTTCATTTGCGAGTTTTCATTTAATTGTATTTATTTATTTTTTTGTCTTTATTTCCATGGAAGGTGGGTAGGCCTTTAGTATGGGATGCAACTTGTGTCGATACTCTTGCACCATCCCATCTTCCTAGCACAGCGTGCTGTGCTGGTGCTGCTGCTGCGGCTGCAGAAAACCTCAAGCGGCGAAAGTATAATAACCTTATCGGCAATTATATTTTCGAGCCGTTTGGGGTTGAAACCCTCGGGCCATGGGGTCCAAGTGCTCATGTTTTATTTACTGACATCTCCAAACGGCTGGTTGACACTACCCATGACCCAAGGGCTGGCTTTTACCTTGGCCAGAGGCTAAGCATTGCCATACAACGTGGCAATGCCGCCAGTCTCTTGGGTACATTACCAGTCGACAGCGACGCGGAGGAATTTTTTGACGCCATTTTTTAGTTTCGTAATAGTTTTAGTTACTTTAGGTTATTTTATAATGTATTTCATTTTACTTATAATTCTATAATAAAGACTTAATTCATTTTATTGTACCAAATAAAAAGAAACCATTTAAGATTTTATGAAAAATAAACGTTACCTCCCTTCCGATTCTCCCTGGGTCACTACACACCCAGACACACTAATCATAGTCATAGTCATAAATCTTTATTGATCCATTTGGCTTTACAAGATCTTAAGACTGAGAGCCCTACAAAGTTCAATATTAACTTTACGGTGGGCTTCAACTCCGCGGGGTATATATGGGGTTAGCCTGATTTTAGTTGCGTAATTCCAACCTCTCTAGTAAACAAAACAATTATCAAATGGAACATAAAGGTATACATGTGACACCCATTTTATACATTTTAAACCTCCAAATATTATTCGGTCACTTCTTTTACAATAAAATCTGGTTACTCTGTAATAGCCATCAACAAATTCTTTTAAAAAAAAGTATTCAACGTTACTTTTTTACTCAAGAACGCATCCAACTTATGTATAAGCGCACACAAAACATCACAAGTTTAAAATGCTAATAATAAGACAGCATATCATACTCGAAGAGCGCAAAACCGACGTCAGCACAATACTAAACACATTCTTGTATAATTCAGTTATGCTATTCGTATCGCGTCGTCTACCTAATGGAAGGATAATGGAGGAATGAGTCACAGCTTAAGCTCACGTGACAGTAGCTCGACTGCTATTTACTTTTGTTCGGCTGACACACGTTTATTTTTCTAATAATAACCTTGGATATTTTTTTGCGATACCTCTTTAGGTTAGACACTTGAGTCGTCGTAATGATAAAACATTATTGTGTTTACATATACCAAATGAATATTTCACAAATAAGTAACAACAACACCAAACACCAAATAAGATATATTATCTTGTGACACTAAATCACAGTTCTTTCTATTTAGCCATTACTTTCCCACTGCAAGGCAAAGGCCTCCCGTCCCTCCTTCCCTCTACTTATCTTATATCTATATAGTTAATGGGAGTCCAGCTCATCCCACCATCTCTATCTAGGTCTTCCACGTGTCGTCGTCCGTTTGTGACCCATGATGTTGCAATCTTTCGATCATACAGTATCAAGAAGAAAAAAAAAAGAACGACCCTTACAGTAGTCGCATATGATGTGTAACATTTGACATCTCACCTTAGTAATAAGCAATTTTAACATTATGTTCTAAAAAAAATGGGTCAGGTATTACATCATTTTATAACTATAAAATAAATTCAGTAAATACTCATTAGAAGACATTTGACATATCAAAATTACCTTTGATAGTCAAATGACACAATAATAATAATATGTCATGCTCATAATATCGATTTTAAATTTTAAAATGGCGCGTGCTTGTGCGTTGCCCCGACTTCCTGTTACACTGTTACACATGCTTCCGTCACATTTCACGCAATCACTCACACTTATTGTTTATATAGAAAGCGAGCGGAAAGATGTTACACATCAAAAACCGCTTCTGTGGACAACCGGTCGCGGAGCCAGATGTCCCTGGTTGTGATTTTCAGTATCGTGTTATTGATCTTAAAGGTTGGTTAGTGGCCTTCTTTCCCTTATTTTAACGAGGTGTGAAAAATAAGGCAAGGAGGATGGCTGGGCTGCACGGTGTACCTACATTGCACAATCCTGCTTTATTATCGCTTCAACTTAATATTCAAACTCAACGTTCAATAAAATAAGAAAGAATTTAGTGACAAAAAGTTTTTCAGTATATTAGCGTACCTACAAAAAAAAGTTAGTTACTACACATACGTTTTGGGATTGTGCCTCACAGGAAGTGAGTGTTGGTATTCTCACCGCAGGGAATCCGTGACCGAGATCTGATTTGCTGGGCTCTCTATTTGATTGTTGAAAGCAATTTCAGTTAGTTAATTATTTAACACCAGTTATTGGATATAATAGATTGAACTTGTGGAGTGTCTAGTATCAGTAATGACTTATGAAGCTATTTATAGCCAAGTGGCTCTTGCATAGAATTAAGGGAATTTAACATTTTATAATTTTCATTGTTGGCATGAATTGCTATAATATACAGTATATAAAATTGTATTTAAGCCCCAAACAACTCTTTGGTATAAAGGCGACAGTTTGAATCTAGAATTGAACAGAATGCTTTATTACCTGTCTAACTGTAAACGAGTATAAATCTACTGCTATTACTACAAAACTATTGAGCAGTCTGTGGGTACCGAAGTTTCTTCTATTGTTCGTGAAGTGGACACTAGTCACTAGGCATTAACACTTTCCTCTTGATGCTGCAAGATAAGATCATCCAGAAACAAGCAACGCCTTTGTAGACGTTTAATTATTGTTTGAGATCCAAACAGTTTACAAATATATATAAAAAATGTAATTGGACTAAAACAAAACAAACATTAAAATTATGGTAGATTGACCAAAGCCGAATTGTAGATTCCCTCCTTTTTCTTTTGTCTTGTTTATTTTTTAACATCAATGTATAACTGTAACATTTATTGGCTTCACGACCGACTTTTTGTACGACCGATAATCGGACCGATTTTTTCGCCAAGGTTTTAGTACCGATTTTGTGACGGACTTTTTGTAGAACGCATACGGCGGGCGTTGCAACATAGAATTCCATAGATTTCATTTTCACCGACTAAAAATCGGTTACTGATTTTCGGACGTGGGCGAGGGCTCTTATTGTTACTTATAATTAAGTGAGATGAAGGCCAGTACCTTCCCGTCATTAAATAAAAAAATTGAATACAAAAAAACGCTAAGTTTAAGTAGCTTTATCTAATGAAAATAATTTTACATCACGCGAGCACTGTTGTTCACAGGTCTCCGATATTATGTGGGTCACATCACAAAACAAGAAGACCTCAGAAGGTAAGCTACATATCGCGCTCGAACAACGCACACATACACCATCTCACGGACACGGATCTCGAAACAGACCGAAAGCTTTTTTTTTTTGAGAGACTTTGCTAATTGTCCTTGGGCATTTTCAGCTTCACCGGGCTTTTTTGGGGGCGGTGAGAAACTTAAAGGGTTCCTTAAGCCGTGTGCACCAAAACCAAAAGAAGCACCGTCAGAGGTTTTCTAGAGGTAGCGGCATTACGCACTAGTGCGTGTCCCCCTGCCCTACTAAATTATCCGAGGGGTTCGGATGGGATCGGGAGCGGAACAACCCGCGGACGCCTCTAAAAGCTAGGACCTCGGCTCAGGTTGACCGGGTCATGGGGGTGGGGAGAAGCGCACAGGTTCATGTCCGTACCTGGTGTAGAGCGCGTGCCCACCGCGTCGAGGGCTTCGCAGGGGGAGGGAAAGGCGTCCAGCACCACCAAGGAGCTTAGGCTCAAGGCACGGCAGAGTGGGAAAAAAAATAAACAAACCAACAAACCAAAAAAAATAGAGAGAAAAACAATGAAACAAAAAAAATATGCTGCCGTGCCACCCAAACAGACCCGGTCCGACTGATGTCGGCCGTGTGGACATCCCGGGCAATGAAGCTAGACTTCGCCGACACCCGAATCCGAAGAAATCAACTGACTGACTGATAGAGCGCGTGTGAACGGGGTCGTCAATCGTCATACCCTTTTTTATGACTACGGTGTCTAATAGTGAGCATGTTTAGTGTATTCTGTAAATGTGTAGTGGAATTTAGAGGATCGGGTGGAGGGTCGAGCACAGCTATTGCGGGATTCCGTGTCCGTGAGAGGTTGTCTATATGTGTGCTTTGCTTAAACGCGTTTGTATGAAGCTTACCTTCTGCAATCTCCTTATATGTGGTCACATACTCACTCCGTTGTGGGACGAATGTGCACATATTTACGGTGCCACGTTTTTTATGACTTACCTTATATGACTTCATATTATACCTATTTACCTGCAGGCAGGCGCGGTACTGTCGACGACACGTTGTACATGGTGGTAGTGCCACGTCGTTTCTAGGGCTTCGGTTTCGTTTTTAGAAATATATATTTTTTGCGACAATACATGTTAAGCCACATTCGCAATACCAGATGGCAAAATAGGGGGATCAAAATAAATAAATCGCGACCTCGTCCGTGCTTTGTAAGCTGGAAGGTAGGTAAAGAAAAGGAAGGAGAAGGAAATAAAGCCTCGGTGACCAAGTGGAAAATCGCTTCGCCCCGTATCCGGTGAATTTCAGTCAATTCCCAGGACAGGCAGTGTGTTTATAATGTTTCGCTAGTATAAATTTAACTTTATCGATGGCTTGATTTCAATGATGGTGGCCTTTGGGCCAAAAATAATATTCAACTTGTTGATCGAAGGCTGGTGATTATGAAATGAGCTAATGATGATGAAAATAAGCTAATGATGATGAAAATGAGCTGGTGATGATGATGGACATTATCACAATCATTACCACTTTTAATTATATAATTTATCATTATTAATTCCATTACTTACTTACTATTATAGTTGAACGCTCGTATATCCCAAAGATATAACTAACAGCTAATCACGAAAGACCAGGTAATGGCACCGTGCTCCTATTATTTCGATGTGAGTCACGTCATAATCCCATTGTCTTGCTCCATCCATTGCTGAACCATATGACGGTCTGGTCAGATCTGTTTACGTTCGTTGGTATTCTAAACACGCTAAACGAGCATAGAATGGAGGAAGTCCTATTGAGGAGTGATACATAAACATCTTAGATATTTTTTTAAGTTTCGTATACAATATTTGAACCATCGCGAGCTTCGATTGTTGTCTAATATGGTTGTTGTAAAAGTGGGTATATTAGACTAGAGTGGGTGATTATGGCCTAATCTCTCTAAATACATCCATCAACCAAGGCCTAAGCCATGGACCAAGGCCGTTAAGGTCGATTCAAGGTCGATGGTGTTGATCAAAGTATCAAGCAATGCAATAAATTAAGCATGCTATGTCGCTAAAAATAAACATTACATTTAAGTTGAATCAAATTACGCTTACGAGCTAATGCACTTGAATATAAATGTCGTTTTTACATTTGACAAATACTGTGTATAATCGTTTTTATCATATCTACTTAAAAAAATACCAATACCAATTGAATGATATTTTAATCAAAAAACTGGTTCAATCAATTTATTGAACGAAAAATTGTCGGAGGAGCTAGCGATGAAAAATTTTTGGTCACTCATCCGATGACCGGCCTTTGCGAAAGTTGCTTAACCTAAGCAATCGCAGACCGGGCGCGTTAACCACTGCGCCATCGAGCTCCTCGCGGGGGCTAATATACGAAGATAAATCTACTTTCCACACTGGGGGTTTCCATGGCTGAGTTAAATTATTTCGCCGACTATTTGATTTAAAAAAAAACATTAATTTATAAATCTTAATTATATTTACAAATTATTATGCTCTAGGGCATAATGCACCTAATACAAGTAAGGCAGGTTAGTGAATATCGCTCGTTTTTTTTTTTTTGAGAAAGATTGCTTTTTGCCTCAGACGGCATTTTTAGCTTCACCGGGCTTTTTTGGGGGCGGCGAGGATCGTAAAGGGTCCCTCAAGTTGTGTGAAACGAATCACCTTCGGAGGTTTTCTAGAGGGAACGGCATCGCGCACTACTGCGCGTCCCCGTGCCCTATTAGATTCTCCGAAGGGTTCGAATCGGATCGGGGAGCGGAGCAACCCGAGGGCGCCTCTAAAGGCTCGGACCTCGGCTCGGGTTGACCGGGCCGTGGAGGAGGAGAGAAGCACCCAGGTACATGTCTGTATCTGGTGTAGAGCGAGTGTGAATCGGTTCTTCGTACCCTTGTTCTACGAGTACGGTGTCGGTACGGTCTTTAGAGGATCGGGCGGGGGGGGGGTCGTCTCTCGTTTAACAATACAATGGGCTTAAATACTAACTGAATACAGTGGTGGGGTGCTCCCCGTCATGACTTACGCTAGTGTCGTTTTCCCTCCTATCTGCATCCCTTACTAACCCTCCAAAACTGTTTCATGCGTTGTGCTACGGGTTGCCCGTGGTGCTTTTGCAATGTAGATCTCCACCGTGATCTTGATCTTCCCACTATCAAAGATTTTATTAAGGAAGTTTCCAAACGTTGCTTTGATAACGCACCCCACCACCCTAACCCGCTTGTTGTGGCGGCCGCCAACTATAATATTGAAAGCCTTCCACCAACAAGACGTTTCACATCTAGGCGTCCTAGACACGTCCTAGTTGACCCCGACGATCCCATAACAGTCGCGAATGCCCTCTCGCCCGATCCTCTAAATGCCACACATTTACAGAATACACTAAACATGCACACTAGTTTAGGCCCAAGACACCGTACTCGTAGAACAAGGGTATGAAGAAATTATCATCACACGCGTTCTACACTAGGTACAGGCATGTACTTGGGCGCTTCTCTCCTCCACCACGACCCGGTCAACCCGAGCCGAGATCCGAGCCTTTAGAGGCACCCTCGGGTTGTTCCGCTCCCCGATCCGATCCGAACCTTTCGGAGAATCTAGTAGGGCACGGGGACGCGCACTAGTGCGCGATTCTCTAGAAAACCTCCGAAGGTGATTCGTTTCACACGGCTTGCGGGCTTGAGAGCACCCTTTACGTTTCTCGCTGCCCCCAAACAAGCCCGGCGAAGCTGAAAATGTCGTCTGTGGCAATCAGCAATCTCTCTCAAAAAAAAAAATGGTGGGGTTCTTCTCCAACTAGGTGGTCCAAGGTGTTATGATAATGTGTCGTGGGTTGCTAACCGATCCTTCATTACCCTTTGTTCCGTTTAAATCAATCATTATGTATGGCGAATTCAATACAGCGATCAGGTTCGATGTATTGGATGTCGGAATGCCTTTAATGGTTTTATTTATTAAGTTTGGTTATTTTTAAAATTTTCTTCCGTACTTTGAGTAAGTTGACTACTGTATTATGTAGGTAAAATACAGCGCTTACGTCAGCCTTTCCGGTAGCATAGCGGTCAGTGCAGCCGCCCGGATTGCGGAAGACCCAGGTTCGATTCCAGGCTGGGTCGGGTGGGCGTTTAATTTTTTCACTGTATTTTATAAAGTTTTATAAATATTTAGGTATAATACATTTTGTGAAATGTTTCTAATCTAAAGTTTGTAATTGAGTAATTAAATTTTGTTAATTGTTTGTTGTTGTTGATGTTGTCACGTATGTAGTAGCAGCTATTAATAAAAGCATATTAAAGATATTAAAATAAAGTAAAAGAGTGCAATAATGCTGTCAATATAAAGTCTAGTAGAAACAAAACTGTCTTAGTAAAATTTTAATGTGTTTTCTAAAACTTATGGGGATAGGGGAAACTTACCAATCATCATCAAAGAAATATATAAAAATATAATATATATAAAGTATAATAAGAAGAAACCTGCATAAGTATAAAATTTCTTTAATAAATAAATATTAAAGATGATTTTTTTTTGTTGTTGTATTTTTTATGATAGTTATGTTATTAACTGATGTGGTCATAGTATGTATATGAGTTGCTTAAAAAATGTCATACAAACCCTTTGGATCTTAACGCAACACACTACACCGCAATTACTATTTAGAAAATTTTAAAAAACAATCTGATGAATATTTTGATTTTGGTGAGATTCAAACGGCGCGACCAACCCCGAGGGCCGGCCTCTCTTTCATTCATTATGTCGATGTCAGCACTCATTATGGTATTAATCACTATTATTATCTGGTAGAGTGGGAAGTAATTAGCTGCCGTGGGAAAATTCCATTTAAATCAGTTTTTACCTTCGTATTCAGAAATATTAGAGATTTTTCTTCGCCTTTGTGTTTAAAGTCCCGGATTAACAAGTTACAAAGTCATTGTAAGTATTAACTTATGTAACATGTAGACTGTAAACCGACGAAACAATAAAAAAGATTTGCTTAAACCTAAACAAAAATAAATAACAACGCAGTGGTACATAGTATGAATCGACGAAAGACCCGGATGAAATTGTTTAAAAAAATTCATGCTGCTATCCGCCCTAGATATTAGTAATCATCATAATCAGCTCGTATCAATCAACTGCAGGACATACTCATCTCCCAATCCATGCCATTGAATCAATCTTCGGCTTGTCATCTTTGCGTATATCGTCGCTCCACTACGCCGGACGTCCTACACTACATTCGTTCGCAGAGTCGCGGTCTCCTCCCAGTGGGCCTAGTACGAACTTCATAACGTAACGTGAAGTCATAAATTAAATTCAAGGCAATCTAGGCAAGACGTCTATTAATTGTTAATTCCATTTACGGACGTAATAACGTTTTATCTATTTCCAAATTGAAATATTGCTATTTTAAGTAATTAACAAGTTTTTCGACACAATCATTGCTCTCGCTAGGCCTGAAGTAAACCAAAAAATGAGGAGATTCCAAAGGGTAAGCTTAAACCATAGACGTATAATAACCCCCGTATGAAGTGTGAAGTGTGAAGCAAAGTAATTATATTCTATAGTAAACCGAAGAAGTTAGTAATGTCAAAAGTTAGAATTCTTGGTCAAGCAAGTGTCACCAATATCTTTACTCAAGAAATCTAGCTACCTACCTATCTACCTATGTACTTAACTACAAAACAAAAATATGATTGTACAGTAAAGAGAGGGGTCTCTTCTAAAACAGGTTTTTTTCAAACTTAACAGAAGAGACCCACACATTTGTAAAAAACTACTTGTAGTTAATAATAAAAAAAATTGATTTTTGATTTTTTTGTTTTTTTGAGTTAGGTTTCTCAAATAATTAATAGTGGCAAGCTTGTGACAAGCTAGAATTGAGGTTATATTCCGTGTGACAGTTTTTGATATGTCTATAATAATATAAAATTGATGAATTTGATAATAACAATAATACTTTTATTTAATTGAATAAGAAAACTTATATTCTAATTTAAACTGTACTTGTATATAAAATGAAATTAGATCTTAGTGACATTTCTATGAACAAAGTAATTGGTAAATGGTAATGTAAATGACTCGTTTATAAATACGGGTGTAAGAATATATGTCTTATTATACACACGTGTGTAGCTTAAACATATCGCGTTCGAGCAACGCACACATAAACCTTCTCACAGACACGGAACCCGGAACAGCTCGGAACACTCCGAGTGCTGCTGTTGCGCGACTCCTTGTCTATAAGAGGTTGTCTATGAGTGTTTATATGAAGCTTCTCTTGCGCAGTTGCGTTATTTTGCGCGTGAACTGTTATGTTGAACACATTGATAACCAACGTGTGGTCGTCTTAAAACTGATTTTGTTTTTTACCTCTCACAGGGATACAAGCGTCGCAGTTCGCAGCCTATTTAAAAGCAATATCTAATCTAGTAGCACGGGCGTTCAACACAATGGGCCGCTCATTCCGTCGCCGGCGGCGGTCTGGCCGCGCGCCAGCCCCACGTGCATTCAATTATTAATGCTCAATCCCATGTCGCACCTAACCACTTCCATAATTAATCTTTAGATAATTAGTGAAATTTAACATAGTTTGACGTAGGGGTAGTTGATTGGGTTAATCAATAGAGGAACTTCTTAGCACCTGTCAAAACAACAATTTATACACACATATTATTACAACAATACATAACTCTAGTTTTATTTTTTATTTTTTTAATTACTGCTGGCACCCGTTTTACTTTACAGGTCAGGCAGCGCCTAGTGTGGGGCCATAGAAAATCTAAGCCTTCTATTGAAAATTATGATTATATTTAGGTAACACTATTTTCTACTGTATTTTTAAGTATGTAAGTAAGCAATTTTCTAATAAATTTATTTGTATTTGTGTTTATAAAACGGTGTACTTTCACAGAATTTTATGGGAATGGCGAACTATGACGTCACTATTATGTTTCATCAATTGAGTGCTTGTGAACTTTTTTGTTAATAACCAAGATGGAGACAGCGCGCCAGGTAATGGCCTTATGTCCCTGTGTGTTGTTGTTCAGTGTGGGGAGCCTGTGGTAAGCTTTAACCCAGCAGTGATCATGTTCATGGGCTGATGATAATATATAGCCCGTGCTAGAGCTAGAGTATAGTGTATAGTTTAGAGTATATAGTTAGAGCGCAGTGCAGTACGCTCAATGCCCTTCTGGACGCCAGCCCGGATTGTGATGTGTTTGCGGGTAAATAAAAGGTGATTCTATCTGAAGAATGCTTGAAGTACTGTGAGATGAATATCTGTATGATAGGTAGTAGCAGTGATATGTATGATAGTTGTGACTTAATTATTTTTTATTAGCATGCATATTTATTTTTATTTTGTACTGTATTGTTTATTACTATGCTCAAATCAAATCAATTTATTCGCATAAAAAGTGGTACAGAAGTTGATACATAGGCAATTTGATTTTACTTTTTTTATAATAATAAATGTTGATATAGGTACTATGTTATTGATATTTTATTAGATTTATTGTACATTTTTTTATTTTATTAATGTATCATGTGTTAATTGGCATTAGCCGTACTGATTAAAAAAAAAATGATGAGCATACAATTAGAAGAGAATAAATTCGTGATTCGGTAGAATCAAAATGTATCAAACATGTACTGCTGGAAATTGAAACTGGGGACCTTTGAGTGGTCTTAACCTCTAGACCACAACCGATATACGATCTCAGCGTTTTATAATAGTGGAATTAGGGCCCTGACCTTTGTTGAATTGAGTTTTAGTTAGCAACATCTTTAATTTGGTTTGTTTATTTGTTTTACTTTTTTCAGTAAATAAAACCCTAGCATAAAATATCAACATCTCAAATCAGTTTTATGATAGGTTTAGACTGTCAAAAACATAATATGGGGACATTGGACCCTCGCACAACGCTGGTTAACGGATTAGGATTATTTATTTGTTTATTAACAGCAAAATAATAGGTTTTTTTTAAAATGTAGAAACAGATGTTTTAATTTATTTCTTTATTTGAAGTACTAACTTACTTTAATATTATATATTTTACAAAGGTACTACTACTAATATAACTTAAAATTGACTAGTAGGTAGGTATTTAATAATGAAGAGAAAATTATATGTGAGTAATAATTCTTTACCATTTAAATGTGACAGGTTTATGCTTATATATAATTTTATTCAAATAATGTTGCGAACAAATAACAATTTGAAAAGAGACAAAGTATTGAAAAAATTCAGGGAGCGGATTCGAACACGCACCCCATGACATGCTGGGTCAGGTTTGTCTGATGATTTATAAGACAGTTACAGAATAACACACTTTGTCATAGTATGTATGTTATACATTAATTAAATATGTTTATTCGTTTGCAGAAATCGTTTGAATCCACCCATATAGTTCTTAGTAGGTATCAATTATCGCACATGCACTTTTTACCGATCTGTCGTTAAGCAAACATGCAATCGTCATGCCATATAACCATTATGGGTAGGTAAATTATTATTATTATTTGGTTAGAAAATTTAATAAAAGGTATAGTTCTGATTTTTGTCTTGGT
The DNA here is from genome assembly GCA_949315975.1 of Eudonia truncicolella. Lineage (NCBI taxonomy): Eukaryota > Metazoa > Arthropoda > Insecta > Lepidoptera > Crambidae > Eudonia > Eudonia truncicolella. Next base: position 1,346,967 of record OX438826.1, on the reverse strand, counting down.
TGCAAAAGTGTTGTGCGACGATATATTTTTTTTATTATTCGGATTTTAATTTGATATAAATTTATAGAACAATGAAATGATTCCAATCAAGTTAAATGTGTATTGTGTTTTTTAAATTATATTTAATTACTTTTTTTGGTATTAGTTTAGATCCAATAAAGAGATCGATAGTTCCCATAGATATAGTAATCATATTATGTTCTAACAAGTCGATTCATCATCATCAGAAACTCGATATATTTATTTGGTTGGCAATGCAAAAGATGCTTGACTTACAAAATCGCAACCTGTGCCAACGCACCTAAAGTAGATATGTTATCAAAAATATAATACCTATTCAAATTATATTATTGGACGTCAACATAAATTGAAGAATAACATAGCCTACCCACACGGGTTTATGTAATAAATAATGTATAGTCTGTAACATAGTGATTGATGCCCGACGCCGCCGCCAGGTACATAGTAAACTAGTGGTAAACAACCTTTTGTTATTGTGTATGTCAAATAAAACAAAAACTAAATAACAATGAGTAATAATTTTAAAGCACTGTCAACCGCACGTCAAGCTAAACAGTTTCACTTTACATCCAACCGTAATGCGTACGTTATAGAGTTAGTGTTTGCTGTGGTACAGTAACGCTTGAGAGGTCAAGTTAATATTTTTTTTATATACTTTATGACAATCAGCCGGCATGCAACCAATCCGCCTGCCATGGAAAGTGGCCACTACATCCCATAGACGCTTGCAACAGCAAACATTGGTGGTTTTAACGACTGCTAATGCAGTCGGGACCAACGGCTTTACGTGCCTTCCGAAGCACGGAGGAGCTCGAGATTATAAAATTTTGGTACCTATCCAATGTGTACCTGCGAAGTAATCGCCCGGGCGCACTATCCACTGCGCCGTCGAGCTCCTCGAGTCGAGAAATTCGACCGTAATTCAAAATATACTGTTTATACAATGTAATGTAGCACATAGTTATACATAAATTTTATCTTTCCGCACTCTTTCTCCAAATGAACTTTAAATATGTATATGCCAAATCTCACATCGTGCGCGCGAAGTGCCTAAAAAAGGGTACAAAGGGGGTCATCTAAAATGAATATGAAGATAACTTCGTACGAGTCTAAAATAAGTACTTTGTACTTTTATCAAATTAAGTAATTTGTATAATATAATAATGGAACTAAGTTGTCTTTCCTTCTTTTTTCTTCTTCTCACTCTTATTATCTTGAATTTCAGGTACGCCTAGTACGTCAGGTAAACCTAAAATCTCTTATCTATATACATACAAAGACTTGTCCTGACTGACTGGTTCATCATCGCAAAGCGGAAACCGCTGAAGATAATTAGATGAAATTTGACCTGTAGGTTAATTGAGTGACCTAGCCAGCCACTAAGAAAGGATTTTACGGAAATCATACCCTAAGGAGGTCATATAGGGGGTGAAAATCTGTATGAAAGTCCGTTAGTTTTGAAGCAAATTACATGACTAGTATTTGGCTTCTTGAAAAGAAATAAAGAATTGCTTGTCACAAGAGTTTTGTTTGTTTTCCCTTTAAAAAAAAGGTAAGAAGGTTATTTTGGGAAAATCGTTATTTTTAAAGTAATATAAAAAATCTATAGATTTTTCGATAAAAATAAAGAATGACTGTTGTAGCATTTTTGAAAAACTTTCCCTAGAGAGGTGAATTAAGGGTGAAATGTTTGTATGGAAATCTGTCATTCCTTAAATTTCGGTATTTGACCTGGTTAGAAATTATGAAGTGTTTCAGGATTATCCCTAAACTGTTACCCATAAAAAAAAAAATAAAAAATACCAATAGTTCCTTCACTCAGAATAACATTGTAAAATCTGAGACAATCATGTTAAGTGATGAACTTGGGAAATCCATGGGCCAATTATTAAGTACGTATTTGGGACAATCTGTTACTAATTATTGTACGCCTGGTTTAACTTATCATGATATTATCAAAAAAATTATGAATTACAAATTCAATGAAAACACCACACTATTGATTTTAGTGGGACACAGAGGAAGTATGGACAAGATTAAACTGTTAAAATGTTTTGATTTTTTGTACTCATTAAATGTTAAAAATGTTGTTTTGTTCACACTTCCTTATAGCCAAAGCTTGCCACAGACTGAAAACAATATAAGGCATAAAATAAATCTGACATTACATACTCTGACATTTAATAATACGAGTAAATTTCATTTAATTGACTTGAATAAGTATTTAGATAATAAATTATATTTGACAAAGGATAATTTTTATCTTAATAAATATCTTAAGAGACAGATAGCATTATCGCTATCATATTATATTGAATACTCAGCCAAAAATTTGGCTACCCTATCTGTCCCTATTGGGCAGAATATTGACATTGTTAATTGTACTTTGGAATCGGTTCCAAATCAATCTGTTTACAATAATTTAAATTGATATCTCAGACAATAGAGGAAAACTCTTGCGACTTAAATATTAAGAAAAATGAAAGGTCCACCTTTATGAACATTATTCATCAAAACATTCAGGGCTTTTCTGGAAAAGAATTAGAATTGGAATTATATATAAATGAAAAAAATGTACATGTCTTATGCTTAAGCGAACACTGGTTAAAACAATGCGAACTATTAGTAAGCATTGATAATTATAAAGTCATTAGTTCGTTCACAAGAGAGTCTGCTATAAGAGGTGGGTCACTGATATTATTAAACAATACATTACAATCAAAGGAGCGTAAAGACATAGTATCTCTCTCAGTTGAACGAAATATTGAACTATCATGTGCGGAGCTTGAGCAGTATGTTATTGTTTGTGTGTATAGGCCTCCCTCTGGTAATTACCCTTATCTGTATCCATCGCTTTTCGTTTCTGCTATGGTTGACTTAGAAACCTTATCCTTTAGACGTATAATGTCTACTATTGTGCACTATTTGTCAGTGCTGAATCATAGGATTGACGGTCAACTGGTGTGGCAGAGTTTGAGCCTTAGGGTTCCTGTGCGTTTGGCATGTGATGGTTCCGGTATGGTGGCGCCGCGCCGCCGCCCGCGCCTACTTGCTCGGCCGGTAACGCGAACCAGCAGTGCCGCGCATGCTCCTACTACACGCGCTCTATGTCTCATAGGAGATATACTCGCTCAGCACGAGGATCTTGACCTGTTTGCGGATGGCTTGACGTGCTTATGTAGCAAGATCTATATGTATCTTAGTATTAGTAATATGACATAATAATTTATTTAATCTTAACGTTTATGTTATATTATTGACTCTTGGGGAATCTTGACTTGACGATGGTGATTACTATTAATTTTTTATAATATTGACATTGTGTTTGTAAATTTATTGTTATAGTTTTAAATGACTTTTGTTTTGTACTGTATGCTCAATTTTATGTTACTGTAAGATATGTTTTTGCTCATTTTTATTGTTAATTTTTATTGTTTAGGTTTGACATTTTCACGTATGTAACTATAAGCATTTTGTTATTTTGTAATATTAATTGTTATGTATCATTATTTTAATTTTATATACCTAATTTTAACATTGTTATCATTATTTTAATTTTAGCTTGTAAAATTTTAAATTATTAATTGTTTGTTTGGATTGGTTGAATTATGTGTACTATTTAATAATTAGTCTGCTGGCGTCTTGGCCCAAACTGTAAGCCAGCTGACTCGCATGTTTAAAAATAAATAAATAAATAAATAAATTACCACTTATTTGAGTCCATTATGGAAGAAGCCTTGCAAAAGGTATGCAAATGTAAAAAGAGGATAGTTGTATGTGGTGACTTTAATATAAATATTTTAGATGACTCACAAAACTCGGTAAGGTTTCTTAATCTTTTCAAATCGTTTAACTTGCAAAATCTTTTTGATGAACCTACAAGAGTTACAGCCACATCAGCTACCTGTTTAGATAATATTTTTTCTAATTGTAATGTTATTGAGAAATCAGTAATAAATTTTATAAATTCTGATCACAGTGGTCAGATAGTTAGATTTGAGCACCAGTATGATCGTCCTTCAACGAATATTTTGTACAGGCCAGTGACCACTAATCGATTAGACAGATTTAAGAAGAATGTTAATGATAAAGTGTCACAAATACCATGTAACAATTATAATGCGAACATTTTATATGACAACCTATTTGATTTAATCAAAAAAGAGTTTAATAACAACTTTACTCAAAAATTGATCAAAGTAGATAAGACTAAATCTAAATTCAGTGATTGGGCCACAGTTGGCATCTATAGGAGTAGAAATAGGTTGTATCAACTATATAATATAAAGGCAAATTCTAAGGGTCCAAGTGTAATTGAATATGTTAAAAATTATTCAAAAATGTTCAAAAAAGTTTGTTCCATAGCAAAGGCTAACTACATTCGGGCAAAGATTGTGAATTCAAAAAATAAAATAAAAGCCACTTGGAACGTCATTAATAAAGAAACTTGTAAAGTAAGGTCTCGTGATCGTATACTTGAACTCAAAGTCGATAATGCTTACATCAATGGTGATACGGAAGTGGCAGGCGCGTTTGAAACATTTTTCTCAAAAATTCCACTCATTACATCAAGTAAATTAAATTCTTCTAAACATCTTGCCCAGATTCTTCTTGTGTCGAGTGTAAAAATATGTAATATTCCATTTAATTTTCACTATATTGATTCCGATATAATAATAAAAGCTTTTAGACAACTTAATATAAAAAAGACTGAGGATCTTTGGGGTATCTCCACTGATATATTAAAATCTATAATATCTTCTATCGCGTCTAATTTAGCAATAATATTTAATAAATGCGTTGATGAAGGTGTATTTCCAGACTTAATGAAGCACAGTAAAATTATACCATTATTTAAAACAGGTGATAAAAGTGATCCATCTAATTTTCGGCCTATATCCATACTACCGGCACTTAGTAAAATTTTTGAAAAAGTTATTTTTAATCAATTACTGTCACATTTTACAGATAACCAGTTACTTCATAACAAACAATTCGGTTTTACTAAAGGTAGAAATACAACCGACGCGGGAGTTGCACTCATTAAGCATATTTTCGATGCATGGGAGCAGAAACAGGATGCGATAGGTATCTTTTGTGATTTATCGAAAGCTTTCGACTGTGTCGATCACGAGACTTTATTGTTAAAAATGGAACATTATGGTGTCTCAGACAACTCACTTACCTTATTGAAATCATACCTCACTGGCAGAGTTCAAAAAGTTAATATTAACGGTACCGATTCTTCTGGCGCTCCGTTACTTATGGGGGTGCCCCAGGGTTCAATATTAGGACCTCTTTTATTTCTCATTTACGTAAATGATCTACCTTACTACACCGAAGATCTTTGTGAGATAGTATTATTTGCTGATGACACCTCATTGATTTTTAAAATTGATAGACATAGAGCAATATTTGACGACGTAAGTAATACTCTCTCTCAAATATTACATTGGTTTACCACTAATAATCTGCTGCTTAATGCAAAAAAAACTAAATGTGTTAAATTCACGATGCCCAATGTAAAGCAGGTTAATACCAGTATCACTATGAACGATGAAATAGTTGAAATAGTTAACTCGACAGTTTTCCTGGGTGTTACCTTGGATCACAAATTACAATGGGGTTCTCATATTTCTGCCCTGGCAGGAAGACTTAGCTCAGCTGCCTATGCGGTTAGAAAAATAAGGTCACTTACTGATGTAGAAACGGCAAGATTGGTTTACTTTAGTTACTTTCACAGCGTCATGTCATATGGTATTTTATTGTGGGGCTCAGCGGCTGACATTGAAACCATTTTTGTGTTACAGAAAAGAGCCATTCGAGCTATTTATAGCCTTAAGCCCCGTGATACGCTGAGAGAGTTATTCAAGCAGATAAATATTTTAACTGTAGAACGGGTGCCGCCTGTGGAGGCTGGTCTGCTCTTGCATACTTATTTTATTTTTAATATTACTTACTATAATTTGACTTTGTTTTTCTTAAACAATTTTTGACTTTTATTAGAGTACTGTAGTGGTACTGTATGACATTGTGGAAATTGGAACTTTTACCTGGAGGTAAATTTGTTAATTTAGATTTTTAATTTTGTTTTTTTACATGTGGTCTTCTATATTTTTATTTTATTTTTATGTGTTTATTTGTGATGGAAAGTGTCCTGCTAAAATAGGGCATTTTCCAATATTTTTGACGCTGTAAGGGAGAAAAGAGCTGGACACTTGCTGAGTTTCTTGCCGGTTCTTCTCAGTCCAAAATCTCCCGCCCAGAGTAGACTTACGAACCGATGGCATAGTGACATTCATAAGAGCTACTTGTAGCCTAAACTGAATAAATGATTTTTGAATTTGAATTGAATTTGACATAATAAGTTTGGCGTTTATAAAAACAATTACAAGTCGTGTTGCCTATGTGAGCAAAGCCGCGAGCAAAAGCTAGTTTTTTATGTTTGTACACAGTTTATATATAACAAATGCTGTGTTGGTCTGTTATTGTTGTTGCAATATAGTTTCAGAATAATAATTTTATTCCAGAGAATAAGTAGTTGGTGTAAAAATGTCAACCCTTATAAGTTCTTTCTTCATGTATAAATATATGTATAAATAATAAACTACAACTACCTAAGTATCTACCGTTTATCGTTTTAGAGTTATAAAAAACTAAAATAGTTTTCCTCCATTGAACCGGTTACCAAGGTCGTGGATAATCGTTCCTGGCCACAAACACGATTTGCAGCGTCGTGTGTATAAATATTGCAAGCGAGAACAAGGTTCAATTTGTTTTCTTTTCGTCTCAATTGTACCTTTTTATATAAATGAATATCATATGAACTTACTATTAGAATATTCGACATCTTCCCTGCAACATTTAGTTTTCTTATTCTTACACTCATTTTTGTCTTCCTTATTTTTTTTAATAATTATTGCAAAATAGTTCTGCAGATTTCCTTTCATCATCACAGCTATGGTTGGCTGGAAGGGATCTCTTCTAGAGATAAGCTCACCTTTGTGTATGCCTATTGTAACGTGTGTTTTTATATGTACAGACGCCTATCAACCTATCCAAAACTGTAACAAGGGTACAACGAGCCGGTTCACACGCGCTCTATACCAGGTACAGACATGTACCTGGGCGCTTCTCCCCACCCCGCAACCCGGTCAACCCGAGCCGAGGTCAGAGGCTGTAGAGTAGAGGCACCCTCGGGTTGTTCCCCGGTCCGATCCGACCCCCTCGGAGAATCTAGTAGGGCACGGAGACACGCACTAGTGCGTGATGCCATTCCCTCTAGAAAACCACTGACGGTTCTTCGTTTCACACGGTTTTGGAACCTTTTAAGTTTCTCGCCTCCCCCAAAAAAACCCGGTGAAGCTGAAAATGTCCAGTGGCAACCAGCAAACTCTCTCAAATAAAAGGTTTCCTGGAAGAGATTGCTTTAGCAATAAGGCTGCCTTTTTGTGCCCTGTCTCTAAGTTAAATTTATTTGTATCGGTTTTCTTGTAGATTATCTATTAGTCTTGTAGATTGTATTGTTATTGTTTATATTTTAAACTTCCGCGCTCGTTTATAGACACGGGTATGGAATTTAAATATTATTACTATTGACAACATTATCTACATCAGAAAAGTTGTCAACCATTGTTTTAATACTTAATATGCATACTATCGATAAATTTATTGATAACTTGTCTTGAAGGTTACATATTTACACTATCCTCGTAATTGAAAGACGTGAGACAATCACGTATTTAAATAACTCCAACTGCAATAAGACAAAAGTTATACAAACATAGTTATATATGATTTTCCTAGATCGTAACTTTCGACCGAGGTAACTTAGCATCGTATCCGCCATTTTGTTTACCTATTGTCCTTTTTTAATTTTACTTAAGTATAAGTAAATTATTAAGCTAGTAAGCTTAAGATCATTGTTACTAACACTATATTAAAGGCTCTGCCCGAAATAAATGAATATTATTATTATTATTATTTTATCCATAATTTTTGTTTTCTTGCTACGTTACTTTAAATAATTTCGCCTGTCTACAATTTTAACAATCTTCGTTATCATCATTTCCTATTTCATTTGAAAAAAAAATTTCATTAATTATATAGATTTTTAAGGGAAGGTTTCCTGATTAATTTGATAAAATAATACCGTTATAACTATTATTTTTATGGAAGGCTAGGCATATGATTCTGCTCAGCCTGATGTTAAGCAAAAGTGAGATGGCGGTGATAGCTACAGGGTGGGATCGTAAAGGGAACTCCCTTTTCTTGGTGGTGCTATGTTGTTGTGAACCTACCCCTTATTATGCCAGTTTGGTGTGGTGGGATAGCCCAATATCCCTATGCGCTTTTGTTATGTTGGGAAGCTTGGATCCAGCATGTAGCGTCTATAAACAATGATAATGAATACAATGACTCGCACTGTGTTGTGTTATCCAAAAAATCACAAACAAATGACAGTCAAATTTTACGTGTTCTTTTAAAAGTCGGTTAGAAAAATATTTTCATAGTTCAGTTAGTTCTCCACGCTGCCGCAAGGTGGCCAGCAAACATGGCCACCCCGTCCAATTTCCGCGAGGCGCAAAAGTTACAAAACATCGGCTCGCATTCGTATGCGGCCGCAGAATGCATCTCGAAACAATATTGCACCAACAATGTATTGCGCAGTCAACGGACCCATTGCGGTAAGTCAACAACACATAAGAGGAAATACTAAGGTCGACTGATTTGAAAAATATGTATGAAAAGTAGACAAATTCATCGTTTCGTAGTCCCCCGATTCCTCCTCCAGAACTAAACTGATTTATTTACTTTTTTCATTATAAATTAAAGAAAGGCCTATAGACTGTTTAACTTTTTTTGTATAATCTCATCAAATTTGGGAAACAGCGGAAAATCTGGCCAATTTTAAGGTTTTCATAGGTTCATATCATTTTTAATAATAAATTTAAAGAAGACACAGCCAAAGCTTTTCTTTAATTTTTAATAAAAAAGATAATTAAATCGGTCCAGTTTTGGAGGAGGAATCAGGGGACTACGAAACGTTGATTTTGTCTACTTTTCATACATATTTTTCAGTCGACCTTAACGTTTCCTCTTAACAGCCGAACGGTGGGCCTAGTAGCAGGCTTATGTTCAGATTGTAGCGCAAAATACGAATTTTGTATGGAAACCATTACCAGAAAATAAGGAGACTGCAGAACGTTAGCTTCATACAAACGCGCTCGAGCAACGCACACAGACAACCTCCCACGGACACGGAATTCCGCAACAGCTGCACTCGACTGTTCCGAGCTGTTCCGAGATCCGTGTCCATGCAAGGGGTCTATGTGTGTGTTGCTCGAGCGCGGTATGTAGGTATTCAGCATCCCTTCTGCGTCCTCTTTATTTCGTGCCAACACAACGACAGCAACTCAATGTCCCGTAAGTGGTATTCTGACAGACGCCATTACATAGATTTTTGGCAATGAAGGCCAACCGTTTTCCTTATAAGAAAACAAAAAAATACGGTTTTCACATCGGCTATCCCAGTTTTGCATCCAGGGCTATGCTCGAACACGCTTTTGTTCGTCATACTAAAGTATTTGCAGTAGTTAGTTCCGGCGCCATGGCCTGGAACACTCAAGGGTATGTCGATGCTCTGGGTGCGTGTGAATGATAGCGGTCCATTCTTTTCAGATTTACGCACGCATGCCTATACAGATGTACCCGATATTCGGAGATAACAAATGCATGTTTCATTGAGGCTGGATAATAGGCATCACTTACGACATTGTGTATAACCAATTGTGTATAATAATAATAATCATGTATCTGACTTTCGTACTAAGCTCAAGTGGTTACCAATTCGCCTTCGCCGGAATGCGCACATTGTTTCCCTGCTTTACAATATTTTGTTTCATCCCCTCTCACCGCCTTATCTCAAGGAATGTTTCCAATTCCTTCACGACACGCACTCACGAGTTTTGAGATCATCGGAGAGCTTGAACTTGGCGATACCAATGCATTCCACAAAATTCCTTGACAAATCCTTTTCGGTTCATGCTGTCCGTCTGTGGAATGCATTGCCTGAAAAAGTAAAGAGTGCAAAATCCTCGGATAGCTTTAAGCAACAAGTCAAGGAGCACTATCTATCTTTGACACCTTAATGTTATTATACATTTCTTTATAATGTAATACTTTGTCCATATAATATGTATTTAGTTTATATATATGTATTAAATTTATATGGCTGTATGTAGGTATATGCATTGTATGTATGATAATTAAGTATTTTTATATTGTGTGTAATATTTCATACACCATTTACCGCTAGTTTCTTAACTTTTTTGTCCAGTTCAACACATGGTTGCCTGGAAGAAATTGCTTTTTAGCGATAAGGCCGCCATTTGTATTTCTTCTTGTATTGTCCTCTCTAAGTGTTTTTTATGGTGTACAATAAAGAATATTTACATTACATTACATTACAATAGCATTAAAAAAATGTATAAATATTTATATCATCTCGAGATACCCAAGGGATTTGTTATTGACTCTTACATTTTTTTTGGTATATTAGGTACATCAAGTACCCAATAGGTATGTAACTGGATAGAGCGTTCGGCAGGGCAACGGTTTTATGTAGATGAATGTTTGTTGACTACTATATTTACTTTTAAACTAAAAGTAAACACTTTAAAAAAACCCATCTTTAACGATTGCTAAAGATGGGCGCTCGCGTCTTGAACAAGCTCTTCTATAAGCTATATATCTATACAACAGGTTTGGGTTTAATCGTCTCTTCAGCTAGCGATCATTAAAGTTTATAAATAAACCTTGTCTTACTACCCCCCCCCCCTGCCCCCACCCCGCCCGATCCTCTAAATGCCACTACACATTTACAGAATACACTAAACATGCACACTAGTTTAGGTCCAACCCAAGACACCGTACCGTAGAACAAGGGTACGACGAACCGGTTCACACGCGCTCTATACCAGGTACTGGGCGCTTCTCTCCACCACCACGGCCCGGTCAACCCGAGCCGAGGTCCGAGCCTTTAGAGGCGCCCTCAGGTTGTTCCGCTCCCCGATCCGAACCGAACCCTTCGGAGAATCTAGTAAGGCACGGGGACACGCCTTAGTGCGTGATGCCGTTCTCTCTAGAAAACCTCCGAAGGCGATTCGTTTCACAAGGCTTGAGGAACCCTTTAAGGTTCCCGGTGAAGCTAAAAATGACGCTTGAGGATATCAGCAAACTCTCTCCATAAAAAAAACTTTCTTACTACCTACTGTTTGTACATCCACTGTGGCAATGCACCAGTCGTTACGGCTTCCCGCACACACCCGTTATACCACGGTCACACAAACATGCTTTTAATTAAATTAAAATCACAAAAACTATACTTTGAATTGCGTTAAGGGATGTATGGACAAACGGAGTTATATGTAATCTTAGTATACAAAAACAATACCTCATTTTATAACCCGTTAACTAGAATGTATCGTCTATACAATGAAACCATTGCTGGACATTTTTCTTTGGACATTTTTGATAAGAACCTATACAAATTTAAAAAAGAAGTTCAAGCTGCCCTTGTTTGAATATCTTTGAATACATATTTATTTAATCTAAACATTTCAACATTATTATTTTTCTTTGGGAACCTAGTATAAACCTAGTAAATCATAATACTGTATTAACCCTCATTTTTAGTACCTGTATACCTACTTCGATCTTATTGTGCGTACATCGTAAGAGTTACGGTTTAGTTCTATGTAAAAGTGTAATACAAATTAAGTGCATGATTAGGCTGTAACTTGTTTTGTATGCCTTTATCAATAAATGAACAAAATAAATATGTAAGTACTGGTAGCGCGTGATATCTTTATATTATTAGAAATAGTGTTTAAAAAAGTTACACGAGCGGGATTAGATTGTTTGGTAGGTGGTAGGGCTTGTTTGTCCGCCTGGCTAGCTACCACCATCTTATCTAAATATGTCGCCATAACATTGATGTTTGTAGCATTGTTGTGTTCCGGTAGCTAGATATAAGATAGCCAGGCCTCACTGGTTGAGGATCCCGGGTGAAGTGCGCTTCCATCATTGGCCTAATCATCACTTAACATCAGGTGAAATCAAGACACTGTGCTTAACCGTAAAAAGTATTTTAAAAAAATTTACATAATGGATCAAATGAATCTTGGAAGTAGGTATGATAAGGTGTTATGCTATCGTTCTATCTGTCCAGTGTAGTGTAAATTTATCAACACTATGTATTCTTACTTTGTAAGCCAAAGTACTATTGGTCAATCTCAACAACCTACGGTCATCAACATCCGATCTTAATATTAATTTAAAAAATATCAAGTTTCTTTTTCAACACTACTCCGAATAGTATTTAGTTTGCAACAAAATAAATAAAATTCAAAATTCCAATAAAATTCAAACATCAGTTTGCCCGCGATTTCATCTACGCTGATTTCGTATTTTTTTTTAAACTAATATTTTTTTATTAAATTAAAATAGCCTATATTAACCACAATAAATGTATCATTCTATTAGTGAAAGAACTTTTGGAATATTACCAGTAGTTCCAAAGATTACCGCCAACGTACAAACAAAGTCACAAACTTATAGATTATTTATATGATGGCTTCGATTTTTCTTAGAATCATTTAACTTATGTAAGATATAATTTCATTACTTATTTCCACTTTGAACTTGGGATGTAGCTTATGTATTAATGGTGGGTCAGTCTCAGGTGAGGACGTCATAAAATATGTCACTATGTTATGGAAAAGCGTTTCTTCCGTGTACAGTTATTTTAAATACTTTATTTAGTATGTATGTACTTTAATACCTATTAGTGCTTCTCAAACACTTATATGTTAATTTTAAGACTATCCATTCAATAAACATCTGTTAAGTCTATTTGTTGTCACTGGAATTTAAATTAAATTTAAACTCAAGATCTGGCTAATAGCGTTACTTTTGCATGCTTTGCACAACTGTGTTGGTCTTTGGTCAACTGTCTATTTAAATAGTTTTAATCGTGTTTTACTGACATTGACAATTGCTTAAACTGTCTGTAAGATAAATTTAATGATATGAAAAATAAATAAAAAACGTCCAGCAGTGGACGCGCGTGGGCTTTCATATCATCATCTGATGATAAAATAATAAAATAAAATAGAAAAGTTTGGGATAATTTCCAAGTGAACTAAAAATCTAAAGAAAATAATAATTATGCATTTATTATTTTCACAATTAACTAGTTTTATGTTTGTGTTACTTATTATACGTGTCTATAAAATGTGTTTGCAATAACAAATCTTGAATTTGACTAAATAATCATGGCCACATAATCTGCAGCGAAAGAAAACATAAAATCATAGTGTATTGACATAGTTTTGCGCTTGAAGTAGCACGGGGAATGCGTTAAGTGGAAATATCGTTTATCTGCTCCGTTCCGATCGGCAAAGCAGTGGTCTTGTATAAATACGTTTGTATAAACATTCGTATACACAATTCTAGATAATATAATATACCTAATTTAATTTAATTGCCTCAGTTTCAGACCCAGAAGATTTCACGGGTTCGATTCCCAGTAAGGTATACCTACGTTTGTACTCGGTTTGGTTGGCAGTAGGTCTTGTTTTAAGTCCGCCTGGCTAGCTACCACCATCTTACCTAAGTATGTCGCCTTAACATCAATGTTAGTAGCATGGTTGTGTACCGTCAGTGGTGATAAGATAGCCAGTTTGTTAATAGTTGAGGATTCCAGCCTAATAGCGCTTCCACCTTTGGCTTTATAATTATCGGCGTCTGTAATCAGGGCCTCGATTCTGCTATTTCAAACCGTCCACAATCGTATGTCAATTTAGACAATGTCAAGGCAGTCTATTGACAATCTATTGAGACAGTATTGATAAGACTTGAGTCCCTGGTGGTATGAAGGTCAAATTCTTACGCGTAGACGTATAAAAAGATATAAACATCTAGAATATGTTTTATAGAATAGTTACGCAACCGTTTGACCTTGCCCGAGTTAATGCTATAATGCAAACCAACACGCTCGTCGTTATAATCCTCCTGTACAATATTTCCTGCTCTTCATCTCAGGGAAGGGGGTAGCGGCTTAAAACCAGCACTGAGAAAATTCCCGATCCTCTAAATGACACCACACATTTACAGAATACACTAAACATGCACACCAGTTTAGGCCCAAGACACCGTACTCGTTGAACAAGGGTACGAAGAACCGGTTCACACTCGCTCTACACCAGGTACAAACATGTACCTGGGAGCTTCTCTCCTCCTCCACGGCCCGGTCAACCCGAGCCGAGGTCCGTGCCTTTAGAGGCGCCCTCGAGATGCTCCGCTCCCCGATCCGATCCGAACCCGTCGGAGAATGTAGTAGGGCACGGGGACGCGCACTAGTGCGCGATGCCGTTCCCTCTAGAAAACCTCCGAAGGTGATTCGTTTCACACGGCTTGAGGGCCCTTTACGTTCCTCGCCGCCCCCAAAAAAGCCCGGTGAAGCTGAAAATGCCGTAGAGGCAATCAGCAAACTCTCTCAAAAAAAAAACTGAGAAAATCTCAGTCAATTCCCTTGTGCCTTAGACCCTGTGCTACTTTTTTTTGGTATTTCATTTATGTTAAGGTAATACATACTATTTCATTATTCATTATTATTATTCATTCAACGAATGGCATACTAAGCACACCCCGCCCATCAATAATTCCAACTTAATAGTTCTAAACTACGTCTCGTCATCCGCGAGGCCCGGATTTCAATTCCAGCCTGCGTGCAACCTTGATTTGTCAAAGCCTTAACCCTTACCTAAGTTCGTTACTGCCACAATGCTGGAGCGGAATCCTCCCACCATTATTCGATATAACGTCGTTAACCGACTCTGAGTTTCCCCGTAATTTGACTCTGCTATAATCAACACAGTCACTTGTTTTGAATACAAATTCGCTCCGACACACTCGAGCGTAGTAGGTACACGATAAAATATTAACGCGCCAGGTAAACTGTCTTTGTAAACGAGCATAGTGTAACGAATAACTTTAGGCAGGCGCCATCTTCAAAATTGTGTTAAATTATTTAGGCACAACATTCTGACGTTGCTAAATGGTCGAAAAATTGTGACGCAAAAGGTCTTCTTCATTAGTTTAAATTGCGAGAGGGCCTGGGCTTTAATCCTATCTGAGGCTGGGTTAATTTTGTCAAGTATTTTTCGTTGCCAATGTAATTATTTTCATTATTTTCCTTATAGGTACAAGAAAATGTTTTGTTATTTTATTGTCATTGACGGACCTCATTTTAAGTTACAGCCCCCACTCAGCCTTTACAATGATATGATTTCTAAATATAAAATGGAATAATTTTCTTTCAGTTTCGAAATTGACGGCTAAGCGCTAATTTAGCAACAAAACAATCGATCGCGATCCCTGATCAAAACAAAATTAGCTGTTAAGATATTAGATTCTTTAAACATTCTAAAATATGAAACATTTTAAATTAAAAAAGGACTTTCAAACCTGTTTCAATGCAACATTGTTCGTTAAAGTTTTATTTTTATGGTGCAACCACTTCCTAACATACCAACAAAGACCGACCTCTATTGTTCCCCCATCCACGTCTGGAGCACATCTGCATTCATTCGTAGGTACGCAATCAGCGTGAAAACGAACCTCGCGGCCGTACGAAACGAAACACTGGCTTTAAATAGAAAAATATTTATTACAATACTGATTTATAATTAAATACTTAAAGGTAGGGTATCACTTTAGAGAGGGATTTCGTTTCCGTGGGGTATGACGTTGTCCTTTTCGGTCACCTCCACGTGTTCCGCGGACGTGGTGGGCTCCTTCCTGTCCTCAGACGAGTCCACGACGCGGGGCACCTCAGTGGTCCTGCTCTGCTCCTCTTTCTGGTAGTTCGATCCAGTTTCGGTAATAGGGACTTCCCTGTCCAATTCCTTTGCGTTTTCAACTGGCACGCCGATCGGTGCACTGACGATCAGGAAGCCATCGTTGGACAGCTCGGCGGTAACAGTCGCGGCGCTGGAGTTCACGGGCAGCGTGTATGTGTGGAAGAACTGGCTGGCGTAAATGTCATGGTCATCCTGTTTCGCCTCATGCGAGCCCTGTACGAAGATGAAGTCGCCTTTCACCTTCACCTTCAAGTCGTCCTTCTTGTAATCCTTCACATTGACGACGACCTGGAACTTCTTGTCGTCCGCGATAATCCTCGGGCCGATGTCGGCGAAGCTCGGGAACAACCTCCACAGTGGGGCGAACAGGTTTCCGAAGAGCGGAAAGGTGAACCAGGGTGCGTCTTCAACGTCGGCGTCTGTAATTGTTGTGACGGGGCGGGGGATGGCCGGCTTGTCTGTCGCCGCCGGTAGCGCGGCTACCGTGGCCAATACAGCGGCGATCGTTAGAACGCGCAGAGAAAACATTTTGAATGGACGGACGTGTGCACTGAGCGGTGTGGGTATATGAACTGAGGACGGCGCGGTCGCCGGAGGCTATATACCGCAGGTGGGGAGGCGCGGTGCGTAAGCGCATCGCTCGGCGCACTCACGTTTCTAGAATAAACTGCGCAGAAGCGTGAGACGTGGGTCGAAATCGTCCGCTTGTACTCTGAGAGGAAAATTATGATTGTTATCATAATCTACCTTTTAACGGCATCCAGAAACATTTGTGAGTACGCGAACTTCTTCAAGACCAAGTATAATAAATTTAATAATTAAGTTTAAACGTATTATTTCACGTTTTAATAAGATTTTTATTAGATTCTGCAAACCAGTAGGTAAACTTACACATAGTTTCATATAATGATAAGTCGCCTGTTTATATTATAACAATAAAATAATAAAATTGTTAGGTATTGCATGTAAATACTGGCATTATAATATTTTTGCCTATCTGCAAAATAATCCAAACAGGTTACTCTTTGTCAAACGTCATGCGACAATCAATAAAAGCTTCTAGATTTCTCTCCAATCGTCAAATTAGCTCATTTTTCTTTTGCTCCAAGGTTATTACAGTTCCTACGTGATATTGAGTGTATGTTTCAGCTGCTGCATCGGCGTTCCTGACAAAACAATAGCATGGCACTCGTTTGTGTGCAAACGTGTGGCTTGTGTTGATAACTGCACGGTTTTTTATTAGAGGTAAAATCTGTGTAGATCTTCAATCTTAAACATTATATGATTCAGTATTGACACGGACATATTTTTATAAGTCTAGAATTCTAGATGATGTCGGTTAAAAAGTTCACTTTGGATGAATTTAAATAGAAAAGTTAGCTATTGTAATTTGTTATTTTAAAAGACTCCAAGGTTTTTCCTTGCGTCTATGTTTTTTTGGTATTATCTCTAATACGTTTAGAGATTAAAATATTAACAATGAGTTACAAGAGGAGACTTTCCATTTCCATTAATAGTCAAGCTGAATGGAAAACAAACAGGCAAAGGTTTATTAGTTGAAGTATTCAGATGAACTTAATTAGTTTTAACTACAATTACAATGACGAAAATAACTTTAATGTCCATTTATTGTCCGCTACGCAGATATACATTTGTTTGTATCGTGTGTTACTTATTTGTAGTTGCTGTTGTGTATTTTGATTTGTGTGGAAACTGATTAAGTATCGTTAGTTGTGTTATATTGTAAAATAATAAGTTGTTTGTTTTTCTCTAGCAAGAAAAAATTAAATTACCTAAATAAAATATTTACATTCGTTAAAGTACGTCCTTTTGTCTGAGGTGTAATTAGACAATGCTTATACATTAATAGTTAGTATTTAAGAGTTCTACGAGTATTTTAAATTCAAAATGTTATCTCAATAATGAAGACCTCAACACTGTTGAGATTCAAAATGAAGAGCGTTTCCACCTTCGGTCTTGTCATCAGTTACAATCAAGTCTGATAAAAACAAAACACTTCCCCTTTGTGGAATAAAAAAAAAACAAATTTTGACAACAAAACAAGATGTACAGACGACTTCTTGGCGGGAAAGTGAAGAATCATATCAGCGGTTTTGTTTTATTTTATAAAACTTGTGTTAAGTCGAATATTAATGTCAAATGAGTGGATTATTAACCGTTAAGTATTCATGAGCGTGCATTAGTGTTCGCAAATGAAACAAAGCAGTGTAACGTCACTTTTTAAATTCTATCGAGGAAAGTCCACGTGAGGTCTTAGTAAAGCCCTACATCTTTACTGAAATACTCAAGGGGTTGAGGTATATCATTTCTCACTTCTCATTTTTCTCATTCTCATAATCATCAATAATAATAACAAAATATATGTTATCTATTTATATAACTTGTACGAAAATTACTTTGACACTGGCTAAATGTGCTAATCGCACAAAGCCATCAAATTAAAGAAAAAAATATTATTCTGAATGTGTGTATGTTTTAAGTGTTTTGTATAATATATCATGTGTACATAATTATTACATAAAATACTTTAAACATACAAACATGTTAACCCGATACTAGCTTAAACAAAAATAATAGTAGTTTATGCAACTGTCATATAATGAAGGGTATTAAAACACGAGTGTGAGTTTATTAAACGAGCGCAGCGAGTTTCATAATAGTAACGAGTGTTTTAATACCCGTGTTATATGCAGTTGCATACACTACTTTATCTACACTAATGTTGTCTGTCCATTTTTAACTTTTAATTTGTATTTTAAAAACAAAACACATTGCGAAACATTAAATTCACGCGTACGTGTATTGTCACAGTGAACTTGCCGCCATTAAAATCTAACCAATGAGAGCGCAGCTGCGCGCGCAGGGCCAATCAGGAGCGAGCGCGCGCTGTTCTTTTTTTATTTAATTGGCACAAGATCTTACCAAAGAGTTTTGTGTGTAAGTTTAGTAGTTTCGACGAAGTTTTCACGTATAACCCAACTGTTTTCAAAAGCCAGCCTAATATCAAAATTTTATACAACTTGTATGAGGATTTTGACATAAGGCTCGCCAGGTTAATTGGTCGCGATTTATTGATGTTATAATGAGATTTTACGATATCGATGTGGATATTATACCATCATGTGAAATTGCTTAAATTGAGTGTTTTGTTGTCTGCGCTATAACAGTAGTAATTATAAGTCAAGTATTGGAAACATAAGTAGAATGTTACAACATTAGTGTAGATAAAAGTAATTACAATACTATAGTTTCATTTTTATTTTATTTTATTCAAAGGAAGGTTTACAGCCAATACTGGTAATTGTATAACTAAGTAGCATCTACAAGCTAATAAGAAACCGAGTTTATTCCTGAAACTTCAGTCTCAGTTTTTCTCATTGATCAGCGTAGCTTGTATGTTTTTTTACATAATGTGTGAGCTTACTTAGGGTGATGATAAAATTTTACTAGAAAAATTAACCAGTCTCAGGAAGATCGAGTGGAAATCCACGGCCTTTGGATAACCGATCCAACGCTCTGACCGCTGAGCTACCGAGACCCCAGAAGACTGGTTGATTTTTTCTAGTAAAATTGTATCTTGTAACAACAGTACGAGTACAAATAACATTGTGAATGCGAAATTCAATAAAATAAAAAATATTATAAGGAATTATCGAGTGTTAAACACTTGCAAAAGTGTTCTATTGAAAAATTTATTAAAAAAAAACTTAAGACATTTTGGCTTCAACCAGACCTTACTTATTTATTTAATTAATCTTTTTTGCACGATAAAATAAAATAAAGTACAAAAGGCGGAATTAATGCCATTCTAAGGGCTAGGCAGAAAAATTGGTAAGCGGTGCGACACGGTGGTGGTTTAACCGCCTCTGTGGTCCAGTGGCTAAGACCACCGGTTTAGACCCAGAGGTCCCGGGTTCGATTCCCAGCGGGGAGTACATGTTTGTGTACTCGGTTTGGTTGGTGGTACGGCTTGTTTGTCCGCCTGGCTAGCTACCACCATCTTATCTAAATGTGTTGTGTTCCGGCAGCTAGAGATAAGATAGCCAGTACCTCACTAGTTAAGGATCGCGGGTGAAGCGCGCTACCATCATTGGCCTTATCATCACTTGTTGTTAATCAGGTGAGATCAAGGCACTGTGCTTACCCGTTAATATAAAAAAAAAACAAAATGTAGATGAAATATATACTACATGTTTATAAGAACTGATATAAACATGTTAAATAGACTACTGACACACATCAGCACAGAACAGAACTGGACATTACTTGACCATGGACCATTGTATAATCCGCGTAGAATAACGGTATTCCCCAGACTTACGTTTACGGCGAACACGGAAACTACCTACTATTGCGGGAATGGCTCATTTCCTACACGTCTCCGGTTTAACGGTCGGCTCATGCAGAATAGACGTAGATGCAGGAAAATTGTTATTTGTATAGTTATTAGGAGCCCGACGCAGCAGCTTAAGCACCCCAGTTCCGATTTTAAAAACTACAAAAAAAAATTGCGATGACTGGTCATGGGATGGGTGACTTACAATATTTTGATCACGGCCGGTTTTCGAATGGCTCGGTAAACAGTTGGTCCTAGTTGTTGTTGTAAACCGGCAGTCAATAAATCCCAGTAGTACAGACTAGGTAAGCTTTGTGTGTTATGGCCCCAACGGCCTTTGTGATTATTGTTCATGTAAATCAAGTACCCATTATATATTTATATTTTTATATTAGAAGGAGGCAAACGAGCAGGCGGGTCACCTGATGGGAAGCAATCACCGCCGCCCATGGACATCCGCAAAACCAGAGGAATCGCAGATGCGTTGCCGGCCTTTAAGGAAGGAATACGCTCGTTTCTTGAAGATCTCTAAGTCGTAATGGTCCTGAAATACCGCCGCCGAGAGATGGTTCCACATCAATGTAGTTCGTGGTAAAAAATTACGTGAGAAACGCACAGTAGTAGACCGCCATCCATCGAGATGGTGAGGATGGAAAGACAATCGATTGGTGTAATGCGGAGCAGGAAATCAGCGGCAGGGAATATTGTTCATGTAGGCTTTAGCTAAAGCCTAGTAGTGGGATAGTTGTAAGCTGATGGTGATGCTTGATGACGATTATGTACTTATAAGCTTCCCCTTTGTACGGTTCAGTTAACGTTGAAAGTTTCGGGATCAAAGACTTAAGTAAGATTTATTAAATATCAGCCTTCACATGAAAACTCAAAACTAAGTATAAAAATCCAAATAACAATAAAATAAAATAAGGCACACGGGTTTTACACCTCCATTCTCGTTTCGCTCGTCGCGCAGGACGCACGTCTCGCTCGTGCTCTGTCGCGCGCTCGGTCGCGTTCCGTTTGTTTGACTCGGTTCCTTTTACTGTGTACCGGTACGGCTCCGGTGCATAGTACGTCGCGTATAGCGCTCTCGACGCAATTTTCATTGCGGGAGCGCTCATTCACTGTTTCACAACGGTAGTTGTCTTGGAAGACTACGCTTAGTAGCCAACTGGTGGATACTTAACGGTGCCAACGAAGCCAGTTGGGGCACTGACCCGGCTGCCCTCCTGACCCTCCTGGGGGGAAAACACTCCGGAAGAGTTCTGGCAAAGTTGGCCTTGGGGGATCTCCTAGTCAACTCAGAACTATTCTTAACACTAACCAATTTAGGTACACACCCTACGGTGAATTGATTTTCACCGGAGGACAACACCTAGGGCCATTCAGGCAGTAGGCTCCTTTTCTCACTCACGCCTCCCTGTCTGTGACGGGGAGGGTCTGACACAACACACGCATCTTAGTGCATGGTTTTAGACCGTGCGCTAAGATGGAGCTCGAGGTGATTGAGTCCTTGATAGGGCAAAATCACCCCGAGGCTCTGCAGGTCCTTAAGATCGCACATAACATACAAAAGTCCTCCCCCGCGCCCTCCCCGCGTTACTCGCCTTATGCGAAACCCGCCCAAGCGCCCGCCGCTTCTTTAGCCCCCACGTCCAACGCGTGTCCCGATGTTAGGCCTATCATTAGGTTAGGTCAACCTTTGTCCCCGTCCGGTCCCGAATTTGAGATGGAGGTTTGTCCCTCCACCTCCAATGCGAGACAAGATAGCCCTCCCGTCTCGGACTCCGATCCCGATGTAGTTACATCGGACTCGGAATTCGAGACCGTCACCCGTAAAGGGAAACGGACCCGCAAGTCCGCCCCTGCCTCCGTCCCTCCGCCTAAGGCCGCTAAAGCGAATAGCGCGCCCTCTTCCCGCCCTTGCTCCCCTAGGCCCGAGCCGAGCCAGCCGCGCAAGGAGAAAAAGATCCCTCCAATCTTTGTCCAAACGACAAAAGATTTTAACGAGATTTCGCGATCTCTGAAGGCCCGACACAATGTCATCCCACTAAGGATACGCCTTATTAAAGGCGCTAAAGGTGACCCAGAGATGGTCAAGGTAGAGCTCGCTACCGTGGCCGACTTCCGCTCATGCACGGCGTTTTTACGCACTAATAACGTGCCGTTCCATACGTACTCGCTCCCCGAGGAGCGAGTACTATCAGTCGTAATCCGCGGCCTTCCCACGGATTGGGACCCAAAGATAGTCCTTGACGACCTTAAGTCGCAAGGCTACCCCGTCCTTGACGTGACCCGTATGCTCGGCAAGGACAAATCTCCGTTAAGCCTCCTAAAGGCAAATTTAGAAAATACCCCCGAGGGTAAATCCATTTTCAATGTCAAGACGATCGTAGGCTTCGATCGCCTTTCGATTGAGACCCCCCACAAGCGTGGCATTGTTGGTCAATGCCACAAATGCCAACGTTACGGGCATGCCGCCCGTAACTGCTTTGCCCGCCCCCGGTGCATTAAGTGCTTGGGCGACCACGCCACGGAAGCGTGCTCTAGGCCTAAAGCGCCGGCGCCGGTCTCCGTCGACCCGCCCGGTTGCGTGAACTGCAGCGCTTTGGGACACACCGCGAATTATCGCGGCTGCCCCAGAGCTCCGCGTAGTAACGCAACCCGCGGGTCGGGACCGCGCCGTAACCCCGCGACTCGAGCTCCGCCGCCTTCACAGATCGCGAAAGTCTCGCTCCGCCCCGCGGCCCCCTTACCACCGCCCCGCAATCCGTGGGCCACTCCGCGGGCTTCCCAGCCCGCGGCGGTAGCCCCCGCGTCCGACTCTCTAGTCGACTTTCCCGCGACTGGCCCGGCTCGTGTCCCACCGCCACCTCCGGCTGAAACTCCAATGGAGCTAAGCCCTCCCGAGGCCCCTCAGGCCGTAGCCCCAAAGGCCAAGGCCCCTAAGGCCAAGGCCACTAAAACCAAGGCCCCTAAGGCCCAGCCCAGCAAGCCTAAACGGCAAACCCCCGCCCCTAAGGCAGTCATGTCACCCAAAGCTCGCGCGCAACATTCGTTTGCCGCGACTGTAGGTTCCCTTCCGGTAACCTTCTCTTCCATGTCTACGGTTGTCGAACTTGTAAAGATTTATCGTTACAAGGACGAGATCGCAGAGGTGGAAAGAAAGTTGCGCGAAGCCGCCTCTTCCCCTGACGCTTGTCCCGCTATGATCATAGCGACAATCTTTAACGATCACGGTCCCCTTTTGGACAAGATCACGTCCCTTCTTGACTCTCTTAAAGAATCTTAATGGATAATACGCCCCCTCAAAGAATTAAGCCCCGCTCTCTAACGGTTGCGTTTTTCAACGCGAACGGTCTCAGTAGTCAACGCGACGAGGTGTCCGATTTTCTAACCGAACACGCCGTCGACGTTTTTCTAGTACAGGAAACGTTCCTAAAACCATCCATCCGAGACCCTCGCATGGCTAACTACAACCTTGTCCGTAATGATAGAGTCGGCCGCGGTGGCGGCACTCTTATCTATTACAAGCGGTCGCTTCATTGTGTCCCGCTCGATCCCCCGCAGCTATCCGATATGGAGGTATCGATCTGTCGGCTAGGCATGACGGGCCACCCGTCTATCACTATCGCGTCCGCGTATCTGTCCCCTAATAAGCTTCTCACGCAACCCGATCTCGAGGCGCTGTTTGCTATGGATAACGCCGTCATTATTGACGGCGATTTCAATAGCAAGCACGCTCAGTGGAGTTGCAACTCAACCAACCGTAACGGTCGGGTGATGAGCCACCTCGCTGAGTCGATGCTCTTCTATATCGTAGTGCCTATGGAGGCCACTCACTATCCGTTAGTGGACAACTACTCCCCTAACCCGTTAGATATGGCGTTGCTAAGGAACGTAACCTTACGGTTGCGTTCCATAGAAACGATCCACGCGCTCTCCTCCGACCATAGGCCGGTGGTTTTACAGTTAGGCCCCCCCACCGACCCCACCCCCGTTATTAAGGTGGTGACTGACTGGGATAAGCTTGAGAAATTACTCGAGCCTACCGCCAGTGAGTCACTAAACCAAATCCCCGATAGCATTGTCTCGCCTCACGAGACAGTGGCCGCGGTCGACGCCCTCAGTAGTCATCTCACTAACGCTATAAGCGAATCGTCCCGGCGGGTTGTTGCGACGGGTGACCATCGCTTCAAACTGCCGGACGATGTGAGGCAATTGTTGAGGGCTAAGAACGCCGCCACGCGCGCTTACGACTCCTATCCCACTTCGGACAACCGAGTTCGTATGCGCTCTTTGCAGCGCGCTGCTAAAGAGCGCATTCAAGAGCTCCGCGGTACGAATTGGGATGGCCTACTTAAAGAGATCTCGCCCTCTCACCAAGCTTATTGGAAGTTGGCGAGAGCCTTTAAGTCGGATACAGTCACTTCTATGCCCCCGCTTAACAAACCCGACAACTCGATCGCCTTTGACGACGACGAGAAAGCCGAATGCCTCGCCGACAGTCTCGAGTCTCAATGCTCGCCTAGCACTCTCCCAGTCCCTCAGGACCATGTAGACATGGTCGATAGGGAAGTAGATAGACTCTCGTCCCTCCCCCCAACCGCAACCCTCCCGCCTGTTACGGAGGATGAGGTGCAAACGCTCATTAGACGACTCAAACCCCGTAGTGCCCCCGGGGCAGACGGCATCTCAAATAAGATCCTTAAGATCTTACCCGCTCAGCTCATTCTTTTAATAGTAGCTATCTTCAATAGCGCCATGTCAAACGCAATCTTTCCCGCTGCGTGGAAAGATGCGGTTGTCATAGGTATCCATAAACCCGGTAAACCGCGTAACGCCCCTTCTAGTTATCGCCCCATCAGTCTTCTCAAATCGCTGGGAAAACTGTACGAACGCGTTCTAGAATCCCGCTTAAGGGACTTTGTGTCCTCTAACAATATCCTCATAGACGAGCAGTTTGGGTTTCGCCCCAAACATTCGTGCACCCATCAATTGCACCGCCTCACGGAGCATATTCTATCCGGCCTCAATAAAAGGGCCCGTCCCAAGGGCACCGGAGCTCTTTTCTTCGACGTTGCGAAAGCGTTCGACAAAGTTTGGCACAACGGCTTAATTTATAAGCTTTACCAATTTGGCGTGCCAGACAGACTCGTGCACATCTTACGAGACTATTTGTCGGATCGCTCCTTTCGCTTTCGCCCCTCGTCCCATTCGAGCCGATGTTCCGCAGGGATCCGTGCTCTCCCCAATCCTGTTTGCGCTTTACGCAAACGATATTCCGAAGACCCCACGCGTAGAGCTAACTCTATTCGCGGATGACACCGCGCTATATTCCTCTGGTAGAGATAAAGTCGCGGTTTCCAACCGACTCCAAAAGGCCGCCAACAACCTCGGCGTTTGGTTTCGCAAATGGCGGATTGAAGTTAACCCCGAGAAAAGTGCCGCAGTGTTCTTTTCTCGAGGTAACGACGATCGTCGCCCTCCTATACGTTTATTTGACCGTGCTATCCCTTGGGTAAAGCAGGTGAAATATCTCGGTGTCACCCTCGATAGAAGGATGACGTTTGCGCCTCACCTTAAAATCGTCCGTAACAGGGCCGCGTTCATATTAGGTCGATTATTCCACCTTATAGGCAGGCGGAGTAAAATGTCTCTTAGACATAAGACGACAATTTACAAAGCTTGCATCCGCCCCGTCATGACTTACGCTAGCGTAGTTTTCGCGCACTCCGCGCCCTCCTATTTGTATCGCTTACAAACCCTCCAGAACCGTTTCATGCGTGGTGCCACGGGTTGCCCGTGGTACTATCTCAACGTAGATCTCCACCGCGATCTTGATCTTCCCACTATCAAAGACTTTATCAAGGACGTTTCCATACGTTACTTTGATAACGCCCCCCACCACCCTAACCGCTTGTTGTGGCGGCCGCCAACTATAATGTTGGAAGCCTTCCACCAACAAAACGGTTCATGTCTAGGCGTCCTAAGCACGTCCTAGATGACCCCGACGATCCCATAACGGTTGCGAACGCCCCCCCGCCCGATCCTCTAAATGACAGCACACATTTACAGAATACACTAAACATGCACACCAGTTTAGGCCCAAGACACCGTACTCGTAGAACAAGGGTACGAAGAACCGGTTCACACTCGCTCTACACCAGGTACAGACATGTACCTGGTCGGTTCTCTCCTCCTCCACGGCCCGGTCAACCCGAGCCGAGGTCCGTGCCTTTAGAGGCGCCCTCGGGTTGCTCCGCTCCCCGATCAGATCCGAACCCTTCGGAGAATCTAGTAGGGCACGGGGACGCGCACTTGTGCGCGATGCCGTTCCCTCTAGATAACCTCTGAAGGTGATTCGTTTCACACGGCTTGAGGGACCCTTTACGTTCCTCGCCGCCCCCAAAAAGCCCGGTGAAGCTGAAAATGCCGCAGCGGCAATCAGCATAAAAAAAAAAAAAAAAAAGTTTAAAAACCAAACCGTTTATTAACCATTAACGTTTCCAGCATTTAAATATATATATATTATTAAAAAAGTTGGTAGTTTTATATGACAAATAGGATCAAGTAGTCTTCTTCTGGTAGTCGACTTTATCTAACCTTTTGTTTGTTTACAATAAACCAATAGCCCTATTGATAGGCTATCAATAGTGTAGCAACAATCATTGACGTGTTATGAAGAAATACTATTGCATAATCATGACTAAGAACCACTAGCGTGTTTTTATTTGTAATGGGGCATGATAATAATAATAATTATAATATATAGTTGTAGGTATATAGTGCCCATTGTGATCTCTACCACCGGTGTTGTGCCAAATAACTTTAAAATAAACCAGAAAATAATAGACCCGAATGAGAATACAATAAATACATTACAGAAATCCGCTATCCTTAACACCTGCCGAATTGTGAGGAAGTTCATGCAACTGGAAGATTCAGAAATAATCCCACACCATATACAGACATCACACCTGTACCTGTAATTACTAGGTAATTATAGAGTAAACCGGCTTCTAGCTGAAATTTCATATTGTAATTTTCTACAACAATATATCTATACTCACTCACTCACACTCAAAGAAGAAACAACATAAGTTTTAGACATTAGCCGACGCGGACAAAGTCGCGTTCAACAACTAGGTAAAAGGTTAAAAAAATGTTTTTACATTTAATCGCAATGAAAATATTTAAGATAAACGTATCTACCTATTCATAATATATGCACGTAAATTAATGTTTAACAATTCGTACGTGATCGAGGTGTGAAACAAATCTACATACCAAAGGCATTCTTACATGATCAATCGTTAAATTAACGACAAGATGACAATGTGTTTGAGTTGTCTAAAGGCTAATTAATTAGTTTTACATGTAAGTATATTGAGAGTTGAAAGGAGTTCGATTGCGAAGTAGCTGGTGCCTGGCGCATCGTTACTCCATATGGAATCCTTATATGGGTGCCCATTTTTGAGATGGTAAGACTACCGGTTTCAGAACCAGGGTGACTAGTGCGAGTTTTATTTATCTTTTGATCACGTTAAAAACGCGAAGCAGTATGGAATTGAAGCAACGCATTCTAGTGACAAAGATAACAAAATTTTGTTCATACAAATTCTCGTTTACTGACTTGATCGAATGACAAATATAACTCGCACTAGGCGCCGTGAGTTCGGTTATATGCGAGGGTATCTAAATTTTTTTACTCCTGTTAGTAAAATATAAACTTATAACTTGGTGTATAGTATTTTACCATTGTAAAACAAAAAGTTAAATAAAATGCGCTGATCCTAAACACCAAACGCGTTGGGCCAACATGGTGGGTTGCCAACATTGAGCCAATCTCTGTAAATACAATAGCGGGTAAAACAAACTAAAAATAACCTATCGAGTTGTAGGTATAATATATAAAAATTATCACCTACGAGTACTTATTAGTACCTACCAAGAAAATTCCCAATCTAGCTGCCGCCGCAATCATAATTGTTTCTATCAACATGATTGTGCTAATGACTGACTAATAAGAAGCTTCAAAGCGTAGTAGCTAGTGGTTGCAAGTTCTGTCTGATATACAGGCTGACTTTTTTATCACCGTCCAAACCTTCTGATATGACTCCCGTGATACAAACGAACAACTCTTACTATTAGACCAACTCTGTAACTCGAAAATAAAATTCAGCTGTTCCATACATTTTGGTCGAATGAATATTGATGTTTTGTTTTGTTTTGTTTTGACTTACTATTGCGAAAAATTAACAATGTTTGCCCAACAATTAAGATAACACTTAACGTGCAAGAACGGAGATGCTCGAGATATTTCAATTCAGTCACACGACTTCACGAAAGTGGCTTGACTTGCAAGATCGCAACCCCAACCCCAAGAAGGTGGTTATAAGTGCCAAAATTTAAGAAATAAAAATAAATAGTGTAAGTGAGATTGTATTAAGATAAGTTGTGTTGTGTTTTAGTTAGACAAAAATGTACATGCCAAACCAGCAACGTTTACTATCATTTAGTTAGAATGGCAATAAAATAATAAACAATAATAATTAAAAACCCCAACGTGCAAGCCGCTGCGTCATCAGAATCCTCAAACAAAAATTCTTTATCGAATAGTAAGTAATAAATTAAGTAGGTAAATGGCCTAGGGCAGGGTTTCCTACCTAGGAGCGAATATTGAGTAGGCCCTGCCTGTAAAACGACACACCAACCGACCGAGCCAAAGGCCCGGCGGTTGGTGTGTTTTTATTTGAAAACTTTGTTTGTTATTTGAAAAGTCTTCTATTCATATTGGTAACTGTCCAATTTCCTAGAGGTGGGACCCGAGTAAGTAATTTTTTTTTTATATTTACGGGTAAGCACAGTGCCTTGATCTCACCTGATGTTAAGTGATGATAAGGCCAATGATGGAAGCGCACTTCACCCGGGATCCTCAACTAGTGAGGTACTGGCTATCTTATCTCTAGCTGCCGGAACACAACAATGCTACAAACATTGATGTTATTGCGACATATTTAGATAAGATGGTGGTAGCTAGCCAGGCGGACAAACAAGCCCTACCACCAACCAAACCGAGTACACAAACATGTACCCCCGCTGGGAATCGAACCCGGGACCTCTGGGTCTAAACCGGTGGTCTTAGCCACTAGACCACAGAGGCGGTTAAAATTGTATTTGATGGGTCGTAGCCCAGACAACTTTGGGAGCCCCTGGCCTAGGGTATAGTGCTATTAACCTTAATTACTGGTACCTACTTACTACCCTACATACATGTTCTACTGCTGGGCAAAGACCTTTATCATTGAAGTCAAGTCACCATCGCTAACAATAGGATGGGTATTGGTATTTAATCACCACGCTTGCCAAACGAGGTTGGTGCATCGGATAATCCGATACACGATTTAATCGCGTTTATTTTACAAATTTGTTGTTATTCTGACGTTCGCGTCATCATCATTATCATCATCATCAGTCTACACTAGTTCACTGCTGGGCATAGGAGTCTCCAATTGCACGCCACGGAGCACGATCCGACCATAGTGTTCGCGTAAACTCTAGAAAATAATACATAAGAAGAAATCACATACATTGTTCTGATCCCAATGTAAGTAGCTAAAGCACTCGTTTTATGGAAAACAGAAACAACGACGGTACCACAACCACCCAGACCCGACACAATATCGAAAACTTCGTTTTCAACATTGACCCGACCGGGAATCGAACTCGAGTTAGCGCCGCGCAAAATCTGTCGTGTAAGCCACTCGGCTATACACGGAGGTCGTCAATATACAGTATGTGAACCTAGGATCTTAAGTTATCGGACTCAGCGTTTAGTCACTCGGTTACCGAAGCGTTTAAATGCCTTTATCGAAAAGGAATTATGATTATACAGCCGGAATAGGCATTACCGCGATGACAAACCCGTCGGTTAGTCACGTACTACCTACCATCTGACAACAGCTATGTATATTTGCTTATCAAACTTAGAAATTACTCGAGAAATTCCAAATTAACATTTCAGTTACGATTAGGAAGTTTGACCCAGCGGGCCCGAACCACAAACAGAATGCCTAAATTAACTGCAGGGACTGAACTAGTTTCAGCCTACGTACAGCCTCATAGGAAGGTCGAAGATCAATCCGGAATGCCATTAGTAATGAAACAGGAGCATAACTTAACTAGACAGCATTGCATTCTGAGAGGCTGTTGTCAGAAGTGCCAATGACAAGAATAAAACATATTAATACGATTTACTAATTGTAATAATCAAAATAGTAATATATAATTATTGTGAACGTAAATAGTAATTAGGAGACAGTATTCGAAATACGGACCGACGATCTGGTGAAGGTCGCGGGAAGCCGCTAGGCGAGCAGCACAAATCCGGTCGTTGTGGAGATCCTTGGGGGACGCCTTTGTCCAGCAGTGGACGTCTTTTGGCTGAGATGATGATGATGATTCGAAATAAGCAAATTGATTATCTATATAATGAAAATTGTTACTTTTATTTAGTAAGTGCAAGTTTCTTAGCAGTACCTAAGATACAATACGGGCTACTTAAAAAAAAGGTTAGTTCTGGCAATAAAAAAAATAAAAATTAAAAAACCATCCATAGCAGATAGACGTCTTGATTAGATAGTACTTGAATCTCACAAAATTTTGCATTTTAAAGCTTAATAGTTCACAAACGGATGCCCTAATCAAAAAACTGTTTCCACAAACCCGAGACAAACCAACCCCGACCCAAAGACAGACAGACAGACAGGCAGACAGACAGACAGACAGACAGACAGACAGACAGACAGACAGACAGCAGACAGGCAGACAGACAGACAGACAGACAGACAGACAGACAGACAGACAGACAGACAGACAGACAGACAGACAGACAGACAGACAGACAGACAGACGGACATAGCGAAACTATAAGGGTTCGTTGTTGACTACGGAACCCTAAAAAAGACGATTTAAAAGGGCTTAAATCAATTTGACTTTGACGTTGTACCTTCACAAAAATATGTTAGCAAAGTAAAGTTTCGAATAGCAACCTTATTAATTATAAAAGTGTGAAACGTTTCGGAATATCGTAAATAGTTCTGTTATAGATTCCGAACTTAAATAACAATAGCATAACATAGCTTTTTGGGACGGGTGTTTTATTTTAGCATACAGTATACATTATTTAAATTATATCAAAACAATTATTCGGTATCAATTTAAAGCAATAAACAAAAATAAAATAAGGAAGAGAAAAAGGACCCCCTCAGCACATGCTGCAGCATGGACATCATCTGCAACGCTGATATTCTGCGGAGCCCTATTGTTTGGGTGTGCAGACCAGCAGAGGCAGAAACGGCAAGAAGTGCCTCGCTTTTACTCTTTTAAATAATTAGTTACATAATTTATGAAATAAACTTATATTATTAAATTTAATGACACAAGAAGTAAGTAACAAGTAAATGATATAAATATTTTTTTATCTTAAACTAAAAAACAGTCGTCTTTTACAGATTTATTGTTGATGGAGATGTTTTTAAAGTTACGTTTAAATGAACAAACTGTTTATAGTAGTGATCTGCCAGCTCGGAATACTTACAGTACAGAATTGTTCAAGTACGCACGAACACTAACATTTTAAAAATTAGCTCAAAATAACAACACAAACAATTTTATAAACATGACTTTATTCTTCACAATATCTAGAGCACAACCACACTGCACACGATACATGACAGATTTTAATCTTCAAACCAATGTAACTTGAAATGTCAATGGGGCCCATTCAAAAGCACCCATAGGTCTAGCTAAAACAGCACTCCAGCTAAGAGAATCGCATTAATTTAATTGGACCATACTACGTGAATATTGTGCAAACAACGTTACTAACCCTTTGTAACTTTGAGCTCTAAAGCGGTCATATAAAGATAAAGATATTATTTTAATAATACCACGTTGTTTAAAGTAGGCATGTATGGGTATCAAGCTGAAACAATGTTTATTCTAATGGCTGAAGCCAGGTTTTGTTATTTTTTTGGGATGCCTTGAAAATATTAATACCTGTCTATTCTAAAGGCCTCTGTGTTTCTAGACCAACTAGTCTAAGACTCAGAGACCCCGGGGGGGTCGATACAGTCATATTATTGGTCTTGGATTGATTGGTGGTAAAGGTAGTTTAGGTACTTTAAGGGCTCGTGCGTACTGTCTGGTTAGCCGCACTGTGGCTGCCCGTCCAGCTGGCCGTTGGTTGGTCGGCAGAACTGTGTTTTTGTACATATTTTTAATCGCGGCCGGACGGCTGTCCGTTATGCGGCTAGCTGCTCAGTGCGTATGTAGCCTAAGTCCGCCTAGTAAGCTACCATCACTACTAACGATTAATTTTTAATTCTCATGTACAGGTCTATATTGTCTGAAAAAATAATTATTTACAATCATAGTATGTAGCGTTACGAGTATAAACAACCTTACCTGTGGTCTGGTCACAAGATGGCGGCGGATGGCGAGGCGGGCGGGCGTGCTACTAGCGTCCCTTTCGCTTAGCGCTTCCTAAACTGTAAGTAATAATTTGAATGTTTTTCGTGGAAGTCGAAACAGGCGGCTCAAATTATGGAATTATTGGTAAAGAAAATAATGGAGAAGCCTATATTTTAGGACTTCATTAAATAAAAAAAACACTTGAGCAAAGCTAATGCGTAACTTACTTTGACCGACTTGTGACTTATTTCAAGTGTATACTTTAATATAAATTAAAGTGGGAGATCTCAGTATGATTGTGAAATACTTATGCTTAATATTTTAAGTAAAAGTAGTAAAGATGATTATTCTGGTTTCTATTTTATTTAAGTTTTTCTTTGTTACAATGAGTAAAAGCATGTCTGTGTGGTGCCGGGGTTATAGAATTGCACCATCCGCCGACTAAGAGACCATTCTAGAGGATGGGCAGCAGCATCTCTCTAAGGATACCCTCAACCTACTGCGATCGCCAACCCGCCTGCTAAGCGTGGCGATTACGGCAAAACCCCCTCATGATATGTACACCAGCAAAAACCGCGGCCCCTAGTCCCCGGCGGCCCCGCTCGCCCTGGTTACGGTAGCGGCAAAGGCAGCGACGGGGTAGAGGGTGCTAAGAATCTCCGGCAGAGACCTGGTTACCGCCAACGACGAACTCTGGCCCTGGCAACATTAAACATGGGCTGTGCTACATACAGTCTCTCCAGCGGTGCGGTCTCAAATTGACTACCGGTACATCGAAGTGTTGAAGTGTTTGTATGATAGCGCCACTATGTCAGTCGAAACCTATCCAGCTGCAGCGAGGAGTGAGACAGGGAGATGTGTTATCTCCGAAATTGTTCACTGCTGCACTGGAAAATATTTTCAAGCTTTTGGACTGGAAAGGACTCGGCAGCAACGTCAACGGCGTATACATCACTCACCTTCGATTTGCTGACGATATAGTGGTCATGGCTGTGACCCTGGAAGACCTCGACATAATGCTCGGTGACTTCAACAGGATCTCTCAACAAGTTGGTTTTAAAATTAACATGGAGAAGACAAAAGTTATGTCGAACTCACGTGTCGTACCCACTCCTCTGAAGGTTGGGGACTCAGCCCTTGAAGTTATGGACGATTATGTTTACCTGGGACAAACGGTCCAGCTAGGTAGGTCCAACTTCAGAAAAGAGGTTAATCGTCGAATCCAATTAGGCTGGGCAGCGTTCGGTAAGCTACGAAATATCTTCTCGTCCGTTATACCGCAGTGTCTCAAGACGAAATTCTTTGACCAGTGTGTGTTGTCATTGATGACATACGGGACTGAGACGTGGTCGCTCACTATAAGCCTTATCAGAAGGCTCAAAGTCACTCAAAGAGCAATGGAGAGGGCTATGCTCGTGGTTTATCTGCGTGATCGAATCAGAAATGAGGAGATCCGCAGAAGAACAAAGATTACCGACATAGCCCGAAGAGTTCCTAAATTCAAGTGGAAGTGGGCAGGGCACATTGCTCGCAGGACAGGATTTTTATACGCAAAGGAGTTGCGTCACTGATACGTCATTAGGGTTTGGGGACTTTTTCTAAATTAGGTTGTCTCTTTCCAATCAATACTGTATGCAATGGAATTTAGAAGTTTGGAACTGTTTTATAAAGCTTTATTTACAATAAAAGCGACATCGATAATACTCGTAGAATACGAGTGAGTGATGTTCTCCTTGCCCAGAGCCATATTACCAATATCAGAAATAGATTGTCGGATTAAGAAGTCAGTGCACTGGTTTTGTATAAGCTTCTTTTATTTTATTTATTCATTATAATAAGTAGTATCACTTTGATTGATCTCACTGATTTTCAATAACAAACCTACGTGTAGCTCATTAAATATAGGTTCTTATTCCTTGACTCCAATTAAGCGGCGCGCCGCGGGAAGTGGCTGGATGCGGAAAGCGGAGGACCGAATGTACTTAACATTATGAACCATCAGTATTTGATAAAATAAATAAATGTCAATTAAATAAAAAGGATTAATTCCTTTGATAAGAGAAATAACAAATTAAGCTTAATTTGATCCGACTTCCCTCCAGCTCAAAGACAAGTAATAATGAGCAAGCGGAACACAGGAATACTACAGATGTTATTAAGGATACTTTAAAAAAATATCCTTACTCGATGATAGTAAATTATATTTATGACATAATCGCCGGGGAGCTGGTAAGCTCTCTAATGTAATATATGAAATACAGCTGGGAGCTCTTGAACAGTTATATAGGGTTGTAATAATTACGTTTGCGTTTCCAGACGTCAGTACACTGTCTCATTATCTATTATCCTAAAAGCCCTCAGAAACCAGACTAAACCATTGTAGCAATATTACTATTCCTGGCATCTATATCAGCTGCAAGAGTAAGTAAAAGAAAAAATAACTGTCCCACTGCTGGGCAAAGACCTCCATCATTGAATTCAAGTTATCACTACAATTGATGGGTAATGGCTTAATCACCACGCTTGCCAAATGTGGGTTGGTGATGACAAACCAACGAAACACACTATGCCCGAACGGAAATTGAACCTGGGACCTTCGAGTATCGAGCCGAGCGCTTTGCCACCTAGCCACCGACGCGAGGCGAAGCTGGAAGAGTACCTAGGAAATACAATGACATAATTTCATATTGTATTGCGGTT
Organism: Eudonia truncicolella; assembly: GCA_949315975.1. Classification (NCBI taxonomy): domain Eukaryota; kingdom Metazoa; phylum Arthropoda; class Insecta; order Lepidoptera; family Crambidae; genus Eudonia; species Eudonia truncicolella. The sequence goes on along the minus strand of OX438826.1, from coordinate 1,311,489 downwards.
AGATCCCACTGTTGGATCCCGAAAGTGAGCATGTAGCACACTTCATAGTTCTTGATTCACGTTTTATGAACGTACAGGGCGTATAATCTCCTGAAGGTGTCAGGTGCCCAGCATGGGGCGGGTTTCAAAAGACCACCGTGGTGGGCCGTGCAGGACTCGTAGAGTATTTGGGGTCCCACTTTTGTCTTGTGCGGAATTGCTAATGCAGCCCGGACCAACGACTCCTGCAGTTTCGAATGAGTTTCAAAGCAAGGAGGATCTCGATATGATACGTACGTATTTGGTCACATTGCTCATCGAGCACCCAAAAAAAAGCAAGGTACAATAATTACAATTATGAAGCTGCAGGGTCGGCAAAGCGCGTGATACTCTTGCTGTTTTTTTTTAAATATTTACGGGTAAGCGCAGTACCTTGATCTCATCTGATGTTAAGTGATGATAAGGCCATGATGGAAGCGCACTTCACCCGGGATCCTCAACTAGTGAGGTACTGGCTATCTTATCTCTAGCTGCCGGAACACAACAATGCTACAAACATTGATGTTATGGCAACATATTTAGATAAGATGGTTGTAGCTAGCCAGGCGGACAAACAAGCCCTACCACCAACCAAACCGAGTACACAAACATGTACCCCCCGCTGGGAATCGAACCCGGGACCTCTGGGTCTAAAACGGTGGTCTTAGCCACTAGACCACAGAGGCGGTTAAACATCAGGCGAGCCGTATGATAATTTGCCAGTTCAGCATCATAAAAACAACAACGACCTTAAGATTCACCACATTCTACGAATTAATCGCAAATCTATTCATAACCAATTTTGGGTATAACATGAAATATTAGCACCTAATTAAAACTGACAAAAAACGTAGGAAGTAAAAATTATTGTTCTACGGAACAACAATGGCCTTAACTATAATTCGACATCGTCGTCTCCGCGGTTTGGATGAGGCTAGACCAAATTTGTCATTATGACTCATGCTGTTTAGCACTAAGTACCTAAATAATGTGTACAAATGAACGTTTCTTTGTTTGCCCCGAATGTGCTTCTACCATTCATTCAATTGTTATGAAACTGTGCTGACTCATGCGCACGCCCGCTATGGTTCATCACCAGCTCTGTTATGTCCCCACTGCTGGGGCACAAGCCTTCCTATCAATGGAAACACCACAGGGAAAACGGGCCACAAACCACCACGCGGCCCAGTTCGGATTAGTGGTTTTACGCGCCCATCAAAGAACGGAGGAGTTCGAGTTGTAAAAATTTTTGTCACCTGTCCGATGACCGGCTTTTGTGAAAATTACTTAACTTCAGTAATCGAAGAACGAGCGCGTTTACGAAATTCCTAAAACCGTCAGTGAATATTTGACGACCTCCTTGGTCGAGTGGTTTGTACACCGGTTTTCATGGTATCGCCATCTCTGAGGCCCCGGGTTCGATCCCCGGTCGGGTCGATTTAGAAATTATTGTTTTTCTAAATTGTCTCGGGTCTGGGTGTTTTCTATGTATAATAAGTATGTATTTAAGTATTTTAAGTATGTTTATCCGTTGTCAAGTAACCATTTTAACGAGTTTCATAACGAAGCTTCTCTTCGGCTAGATAATGGGTGTGAGTATAGGAAAGTTTATTTATTTATTATTTATTTATATACCTACTTTATAGAGGTGTTCGTTAACGCGGACAAAGACGCGGTAAGGCTGCTAGTGCTAAATAAAATATGACCTAACATAGTTTGTTGAGAGTAAACGTGCAGACATTTAATGTTGACTGTTCTATTATTGGCAAAGTTGGTTAGCAAAGTTAGCGCGATCACAGTCAACTTCACTATTAGTACAGTCACAAGCATTAACATGTAGGTTAACAATCTAACTCTTAATACAATGGAATAAGAGTTAAACTAATCAAACGTGTATACATGTAAATGTTCGTGACTGTACACGAGTATGTTCCAATCTAGTAACTGATGTTATTAACTAAGCGAAGTGTAGGCCTTATTAATACCTTCCCATTATTAGCTTTTAGACATGTGCCTAGGACATTGCAATTAATCGTTCCATAGAAACGGCGTTTAAGACGACAATGAAACATTTACCCACTATCAACCCATTAATCCTTAATTATTTTCCTTTTATATGTACTTTATTTGATATTATTATTATAATTTAAAATTTTTCGCCCAAGGTTGCCTGGAAGAGATTGCTTGTTAGCAATAAGGCCGCCTATTTTGGTACTATATATTTTCATCAGTTTGTCTGTATCTGTATTTTTTGTGTGCAAATCAAGTTTATTATTATTATTATTATTGTTCCGACCTATTTCAGTCATGGCAACCACATCGACTCATAGTTGGTACGGCGCTGCCGCTAGTGCGCCCGAAGATGACTGGCATAGCCGACTTCCGACCCGATCCGAACCCATAGGGAATCTAGTAGGAAACGGGGACATGCACTAGTGCGTGATGATGACGTTCAAAAAAATTTGGGGACGCTGAAAATGCTGCTTAAGAAAATAAGAACAATTATGTCCAAAACAAAAAGCTCATCTTCTTTAGAAGGTAGGTAGGTAATGATGAATTAAAAATGTTTAAATGGCTACTTCTGCTGTCTCTACCGCCTTGAAGTAGTGTCACTGTGGTTTAATTGAACGACGTGAGATCTTTTTCTTTTTAGTTTTAGTTTAGTTTTAGTCTGGACATCTTCGGAAGACCATAATAACATCTTGACATTACTAAAATGCTTTATTATATGCTGGGAAGATGCCCTTTCAGTATCCACATATTGTATTATGAATGTTTTTTTAAATGTCCCATATATTGTGATACTGAATAAATATTTTTCTATTTTCAATTTTCTATGTAATTCCATCCATTTTGATGACCAACAAATCTAAAAAACTAAATCTAAAAACCTTTGCACTTACGACATCCATCCATTTTTATATTTATTTTAAACGCCTATAAATACGTAAAGATTGTCAGTTCGTTTGTTTACCTTTTTATATGGCCATTAAAAAACAAAATGGATCTCGTGAAAAACAAAAGCTAATTAACGTTTCATTAGTTTAGTCAGCCATTAATGCTCCACGCACCTAAGTGTTATGCTCGTTAACGTTCATGACGCGAAAAACAAATACTATTGTTACATTATCGGAACTAGTTTAGTCAGTGTTGATTCATAAGTATTAGTTTGAGAGAATTTTAACACTCATTCTTGTTTTGTTTAAAATTTACTTAGGGCTAGGTAGCGACAAATGGTTGGTACCTACCCCTTTTTCTAAGGTAAGGAAAATATTCCTGGGAACTATATAATGTGCAAATCTCACACCCTCTAGATGATATTATTGGTAGATCACCCACTAAAAAACCTAACGACGTTTCCTCTTCTGCTTTGCGATCTTGGTAATAACATACATTCCAAGCACTTTTTTTAGCGAGTCTAGGCCGACTCGGTAAAAACCACTCCGATGTCCTCTCGTCACCTTGGAACCAGCAAACCGGCGATCATCGCGTCGTCCTCATCTGAGGAGGACGCAGTCATCCTGACGAGGTCATGGGAACCCTTTCGGACACTTCCACAACCCCGCCGGTGTCTGGTCGCCCTGTAGATGGGCGAGCCCCTCTCCCGCCCCTGGTTGGGGCGGATTACCGCCCTAGAAAACGATAGGTGGAAACACCTGAACCGTCCTTATAGACGGGTTGCCGATGCGCCGAGATATACGGGGCGTCGTTCTTCAGTGGGGACCCGTGCAATGCACGGTCAAAGCCCCCCCCCCCTAAGGCTCGGACCGCGCTGGTTCCCCACAGGAGGCATTTGCGGCGGCACGGATCCGCCAGGGGGCCATGCCCCCCGGCCCGCTCCGCCCCCTCCGCTGGCCGACTCCCCCCCTCGCCACCGAGCATGGACAGAACCATGGTCGGCAGGGAGAGGTCCGCGCTAATCACAGCGACCAATGCGGAGCGCCGGACATCGAACGCAAAGCACACCATTAGGGCGCGCTGTGCCACGTCCTCCGCCGCCCCGCAACGGTGGCACCGCGGGGTCGGCCCTCTCCCGATCCGGTGCAAACAGCGTCCGAACGAACCATGTCCGGACAGTATCCGCACCAGATGGTACGTGAGCGACCCATGGCGCCGCTCCGCCCATGCCCGAAGGACGGGGCGCAATGCCTCCAGACTACGCATTTGCGTAGCCGAGACCCCTCGCCCAGACCCCCAAACCATAGGCAGAACATCCTCTCTCGTGCTCCCTCAAGAGCAAAGCGCCTCCCTTGGGACCGCCGCCGGCCCCCTCCTCCGCTCGCTGCCGGTATGCTAAAAAACAAAGAAAGGAAAGAGACGAAAAGACACATACCCAGACACAGACCCTTGGGCTTTTGGGGAGGTATGGTCAGATACTCATGCCAAAGCCCTTCCTCACACGCCACTTGCGTCAGCAAGCGCCCTACTATGCGGTCCGTACAACAAATACACACAACAAATCGCGCGGCCTTCCTCCAGCCCGCCTGCCCTTCTTTGGTGACCCGGACCCCGACTCAACCTTCGACTCTGACCACGAATCTGACCCGACTCGGACTCCGACCACCACAAACTCTTCCCAACCCTCGACACTCGGCACTCGATGCTCGACACTCGACGCTCGACGTTCGACACCCGAAGTCGTGTCCTACAACAAAAAACTCACAAAGACGGCGCTCAGAAGGAGCGCCGCCGAGACTCCTCTCAAAGCTGCTCAGAAGGTGCAGCGAGTTGTGCGGCCCAGAGTAGGCCTACCTAATTATTGAAAAGCAGATTTAACATAGTTACTAAAACTAAAAATAACGTATAATAAAATAGGCTACTATTTTAACTAATGTTCCAATAGACACATTAATTTTAATCATTATTACGCGTTTAATAAATTCACAATAAAAATTAGCAAAGTAATGTAAGTGTTAATTAACACAATATTTGTTTAAGTCCGTAAGACAATTATTAAAAGCAACGGGCCATTATAACGATAATTTCTGCTATTCCAGTATCAAGAGACGTTGAATCTTAATTAAATTAACATAAAATACGACACTGTGAATCTCGAACAAGGGAGATTATCTTGTTATTCAATTTTAATGTTGTTTCTAATAAATTACTTTTGAGTTAGCCGGCCGGCAGTTTCCGTGTTGTTGGTTGATAAAATAAGTCATAGGGAATTGTTACTAATGATCGTGAAAGTCTATCAAAATTCCGTGTTTATTATCATTTCGATATAACTTGTTGAAAGACGTGTGTGTTGCCAGATACAAATCTATACGTTTTATTTTCACCGACTTTGTCACCGATTATCGGACGTGGGCGAAGGCTCTTTACTCTAACTTGAAATGACGTTTACATGACAGGAACAAAATACGGAATAACTATTCGAAACTTATTCTTTGTTAATTTGTAAGGCACGTAAAGGTTTTCCGTGTAGGTACTATTCTCCGTTAAAAAACAAACAAAACAATTCTCTGCGTGTCATTATGATAATACTCATAGTTCGGGAGCTATGACAATAGTTAATTTTAAAAAATGTTAAACGAATATATTTAACTAGTGGCACAGAAGAAATAATATTCGACCGTAATTCATAAATAAAGTAACACATAAAATATAAATTCTATCTTTCTCCATATGAAATAATAATTAAAGGTACCTACTATCTCCGTGCGCGCAATGTAAGACGCCTGCACATTAAACTATCCAAAACTCCTCATCTCTTCATGTCAAATTTCTTCATTAAAACCCTTAACACCACTCGCGGGGTAGCCCCCCCCCCCCCACCAAGCAGTTATTGGTAAATAGTTTTTTTTTTATAAAATGTTTTTAATTTGTTTATATAATTTTAACGCAAATTTTGTTGCGAAACAAATTACAAAAACACAATGTTGAAAAAATTTCCACGAGCAGGATTTGAACCTGCACCCTTCTGACATACCGGGTCAGGTGCTCTTCCAATTGAGCTATCGTGGTTCTAACCAGTCAATTGGAAGAGCACCTGACCCGGTGTATTCTCAGTATCGCCTGAGAGGTGGCGCGGAGCGGGCGTGCACCGGGCTGAAGTTTGTAGTTGACGAGGTACGAGCTGCTGCGGGACTTATGTTCCCCACGAGTGTAGTTACATAAGTAAAACTTCTTTACTACATTTTCATGTATGGATAAACTGACAGTAGCTCTAATGCTTTTTACAGTAAATATAGACCCAAATGGGAAAAACACCGCCGGCCGTCGCGGTCACAAGTACGAGCGCATAACATTATTGAGCCTGTGGAGGCTGGTCTGCTCTTGCATACTTATCTTATTTTTAATATTACTTACTATAATTTGACTTTGTTTTTCTTAAACAATTTTTGACTTTTATTAGAGTACTGTAGTGGTACTGTATGACATTGTGGAAATTGGAACTTTTACCTGAGGTAAATTTGTTAATTTAGATTTTTAATTTTGTTTTTTTACATGTGGTCTTCTATATTTTTATTTTATTTTTATGTGTTTATTTGTGATGGAAAGTGTCCTGCTAAAATAGGGCATTTTCCAATATTTTTGACGCTTTAATGGAGAAAAGAGCTGGACACTTGCTGAGTTTCTTGCCGGTTCTTCTCAGTACAAGATCTCCCGCCCAGAGTAGACTTACGAACCGATGGCATAGTGACATTCATAAGAGCTACTTGTAGCCTAAACTGAATAAATGATTTTTGAATTTTGATTTTTTTTTTAATTTTGTGCTTTTGCTTGGTCTAGAAGTCCTGCCCGATCCAAAAATGAGATGACTCCACTCGATGCTTGGTGTTGCCTTTTTTCAAATGCAATGATCGATTTGCTAGTAGAATACACGAATCAAAAAAACTATCTAGAAAATCACACAACTGATGCAGCACCTATCACGTCAATTTAAATGAAATGCGTGCATTCATTAGGTTGATGTTTCTGACAGAAATATTCAAATCTGGAAGGGAAGACGGTCGGGGTCTTTAGTCATCTAAGTCAAAAGGAAGATCTACTTTTAGAAAAATGTATGGCGAGGTTTATTCTGTGTATTGAATATTGATAAACGTGTATTCTGAATTGTAAATAAAACAAATAATAATCGTAATAAAGGTTTTTATTTATTATTACATTTTTCATTAAGGGAACGGCAAAAAAAGTCCTTTTTCCTACTTTCACCTTCGATTGGCAATTTAATTCAGCATCAAATTATACTTTATTATACATAGCCAGATAGCTTTTTTAATAACGATTCCAGTGATATAAGTTTTTTATACATATAGTCTCCATACAAAATTTCATGGAAATCATAATTTTAATGAGTAGCCAGACCTAGTCCGGAAGTAATACGGAAATAGTGGCGTCAGTTGAGGGGTTATGAGTCTAAATAGGTTTTATTTATGCATATTAACAAGGCAATAATCTTTTATATAAATAAAATATGACTTTGGCTTCTCATTTTTTGTTTTATTGGAAATTGCAATATCTGCGCTGTTTCGTGATCTGACAGATGCAGCGGTAACGCGATTTTTTTGCGAATTTCGAAAAGTCGTAGAGCAAAAGTTGTTCAGTTTCATGGACTGAGTCACCACTTTAGAGGGTGTGCGTTTAAACTGTTACACGTTGTATAGTGAATAAATAAAAATAAATGTAGGCTATAACAATAAATATAGACTATTACAACATCGCTACCATTAGATACGTGACAATAATTCCATGTCTGTCACCCCCCGACCCCGAGCACGACCCCGGATCAGCTATGTATTGTTCCTTTCGTGCAAGAAAATATAATAGCTTATTCAAATTATTCTAGAACTAAATTAAACGAAGATAAGAACGGACTAAGTCAAAGGAGGCATCGTTCATTTCCATATCGAATTGTTCTAAATCAATATAAGCTGTTGTGAAATAGGTTTTGAGCGAAGTTATTAACTCGACAATTAACCCTTTTAGGCTCTTTATTTGATAAAGAGAATAATTACTTAAAAGTTAATTAAAGATCCTTTGTTTGAACTAAAACACAAGTGTCCCGAATGAATGAAATTACTTGTAAGAGGCTGTTTGTTGTAACTAATAAGCGCCTCCGGCTTCGTTCGTAATATTGTCATTCGGGAAGCTTCCGAAGTGCGGAGTTACTAAGATAATAAGTTTAAATCTTGCTTAGTAGCTTTCTCAGTATCACACTATTATTATAAATGCGAAAGTTTGTGTGTATGTGTGTATATTTGTTGCTTCTTCACGCTGCCAACGGATGGATGGATTTGGATGAAATTCGGCATACAGATAGTTTATAACCTAAATTAACATATAAGAGGAGTTTTTATCCCAACATTTCCACGGGAATAAAAATAAAAATGACAATTTAATTTTGCAATACAAAATGATTTGTTTGTTTTGTTGTCATGTAAATTGTCAAAGCTGTACGAAGTCCGCCGGGTCAGCTAGTATGTTAAAATGTTATGGATTTTATGTGACTCGCTATACCTATCTGTGTTTCAATGTCTTTTAGGCGTAATTGTAAAACAAACAAATCACATCGCATCACAAGCTCATTTTAATGTCCCCACTGCTGGGGCACGAGCCTTCCCTTTGGATATAAACAGAACAGGGAGAACGGGCCATAGACCGGAGGTTCTAATGCAGCCGGGGCCAACGGCTTTACGTGCCTTCCGAAGCTCGGAAAACAACAAATAAACATACCTAGAAGGTTACTCACCATTTACAACACCTTTAGGAAAGTAGAATTGACACTGTTGAAGAGGATAATTAAATGTAAGCTTATAGTCGAAGATCTTTTTGCACTTGTGTGAAGCCAATAAACTGCTTTTTCTTTTGTTCTTCAGTGTGAAAAATAACATACATTTTGTTACATAACAAAGTTTTTAAATTTTCATTCTTATTTATTTATGCATTGGGATTGTTTATAGTTACTTCTTAATGATGTTATATTCCGCTGGGTGGCGTCTTCAAATTGAAGTTTGCGGCACCTGTCGGAACCGCCCCCGGTTTATATGACTTGTGCCTAACGAATCCAATATATATTGTTAGTAAAATGTCCAACTTGAACCCCTCCTCAACGTAAAACAAAATAATTACTAATATCCCCATACATCTAAAGATAGTGTTTTTGAACGCCTGCACAAATATATTAGCAATGACGCAAATCATAGGTTAACGTATTAAAATAGTAAGATTATTGTAAAGTATATACAACCTTGATAGCGCAATGCTTAAAGCGCTTCGTCTGCGATTGCTAAAGTTATACAATTTACGCAAAGGCCGATCATCGGATGGGTGACAAAAAATATATCAGCTCGAGCTCCTCCGTGCTTCGAAAGGCACGTACCTAAAACCGTTGGTCCCGGCTGCGTTAGTAGTCGTTAACAACCCCAATCCACACGGGGTTCGCATGGTGGTGTATAGACCGTTCTCCCTGTGGTGTTTCCGTCTATAGGAAAGGCTTATGCCCCAGCAGAGGGGACATAAAAACTGTTGTTGAGGGTGATGGATATACAACCTACAAATACTTGGCCAATTTGTGAAAGGAAACTCTATTCTTAAATATATCTTATAAATATATTTAGCTTCATCAATCTTAAAGGGCCTTAAAAGAGGTCAGGCTATAAATCCTCCACCCTTGTTCATAAAGAAATAGCACTAAAATCAACGCCTTTTCTCGGAATCAATGACACACACAGTGAAATAAATAAAAAGAATACAAAGCCTTTTCACATGTTGAAGCCAGTTTTATTACCCGTTTCTCTCGGTAGATTATTTTATGTACTGAGTATTATACAAACAAATGGTAGACTTAATCAAAATGATGTATTAATGTTACCTTTTGAAACATTATTAAATATTTTATAATATTAAATTATATAGGCAAGTATTAAGTTCTTACCAAATTCCTGGTAAGGAACGTCAAAGCAGACAACTGGTTAAATACCGACACCATACTACCAGACCAAAAGATACTGTAAGGTCTTTCTGCGTAAAACGGAACGCACGTGATTAAATTAAAATGAGGGTATACAAGCAACCAACTAATTATGAGACGACCAACACCTCAGTCTCTCTGTGACCACTGACCCAGCAAAGGGTTCAAAACGTCAGAATAAACAGTAATTAAAACTGATGTATAAAATAAACGCGAGTAAAGCTATAAAAGTCCATTTCATTTCTAATAATAAGATTTTTCATAGTACAACCGTCTAGGTATATCAACTTCCAAAACTAAGAGATAGACAAATAAGCTTCGCTAACATGGTGAGTGAGTTCTCGTAAGGTCACAACTAAGTTTTAAGAACTTTTACAACTACAACTTTTTTGCACTGACCCTTGCTTTAAAGGAATGCTTAAATACTTAAAAACCTAATGAGGTCTTTGAAGCAAGAATGTACTGAATAACTTGGAAAAGATTCTAGAACATTTATTCGTTTACTTTGCCTGGGAACTACGGATAATTGTTGAATCTAATTTTACAACTTTCAAAGAGTCAAAGATTCAGAAAGCACCAACGTTGGATGGTGAAAAAGTCTTACAGAATCGTAAATGAATGCAAATTATCTACTAACTTAAATAACTACTTGTACACTTTTAAAATATTCAAAACTAGCACTTATTCGCGGCTACGTCCGCGTGGATGTGAGATTTTTTAAAAAACTCTTTTTTCCGCAAGGAATAGTAGCTTAGTAGTAGGACCAGTAGTTCCAGAGATTACCATCCTCAAACAAATAAAGTCGCGAACTTTACGTATTTATTAATACTCGTATAGATAGAAATATATATTTATAGATATCTAGAAGCTTTTGAATATTTCATGGAATACTTTAAACTGTTCTATGATTTAAGTTTTCCCACCAATTTGGTAAAAATACTGATTATCAACAAAGCAAACTGGGTATCGCGTGGGATAAAGCGGTGTAGTAAGTGAAAAAGGCAACTTTCATGGTCATGGCGACATAAACCAACGAATTATAATAAAGAAACATATTTAAAGTTTGCAAAACTATTTAAAAAAAATATTAAATTAATTCAACTAGCTCAAAACAATACAACACAAACAAAACAATAAAATAAAAACATCTGAAAATAAGGCAAAGGCGATATGGCAAATTATATTAAAATCTAAATTTAATCGACCTATACAATCTAATCTAATCTAATCTAATCTATATATCAAACTATATATATGAGATTATAACAGATAACACCTCTCTGACAGACCCTGCTAAAATTGCAAATTTTTTCAACAACCATCTAATTGATAAAAAAAGCCCATTATTAAACGAGATGGGAGTGATCAATCACACATCTCTGCAATGCAGTGCTCAATGTTCATGGCGCCCTGTATACCGATTGATATTCTAAAAATAATTAGGGATCTTAGGAAAACAACTAGTGTCGGGTTCATAACAATTTTGAGAACTTTTTCAATGATGAAATTTCGGTAAAAGTTCTCAAAATTGTTGGTATTGAAATATATACTATCTTGTGTCATATTATTGACATGTGCATTGAAACTGGTATTTTTCCAGAATTGCTTAAATTATCGGTTATTATACCTTTATATAAAAAAGGAGACAAAAAATTAGTAGATATCTATAGACTGATTGCACTTATACCCGTCAAAGCTAAAATCTTTGAAAAATATTTTTACACAGAAATCTACTCTTACCCGAAAAAACACAATATTTTGTGTCCAGAACAAAAAGGTTTTCGTAGACAAAAGACCATAAATATGGCTTTATTTAATATTCTAAAAACGATGATGTTTAATATGGACAAACGGAATCCTGTCTCGGCCGTCTTTTGTGATGTGACGCAAGCCTTCAACTAAACATAGATCAACAGATCATAAGGTTCTATTAAATAAACTTGAACAATATGATTTAAGAAGTAATTTACAATCGTTGCTTTTGTCGTACTTGACAAATCGTGAACATTATAATATCTCTCTCACGAATTAATCCAACAACTAAAGAAGAAGGAATGTTCCATTCAGGTAAAAGAGTAGTGAAATACGGAGTTCCCCAAGGCAGTATACTTGGACCTCTGTTATTTATTATATAATATAAATGATTTGCTCAAAATATGAGTTACCCTATTACTTTATTTGCTGATAATAGCACGGTGACAATCGCTTGTGACAATTTCAATAATTATGAAATTAACGTACATAAAAGTTTGACATCTATAAATATTTTAAATAAAACACATGACATACAATTCAGCCAAAGACCATCCAGCATAGAATTCAAAGATCTTAATAAAGTCATAGGTGCAAAAGATACAACGAGGTTTCTAGGACTTTTAATTGACAACCGACTTTACTGGAAAGCTCATCTCGACAATATTTGCAAAAAACTTTGCAGTGCTGCATATGCGTTATTTAAGCTCGTACCGGTATTAAACACTGATTCCTTATTTTCTGCATACCACGGTATGGTAGCATCAGTGCTAAGATTAGGAATAATATTTTGGGGCAACTCCACCAATAGAGATGTAGCATTTAAAATGCAAAAACGGTGTATAAAATCAATGTTTGGTCTAAAAGTGACGGACAGCTGTATGCGTTATTATTATATAAATACGAAATTCTCTCACTTCCGTCCTTCTACATCTTTGAAGTGGTTGTGTTCGTAAAGTCTAATTCTCATTTGTTCCCACGACTTTTCAGATAATGTTATCCGTAATAGGCGTGAACATCAACAGATTTCAATCGCTAAAAGTAAAAACAAGCCATTTAGGCAAGAGCGTTTTTTGTATGTGTCCCAAACTATATAATAAAATCTCAAACTCGATGGAATGTAATGTTAATGTATAAATTATTATTGTTAATTAAAAATAATATAAGTACACACAATAATACTTAAACATATATTATTTAAAAAACAATACAATTATGTAATACGATTTTACTGCTGGTTCGGAATGTTGATTCTGCTAAGAAGACCAGCAAGAAAAAAAAAAAAACTCAGCAGACTCTTATAAACTAAGAGTTGTGTACAAAAGTGTTACTACTTAATAGAATGTGAAATAACACGTGCAGACGATGACCACACGTTCTCATCATTAAAATAATCATCAATTTTATAGTAACCTTTTTTCATTAGACCTTGTTTTATTTCTGTCTTAAACTTGTGTAGTGGCAATTCCGGCGTTAGAGTGAAAGGCCTTACGACCTTTTACGACCTTTAACCTAACGATCGGGAAAACTAAGCAGCTTTCACTATGTTGGGTCCCTAGATGGGTGACCTTATTTTTATTAAATCTCATGCCTCTTTCACTTTTAAGTACCATAGGCGTAAGTAAAATTTAAACACTGAAAAAAGACGACAACCTCAGGCGGGAATCGCAATGTTGACTAAAAAACATAAGCATCAAGCACTGAAAAATTTCGACGGGTGAAAGCCAGACCTCGGTAGCCAAGTGGTTAAGGCAGCCGCCCGGAATGCGGAAGGTGCGTGGTTCGATTCCCGCCTGAGGTTGTCGTCTTTTTTCAGTGTTTAAATTTTACTTAAGTATATTTAAGCGTTAATAAAACGCTAAAATATATAAAAAACACTTATCTATAACGCAGCTTCATCTTAACCGAATGTTCAAATATTTGTAAAAATATTTCTTTCGGATCTCAGAGGTGAAAACTTCTAAGATTGATGAAGCAATGTTGACTAAAAAACATAAGCATCAAGCACTGAAAAATTTCGACGGGTGAAAGCCAGACCTCGGTAGCCAAGTGGTTAAGGCAGCCGCCCGGAATGCGGAAGGTGCGTGGTTCGATTCCCGCCTGAGGTTGTCGTCTTTTTTCAGTGTTTAAATTTTACTTAAGTATATTTAAGCGTTAATAAAACGCTAAAATATATAAAAAACACTTACCATAGGCGTAGTTCTCGATCGTTTTTAAAATAATAGTAGTCGCTAAGACACTTTTGCGCCTGCATGCCAGATGCCAGCCCGGCAGTTGATCCTGTATAGGGTGAACATTTCGTTCAAAATGTAATTGATTCTCGATGAGCTCTTGAAAAAAGATAGGTGACTTTGAGGCCGCGGAGCCACAATGAAGTTTGTGACTTAATATTTAAGTTCAAATATTTTGTAATAATCTTTATTTTTAAGAATTAAAGTCATAGGAAGCTGAGGTTGATGCTATCCAATGATTTTGTTACTCGAAATTCAAATATAGGTATGAGCAAATGAGCATCCTTTTTAAGTTTCCACGGAAGATCGGCGTCCGGACACCTTTGGTGTTCTGACAAATGCTGAGCTTTTTTGGGTCACTTTTTAATTTTTTTTATTCTATTAAGTTTGTATTTCGTTTCATGTGTTACTGTGTAACACTGAATAAATCTTTTCGTGTGTGAAAGTGAAACTCGCACTTCAATCACGTTAACGTATACAAGAATTTGTAAAAAAAATTGTAACTCTTCTCGTATGTCGTCAGGAGGCGCTGCTTCAATGCCATACAAATTTTCGTTTTCGCAAACGTAATCGAATAAATACAGATTACCACTTTTTGAGGAGATGCATTTTTTTTTTTTTTTTTATTTTTATTTAGGAACAAACAGTTACACATTATTTATAAATTTAAACTAAAATTGTAAAAAAAAAAACCAATAGTTCCCTAAAATCATCAATCATCATGGAGATAAAACAACTACAATACCCACTACATTATTAACTGGAAAAAAAATAATAATCAAATATTGCGAATTACAAAACAGTCACATTACAGTAAAAATAATATAGAAAAAAGATAACATAATAATTCAATTATAATCAATCAACAAATAAAAATAAAGTATTCAATTAATAAATAAAATAATATTAAAATTATTAATTTATAATACTACAAATTAAAATAATATTATACTTAATCAATCAATAAATAAATAATTAACATAATAGTTCAAATAATAATTCAATCATTAAAATCATAAAAACAGTACAAAATAAAAAACAAATCAGCAAAATAAAATAAAATAAAATGGTCAATTTGTTAGACCATTTCATTATTATTGCGCAGTAGTGTGTGTAAGTTCAGTGATGTGGCTTCTAAATTGTATTAACGACAGATCAAATATGTCTACATTAATAAACATATCATTATATACAGTACAAGCTCTCTTTATAAAACTATTACTGCCATAGCAAGTCTTACAAGGTTCTTCATTGTCTTCATTCTTCAAGGTCTTCATTTTTGTACCGGATCCTTTGTCTAGGAACATATTTTATGTAGATAATGAATTAATTAAAGCCCTCATATTTGCTACTACCTTTTGAAACTAAATAATTAAATTTTATTTTTTATTATAAAAATAAATAAATGGAATGTTTCATTATAAATCTATTTTGTTAACCTGCATGTGTTTGAAACAAATAAACAAAAAAATCTGAGCACAGATGCTATCTAATCCCACATCCAAAAAAGCTCATTTGATCTACAAATTCACAGTTAATATGTTTTGTTTTTCCTCTGTGCTTCGGAAGACACGTAAAGCTGTTGGTCCCGGCTGCATTAGCAGTCGTTAACAACCACCAACCCGCACTGGGCCCGCGTGGTGGTTTACGGCCCGTTCTCCCTATCCACCTATAGGGAAGGCTCGTGCCCCAGCAGTGGGGACATAAAATAAGCTGATGATGATGATGATGATGATGTTTTGTTTTTTTATATATACAGTCACGAAAGCACTTACAAAATTAACAAAAAGGCACAAAGTTTCTATGCACAAAGGCACGAAACCCCAAAGAGCCGTTCCATCACTATTAAGCTCCTTCCTGCATCTCACTAAGCAGCGTCTAAGGAACCTTCAGCTCCTAAAAGCAGCCTCCCCACTAATCCACCTCATACGTCATAGCTAATGTACCGTGGGCCAGCGTGACGTCACCACTAAGAAAACTCTTTCAACGGCGGATAGTGCAAACAATATATTATCTCTGACATGCTAAAGGGAGGGATATACGAGATATTCATCACCCTTTAATTAAGTTTGTAGAATAGAAATGCACACAAAAGATAATATATTGCCCGTGCTACATACCGGAACGTCTTGCGCGATATTTCACTATTATGATAGACTAGCACTTTCCCCGCGACTTCGTCCACGTGGATTTCGTATTGTACACAAAAAAATCCAAAACTTTAAAAAATTTAAAGGAAACAATTTTTTTTTTTCGAAATAAAATTATAGCGTCTGTTACCAACAAGGTACATATATAGCATTCTATCAGTGAAATAGTTTTTAGAATTGGACCAAAAGTTCCAGAGACTAGCCTCGACATACAAACAAACAAACAAACAAACAAACAAACGTTACCTCTTTATTAAATATAGCTCTATGATATTGCTAAACCGCTGAACTGTCGACTTCCACATAGATAATATACAGACAGGTAACAGCTAACTTTATCGATAATAGAGAATGAAATGTTTTAATAAAAATAAACACAAACTCATCATCAACTCATTTTATGTCCCCACTATTGGGCGTGTTGGGGCACGAGCCTTCCCTATGGATGGATAGGGAGCACGGGCCATAAACCACTACGCGGGCGCAGTGCGGATCGGTGGTTGTTAACCACTGCTAATGCAGCCGGGACCAGCGGCTTTACGTGCCTTCCAAAGCACGGAGGAGCACGAGATAATAAATTTTTGGTCACCCATCCGATAACCGGCCTTTGCAAAGTTGCTTAACCTCAGCACTCGCAGACCGGGCGCGTTAACCACTGCGCTACCAAGCTTCTCGATTTTGTCTTACAAATTCTTTTTTTGCTTACGTCGTCGAATGTGGAATAAAATTTATACTAAGCACTCAGAAAAGGGTTGGCTTTTGGGACCTTTGATTATATCTACATATACTACATAATAACAATATATTGACTCTTATGCCAATTTTCTATATGCAGGGCCCGTTTTACTACCTTTTTAATAATTTCACAAAGAGGGCGGTAAGCGCTTTGAACTTCATATCGCCTGATGATAAGGTGAAAGTGTAAGATTCACCAGTAATGTATAATCATTATTATTATTAATTACCGAGGAACTGGCTATTATACATCTAACTGACGGACACAACTATCATTAAAAAGAAGAAGAAGAAGAAGAAGAAGAAGAAGAAGAATAACATTTTACTGACCACAAACAAATTGTACATAACATAAGAAAATAAAAAAATAAAATAAAAAATAAATAATTTACAAACACGTAGGTAATACATTAACTGTGGCCAACTAGGCCCCAGTCGCAGCATAGGCTACAGCGACAATAACCGCTGCAGCGCTGGTATTCTGGCGGGGCCTAGAGGTCGAGCCGACACGGAACAAAAACATAAATAAAAACTATTGAAACACAACATTACAGCCATTAGCACAAAATAAGAAATTGTAAAAAGTCCTTATTATGTGCCATTAGTCTCAATTGAGTCATACAAACATTGTGTTAAAAGACAAATGTATTTCAATTACAAATAACTTAACATTGAGAACAATAAGAATTTCGCAATAACAAAATCTGGTCCGCCTCACCAATGTCCTGTTAGTTCCCAAATATTAAAGTTCAGCGTGTAACAAAACAAGTTTCCATTAGGCAGACAACTTATAACAATAATGTGATAACATAAAAGCTCGCTAAGTTTCAAATTGGACGAAAGCACCGCAGCTGGAGCAGTTGCGACGGTTCATTTCGCATTCAAAAATCTACTCACTTCCCATCTGAATATTATCGATAATATTTTTTCCCATTTCCATTTCCAAAGTTTCGGGACGTGGATGCCAAGTTTTGTTTATCTTGCCGTGGCATCGGGCGAGTGGAGCCGCTCCCCGACTATGAACTATTTGGCTTTAGCAATAAAGCTCACTGTGGACAATAGCAGTCGTGGATCTAACAATAACTCGGGCTATGAGTGTACTCTATCGGTTTTTATTTCAATTCAATATCCACCCGTGTCTTTATTATGAAAACTTGTGTTTGAATGTATACAATTTCATTGATATTAAAAATGGCAATATTGAAATGTTTCTTTCGCTGCCATTAAATGAAAGGAAATCACAAAGGATTGACTATTGTTTTCACTCTACTCTATCACCCACTAAATTATGTTGACGGCTGCATCATGTGCTCAGGCGCAAAACAATATATATGTTATTAAAATATGTTTTAAACATAACCGCATTAGTGCTAGCGGTAAGTCCATCTCAGGCCTAGAGGTTAAGAGTTCCATTACCAGTCTTGTCCTAAATTCGCCCGGCTAGCCAATACCATCTTCAAATCAAATGTAATACTGTAAAATGCTACGTAAATAAAAGCTATTATCTCTCTCTCTCTCTCTCTCTCTCTCTCTCTCTCTCTCTATCTCTCTCTCTCTCTTTCTCTCTCTCAGTGCAGATTGGTGGTTGTTAACGACTGCTATTGCAGCCGGGACCAACGGCTTTACATGCCTTCCGAAGCATGGAGGAGCTCGAGATGATAAATTTTTGGTCACCTATCCAATGACCGGCCTTTGCGAAAGTTGCTTAACCTCAGCACTCGCAGACCGGGCGCGTTAACCACTGCGCCATCGAGCTCTCAACTAAAATCGGTTGCATACATTAATTATGATAATTTTTATCTCGAATTAAACATTAGGTAAGTAGGGTATCTCTTTTATTTTTCATCAATTATCTTGTCATAAAAACATATTTAAATTTGTATAAGGATCAAAGTTAATATTAAACAAAACAACGGTTTACGGATCTACTCGCGTTTATTTTACACATTGATTTTATATTATGTTATTCTGACCTTTTGAACGCTTTGCGGGGTCCGTGGTCACGGGAGACTGAGGTCTTAGTCGCCTCATAATTAGTTAGTAACTTGCATATACTCATTTCAATTTAATCGGCTACGTTCCGTTTTACGCAAAAAGAGCTTATAGTATCTTTTTGTCTGGCAGTAATGATATTGGATTGTATAATTCCAATCCCATCATACAAAGGCTGGTGGTAAATTTCAACCATCTACTCTACTTCAGGCCGAAGAAGTTCAACCAATTCTTACGACCTAAAAAACGCAACATACCTAATCAAGATGCAGGCGTATAACAATATTTTCTATAATCGTCTTTTTTTATACTATCCTTCATCTCACCTGGTGTAAAGTGAAGATAAGGCCGGAGGTGGAAGCGCACTTCACCCGGAATCCTCAACTACTGTGGCACTGGCTACCTTATCTGTAGCTGCCGAAACACAACAATGCTACAAACATTGATGTTATTTGATTGTAGAGTACAAGTTCAGATGAGAACTTAATCATCATTGAACTTACATTTATTAAAAGTTTATCAGTTATAATAAGAGACTAAAAATCGTATTATAAGAACGTTTACAACGTTTTTCTTAAGTGCTGTAAAATTTAACCCAAACCCATTTTGCACTTTAACACGAGTTACTAAGTTTAAATTGAAAGGGAGCTGTTTATTCTAAAATGTTGCGTCATTCCGACAGTGCGCATTGACAACCCTAAATTAGCTTAAAATGCTACTCAGCGACAAAGGGATGGCTCAGTGGCGCGACAGTGTGGCCGCAAATGCCAGCCAACAAATCGTCAAATGCGCCGTGATCGTCGGGTCAGCACTGCGAAACAATATAAGGACGCTGCAGAAGGTAAGCTTCATAGAAACAGCTCGGAACATACTCCTTTCAACTTTAACTAGATCGTCAACTCAAGGCAGCTGTCCTACCGCCTGCCGGCGAGTAAGCGACGAACTATCGACTATTTCCTCGCTCAAGAAACGTTCAATAGATATAGATCCTGTGTCAATAAAAGAGTTGCATATATTAATAGTTGATCGCTGACTGTTCACACTGCCGGCGAGTACTCGCTTTACTAGTAGTTTGCCGAGACTCGTTTGGCGGTCAGATCACTCGCCGAGCGACCGACCAGTGGTCATTTCTACCTAGAGTGCGAATCTGAGTGCTAGGGATAGCTAACATAGATTCAGAACAACTATTTAAACTATCATTGTTGTCTAGTTCAGACGACGACGATGATGTATGTTGTTCGCCGCTGAGCGATACTCGCTCAGCGATACTCGTTTAACGGTCAGATCACTCGCCGAGCGACCAACCAGTGGTCATTTCTACGTAATATATATATATTTTGAAAAGAAGGAGTTGGATGCAAAAAATTAATTATTTCAGAAGAAAATACAGTGAGTTTAAACTATTCAACCAGTTTTCGTACATATTTAAGAATTACAAGACAACATAAATAAAATAATAACGATATGTACGTTTTTCTTAAATATACCGTAACTGTGTTTCTTAATTACGACATCGACGTGATCGACGTGACAAAGTCACGATGATTTTACTTGTGTAACTGGAACGACAGTCTCGGTGATTGAAAAATAACGACTTTGCACATGTCTACAGCCCTAGCCGTCCCCCGAGCGAGTAGTGCAAGTAATCACCCATCGCACAAGAACACTTGTTTATAGCCCAGCGACAAAACTATCGGAACTACAACTCGCTTGTCGCTGCTCACCATCCGCTTCTAGTTTCTAGCTTTACTCGCTACTCGCTCATCGCCGGCGGCGGCGGTGAGACACCTGCCTAAGCATAAAGATAAAATTTTAGTCCGAACGTAGCTGTTGAGAGATTTAGTGTCCGTGAGACTATAATCTATCAGCGCGGTATGTATGTTGTAAGTTTCATTTCTAACTAACTAGCTAGCTAAGATTCTGCAGACTCCTTATTTTGTGACTGTGTTTAAACGACTGGTTTAGAATATTGTGAGTCTTGTGCTTCGTACGTGTAGTCGTTTTAAAGTAGGTGCAATTTTAGAACTGAGTGAGAGTTATAGGAATGTTATGAGCATCGCCATAGTGTTAAGATTGATAAATCAATTGAATTCAGTATAAGCTAAAACGTGATGAGTACGTGAGATTGATAATTCAATCTTGTTATCACGAACTTTTGTGATTTACCGTTGACACTACACAGCAGTTCCGCCGCGTGCGTCCCTCGCACCGGTATCCGCAATAAACGTCAGGTTTGCAGCGAGCGCGGCGGCGGCGATGCCTCATCAGCGTACGTCTGCGCCTCAGAGCATTAAATGCTCTAAGGTCTGCGCACTTCGCACTTTCCGCCCGTTATTCCGTGAGTTTACATCGCGTGTACACATTACATTGTGATTCCAAGTGAACTTCCTGCAAATGCGTTTTAAAGATGCGGGTTCATTCAATTTACATTTATTAGTACTTATCTCATTTTTAACCTTTTGAGCAATTAGAAACGTAAGATTGATAATTCAACTATCACTCTCACGTTTTGTTATCACCAACCGTTGTGATTTACCGTTGACACTACACAGGAACCGCAAAGCATCGTGCACGGACGCAGTTCCGCCGCATGCGTGCCCCGCACCGGGTTCCGCAATAAACGTCAGGTTTGCGGCGAGCGGGTGGCGCGGCGGCGATACGTCTGCGCACTCCGCTCTTTCCGCCCGTCATCCCGTGAGTTACAACGCGTGTACACCATTTGTGTTTCCATGCGAATTTCCTGCGATTGCGTTTCAATGTACACACACACGTTAATGGTACAAAGATTTATTGCGTTGTTACCTACGGCATGCACATCCTTTTAGGGGAAGCATTTGAAAAATAGTAATTTAGTTATACTAACTAAGTTTAATACATTTTTAAAACTTATACATTCCCATTTTAACAAAGTTATAAGTAGCAAGCATTCTTTTTTATTACGGGCCCGGGTGGTGCAACTCGGTCGAAACGTCTATCGTACAATTAATCTTCTAAAATTACGGCAAAGAGTATAAAAAGCATTACTTATACATCTTTGTAACTTTACATCCGCTTTAAAGCTGTCCCATGATGCATCTGTTTATCCCTATTCACAGTTAAATAGCAGCAATGTCGATTTCAAACCACCCCTTTTACTGTCCAAGCAAAATTCAACTTTACTTCTGCGTGCTAAAATATGTTTTGCATTCGTTGTACGAAGCAATAAAGATAGGTCCAAGATAATTTTTACGAGAATGGGGAGGAATGAAATTTTATCTTTATGCTTAAGTTGACGATCTAGTTAAAGTTGGAAGGATTATGTCTCCAAGTGCAATTCCACGCTGAACACTGCAATCTTTAAAATCCTTCTATTTTCTAGGTGTTAGTTTGTGTTTATTTTTACCAAAACAGTTGATTATCTATTATCGGTAGATAAAGTAAGCTGACTGTACTATTATCTATGTGGAACTCGACAGTTCAGCAGTTTCTTTTGATTTGCGTAGCGATTTTGAAAGTTGATCATATATTCGTAAACCGGAAAACACGTTAAGCCGTTTCTTTTAGTAATTTCGCAGTCTTTAAAAGCACCCAAACCATTTTTTTTCATCACCATCTCATTTTATGTCCCCACTAGTGAGATCCTAGCCCATCCTTCCCTTCCCCATGGATGGATAGGGAGCCGTTCTCCCCTCTCACCTATAATCTACCACGCAGGCTCAATGCAGTTTGGTGGTTGTTAACGATAGCTAATGATGAAGCAGGGACCAACAACGGCTTTACATGCTGAGAATTTGAGCTCTTTGAATTTTTCTGATTTTACGTGAAATCATGAGAAATGCTTGAGAAACATGGTGACTTGTTTAGTGATCGATTGTTGTACAACACAGCGAAATAACCCCGAAAAATGTTAATCTCAAAGGTAAATTATTCCAAATCGATATTCTTGACCTAGGATTTATTTTTGCCAATGCGCTTCGAATTTTAAGCACTAAGTGTGATAATCCTCTTCTATAAACATTTACTTATGTAAGAAGCAAAGATCGAAATAGTTTTCGTTTAACACTAAGGCTGCCTCAAGTTATCGATATTTTGTGTCCACTGTCTATCACAAACGAATATGTATTACTGTTGTTAATGTCCTTTAACAACAGTAATACATATTCGTATATACATATTCGTATAGGTCCCTATAGGACGTTTAGATATGAATAACCTGGGAATGTAATCCCATTTAAGATACTTAAAGGGAATAACTTACTTAACTTACTTTACAGGTTCGGGCCGACTCTTTAATAAGTCGTAAAGACTTTGATAAAGATGGTGTTGGTTTTTAATCTATCCTTCTGAAGATGTAATAAATGTTTGCTTAGTGTAAAAATTATTTTAGAGAAAAATTAAAAACCATTTTTGATTTTGATAAAAAGATATTTGATAGGACGGTTCTAGATATCATTCGTCATATTGATTTGGGAAATCATTTTGTATCTTTGGTTGTCCATTCGTTCGATCAAGATCCACTAAATAGTCACAGATATCTTATTATCAAATGTAAGTATCATTGAAACATATTTGCCTGTAAGATTGAGGTACGAAACGAAATTGAAAAATGTATCGAAGCTAACATTGAGAAATTACTTAAACAAAATAATACTTTTCCGAAGGCAATGAGAAATGTTAAATAAATTATTTGAAATATTTTATTAGTTTTTCTTAAAGAATCGTAGTTTCAGCCATGCAAAATCCCATCCCATCCTATTTTAGTTCTATTAATACTGTTACCAATTAATATTATCCACATCGATATTAATGTTAAAAGCGACATGAAATACATCACTGACACGCATACATAAACAATTTTACACACACAAATGTCATCTTATTTCGGTTTCATTTGACAGCTCGTGTTTGTTGCTCTATTCCGTTGGTATATTTAACTTTATGCTATTTTCTAATAGGTAAAGAGGTTTGAAGTAAAAGTATTTAATATGGTGAAAAAGAACTTTGAGTAGGTAATTGACTGACTTAATGTTTATGTCAATTTTGGCAGTTACAAAACGTTTGTTATCTCCTCCTAAATTACCTTTTTACATTTATTCGAATATTTAAAACCGTAAAATGGATGAAAATGAACACGCAAATCTTGACATTCAATTTAAACGACACCTACAGATCCTGCGACCCTTTCTAACAAAACTATTAGATCAAGATGTAATTGAAATTTGTAAAGCTTGGATTCAGAGACTGTCTATTTGCAAAGAAAATGAGAAACCACTTCGTAACAAATATGTTTTTGCTCTATGCTACCAGTTGGCTACGGGGGTGTTGGAGGAACCATTTATAAAGTACCCAGAAAACAAAGCTTTGGCTCCGATATCTGAAGAATTAGAGAGCGATGTTTCGACTACTGAAGTTGAAGATTTTATAGTCAACTGTGAAGACACTCAAGTTTTATTTAATAATAAAACAATGCCAATTTCCGACACTGACTATCTTTCGCAAGAAACTGAACTATACAGCAGAAGCAAAAGTAAAATTTCTAATGAAGATAACGAAGTATCACAAGACCAGAATAAGCAATCGGTACAATGCAAACAAACGCTTTTCTGTTACACTTGTCCAGAGAACATTAAAAATTGCGACTTCTATATTAAAGGTCAATCTGATGAATACAAATTTAGGGCTAATAACCTAGTGTTGAAATTAAGAGAAATTAAGGGTGAAAATGCACTTTTGCATAGAAAGTTAAACATTTTAAGAGAAGAGTATAAAGTAAGAATTGGTGAAATGCAAGATGAAAGTATCAATAGAGTCGATTGTTGTACTAGCGCATGTTGTCATGCTAGGGATAGTAGTGCTACATTAAACTCTTTAAAAAACAAGCTTCAAGAAGTGCACGAATCCAAGAATACTATGTTTCAAACCATTGATGACTTGAGAGAAAAATTAAACAGTTTTGAAAATATTAAAAAACGGGAAATAGAAGAAATAGTAGATAAACATCAGATTGAAATAATGAAAATAACATCAGCGACTCGTGAAGAAACCAAAGAAATGTACGAAAGTAATCTCGAAGAGTTAAAAACTCATTACGAAAGAATGATTGAAAGAATAGAAAAAAGGGCAAATGACGAAAGGCAAGAGATTATTTCATCTAAAGATGAGATTATAGCTGATAAAGAAAAAGTCATAATTTCAAAAGAGCTTGAAGTAGCACGTCTTAAAGCCCTAATTGAAGATCAAAAGAATCATTTGCATGACATTATTAACAAATTTCTTGAAAAACCTACTGAAGATTTAAACATAGAGAACATGCGAATAAAAGCAGAACAACTTGAAAAACGATTGAATAAAGTAGAAAAGTCTAAAACGAAATGCGCTAGAGTGTACGAAGCTAAATTAGCCCATTTTCAAAGAGAGAAGCATTTGGCGGAATGTTCTTTACAACTTCAGCTTGTAAGACAAAGAGCTCAAGTGTTGAATGAGGTGACCGAGGAGAGCCAATCGGAACTAACTACGGCTTTGAACAAATTAGAGGGTAAATACAAAGATATTGTAGCAAATATGCAAGCAACGGCTATTCAAAGAAGGGTGCAAGATCAGACGGCTATTGAATCCATCTTACAGGTGGCTTGTGGCATGCGGATGGAAGGCTTTACAAATTGTTCGCAAGGCACAAACCACAGTCAATTCCCTAGCAAAACTATGCAAAATCAAAACAGAAATGGGAATCAAATGAATCAGAGTTTTGACAGCGAGATTTCGGCTCTGCTGCACGGCAATAAAGTTGAGAATTTGATTGGTGGCAACACTAAATCTATGGCCGATAGCAACATCATGGCCGGATATTGTCTCGATGGAGAGAGGATGGGAGAACTATTCGAGAGGGTGTACATTCCACAAAGGGACATTGGAGATGGGCCCTTGAAGAAGTAGTTTACAACCGTACAACTATTTGCAGGCCCTTTGTTAGGCCAGTCCTTGTTTGATGTAACGCCAAAGTTTGTTCCGAAATGCAAAGCGAATCCGTTGTAAGTTTGGTGATCTCTAGTGATTAGCGACTCGATTATGAAAATAATATTCCAAATTATGTACTTTAATCTGATATTTTCAGCCAATGCTATATTTACATAATAATATGTTAAACTCATTACACCAATGTAACAAACTAAATGATTTAATCTTTAATTTTGTGTCATTTGTAATATAAGTTTTCTTAGCTGAAATTATAAATGCAAAGTAGTGTATGCATTTCCTCCATATCAAAATAAAGCAACAAATAGATGTGTTTATATGCACAGATGTAGTTCCATGTAGTTTCACGGTCAAGAACAGCGTATTGCATTTAGATTCGGTGTGTCATCGCTGCGAATCTTAAATATACAAAAAACAAAGCTTATATGAACTGATTTGCAGCAGTAACTATTTAGTATGATGTTACCTTAGTTACTTTTTCTTTATTTCATAAAACGAATAGGCCTATCGAAATTTATTATTACTTTAATGGCATATTTATTAGTAGTTTAGGTGTATGATGGCGCAGCGATTTGCGCGATCGGGTGACGATCTTGCATTTTAAACGACCTGCGCAATATATAAGTATGCTTTCGAAATATTTAGTATATTTAAAAAGTTCCTCTTAATAAATGCACGCTCTACGAATGGAGTCCCCGTGCAAATTGTAACCAAACCCAAATAGCCGCAACTACACCTAACGATTTTATTTTAACAATGGAAATCTGACCCGCTGTCTGCAGCGAGTTGCCGTACACTAACGACGAACTAATTGAGCTTTAGGGCTATTTATTATTATTATCGTTGTTATTGTAGCCTTTATTTAAGTAGAGGTGCCATCTCGTGTTGAAAGCCAAGAATTTTGGAGTTCTGTGCTAGCGAAGTGATTAGTAAGTGAGTAATGCAAAAAGTAAATTTTCATCATTATTAATTATGATTGTTATCTTATTCTTTTCTATGCTGGGTTTTGCCTATGACTATTTGCCCTTTATCAAAAGCCTCCACGTACTTCTCTGCTTCTCCCTTCCTGACTCTCTTTGTCCATAGTGCCTGTTATGTCTACCTATATACTCCTAGCTCCTTTTCTGGGGTACCAGTATGTAATGATATTGCTCCACTTGTCTAAACTTCTGATTAAGAACTCCGTCCAGTGTCGTTTATTTGTTAAATTATTTAATCCCTAAAACTGTATTCATCTTTTCCAGTATTCTGCCCTAACATTAAAATGTTTCTTAGTGATTTTTTACAAATGAAACTTTATACAGAAAATTACATCAATCAGATTAAATCCGCTTTCCGTATAGACAGAATACACGGATATTACCCTCCTTCGCAAATCATGCAAAATTGACTATGAAAATCGTACGAGCTAACATTTATATAAGCCCTCCTAGAGACATGGAGCTTCTAGAGAAATCTAGGAGCTGAATTGCCGACAAACGACGTAACCGCACGCCGCCTGGCTGAGCGAGTCAGGAAGCAAAGAGATTCAATTCTAACTTAACTCTCGGAGAATATTTTGTTACACCACATTTTGTAAAACGACTAGGTATAGAACTTCGTTGAAGTGGCGTGCGGTGAACGAAATTAAGCTTTTCAAAATGTGGACCTACGTACTAATAATTATTACCAAAATCATTTACACTTTGAAATCCCAAGGTGTCGATGTGTGTGGGTCACATGTATGTATTGGATATAGTATTTTTTAATGTTTTTTGTTTAAAGTGTGATTCCAATTAATGTTTTGTTTTTCTTCATTTCTATTGTCTTTATTTATATATTTCTATCTTAAACATATTTTTGGCTAACTATTTACCCCCTTATTCATAAAAACTTTTAGAGCATTATTTAGTTAAATATTGTTTTGTCAACGTCACACAAACGTCATTTTGAATTTGAGAAAAAGAGACACAACAATGATTAACTAAATAATGCTTAAATAGTTTTTATGAATAAGGGGGTTAAAGTTTTGTCAGCGTCAGTTGTGTAAGATTTCAAGAAGAAGAAATATTGCTCTTGTCTTGATTTGTGAGTTTCAAAATACCCACCCATGTAGTGTTTTCAGAACACTACAAAGTATAATAATCTTCATACTACTTACGTTCCGACTAGTCTTTCTTTTTGTCTGTGAATTATTTCTAACTTACTCTTTACAAGATAAAAATATCTAAACGTAAACAAAGCATTCAAAATGTTGTTAATGACCTCCTAACTCATTTCATTACATTGTCTGCCTTTAAAACTCCTCATTATCATATCAGTAATAAAAAATAACCTTTCGTCAGCTACTGCCGCATAATCCAAAAATACGTAATCTCAACCGAGTACCGCCAGCTCTGGAAACTCAACTCCCTTCCGGCAAAAGTGTTTTTCATCGGAAATCAATTAATGTCTAACCGATCAGTGCCGGACATTCCATCAGGCGGAGTGTTAAGTCAATTATTACTAAAGTGAATGAGTGAAAAGGGTTCCACCACGATTTAGGAGAGTCAGAAGCATTGTAGACAGAAAGCTATCACTTAGATAAAAGAAAAGGTGAAATCATAGTTTGAGATAAATTAAAACAAAAGTTACATTGAAAAAAAAATTTCTGCTAATAAATATCATTATTTTTTTAATGAAATTTAAATATGAAGAAGAAACAGTTTAACATATAGTATTTTATGAACTAAATACATTTTTTACACATTTTTTAAATGGTATAAATAAAAAAATATAAGATGTGCAAATTCTACCTGCAGCAAGATATTGTAGAAGTGATAAAGTGGCCATAGCTATGTAAAAGAATAACCTTGATATATTTCTACATGAATTAAAATGATGATTAAACAACCACCTAAAGTTTGCGCGTGTCGAAGTTGATTGTGATGCTCCGTCGTTCATTGAATGTTAGCTAATTGAGGGTCTCAACCAGCTTTGTGCCGTTAATTGGAAATGTCACTTCCACTCTGAGCTTTTTAATGCAATATTGTACAGGTACAGAGTCATGGTATTAGACTCACGCTTAAATACTAAGTGGACCTGTATTATCGTACGGTGAGTAGGTAACTAAATACGTATGGGAGCAAAAATAAACCATACTTGAATTTTCTTTTTTGTTAGTTTTGCTACAATTTTAGCGCTATAGAATTGCTGACTTGGTTCCTAAACTCATGCTCAATAGCATTAACATGGATAGGGTTCATTCATGGTACGCGACACACACACCAAGTCCAACTGACTTGGGGTGTGTGTCGGAAACCACCTCGAGTACCTGTCTTCCATCTGCCGTGTTCTGATATGTCGGGTACGCGTGATGAAGACAGAGTTGTACAACCTAGGCTTCGGCTGATTCTCATGCCACTCGAAGATATGGGAAATATTCGACAAAGGGCAGGCTAGACCGTAATTATATACGCTAGTGGGACGGGGCGCTCGGTGGCTCGCCGTTGCATGTGCTTTGAGGATGAAGGGTTGTATTTGAGGATCATGGTGTGGTGCTCAACACAGTTATCCCTGTTTTACATACTATGCAAAATCATATTTAAGTAACCCTTTGCATGGGGTTTTAGGCCAGAGATTAGGGAGACCCTTCTAATTCTTGCTTCTAATTGAGTCAAGGGAAAATAAAAATGGATGGTTGGACTTGTGACTGAATCGCACGGGACGAGCGGAACAGCTATCAACTTTGAAGCATTTCTCAGTTCTGAGTAAGCATTTAAATTCGATGTAAAGTGTTTGAACAGCCTGTAGCGGACCCGCAGCCACTTATGGTACAATAACCTTTCTAATATTGCCTTTTAATTATAGGTTATCAATTCGCCAAGAAATTGCCCTTCAACCCCACCCTTTGGCCCCAAAATTCAATCAAATTTTAATACCGCCATCGCCATTAAACTTTGAACGTCAATTTGTTTTGTGTAACTTCTTAACTGCTATTATTTCTAATTCAAAAAGCGATGCTACACGTTTAATATTCAGAATGTTACTTGAATATAGAAGAATACTACTCACAAATCGACTGTTTTGCCCCATTCTGTGAAGTGAAATAAAAAATGATAAGTAATTTGAACGAAATGTAGAATGGAACCCAAAATGAATCCCTGTAATACCCCTCTTTTTACCAGTGATCCTCTAGATTTCGGGCCATTAATAACCGCCTTTTGAATTGTCAGACCAATACACGAAAGTATAAATCACGTAAACGTGTCTGCGTACTCTCTTATAGAGATATTCGTAGTATCTTTATCATTGAACTTAATTCAATTTTCTTTCTAATGAAATGGAGGCCGTGAAGACGAGTCACGTTCCTAAGTAATGTTGTGACTCCCTTGTAATTGGGTCATAACAGCAAACGGCAAGGAGGCGAATCGAAAAACTAAATAGCTGTTAGAAAGTAGATAAACAAAAATGTTCTATTTTAGCCAGATTGCAATTTGAAAGGGTTTGTTGGGGGTTCGGCTACCCGTCATTTAGAAATCAGCACATTTAACGTTATAACTATGATTTTTCAGGCTACGTAAAGCTTCAAAGGTAGATAATCTTTGTTTTATTTAACTATTATAAAAAAAATACCTTTGTAACTTTTTCAAGTTACAAGTAGGTAGGAGAAGCAACTATGTGCCAACATTTTTACAAGTTTCGCGGTCGTTGTAATGAAAAATCTAAATAACCTAAGACCCTTGCCAAACCACATCAAAGGACGCCGCTCTTAGCAAGACATAAATAGAGAACATAATATATATACAAACAACTACTGAGTAATATAGCGTTTCTGAAGCAGTATATTTACTTGTTACATCCTTGTTACATGTGTTCTTTTTTTCTATTTGTGGATATTGTTACTTCTATTTAAACTGTGCAGTTTCTTGCACCCATTCTTCTCCAAGGCTAAAAAATAAAAATAAAATGGGTAGTTGGTAAAAAATTATTTCGACAATTTAAAACCGCTCTGCAATTTGGCAATTTTTAACCGCCTCTGCGGTCTAGTGGCTAAGACCACCGGTTTAGACCCAGAGGTCCCGGGTGCAATTCCCAGCGGGTGGTATATGTTTGTATACTCGGTTTGGTTGGTGGTAGGGTTTGTTTGTCCGCCTGGCTAGCTACCACCATATTATCTAAATATGTTGCCATAACATCAATGTTTGTAGCATTGTTGTGTTCCGGCAGCTAGAGATAAGATAGCCAGTACCTCACTAGTTGAGGATCCCGGGTGAAGTGCGCTTCCATCATTGGCCTTATCATCACTTAACATCAGGTGAGATCAAGGCACTGTGCTTACCCGTAAGTATAAAAAAAGCACAGATTCATAAGTACTTTACCTAAAAAAATTACTTTGTATCTTTGTAAACTTGTAAATAGTTTGACTATGATGATACCAAAATGGGGAGGACCCCAAACAAAATAAAGTTTTCTGAATAAACATAAAATGCGTTTATTCTGAGGTCTCTCACAATCTACAATCACTTATACCGTAACACTGATACAACGAGGGTTTGATTGATATCTGCGGGCAGGCCCCGAGTTGATAACATTTATTTGGATAGATCCTCACTCCGAAGGGCCTGTGTCGTCAATTTCGTGCCCTTAGGCTGCCACCAACCGCTATATATATGTGTCAAAGGCCCGGTTCCAGTGAGAAATGTAGACCGACTTTTAATTAATTCTGATGTGTAAGTATATAAATAGTAATATATAAATAATATATAAGTAATATATAAATACTTTTGGCGGTGTTTATTTTAGGCTAAAAAAAAAATTATATCGATTGATTTGTATTTTTTTAGAGCCTTCTGAATTTTTACTCAGCTGTTCTCGTTTGAAGACTATTCTTAAATCCAGACTGGTGGTAGATTGATTAGTTTCGGTTACTAAAACAATTTTAGCGTATTTTCGATGCATACCCCGGCATTGGGATCGCCAACCCGCATTCTTTACCTTTAAATTGTAGCGATGACTTGATATTACTTTTTATTATTACTGCGATTAATATTTGAATTTTTTTATACTTAGTTTTGACGTCAATGATTGCATGTCAAGGCCTAAGCTTTAATCGAGTAAATGATTTGACTTTGATTTTGAAATGAAATGAAATGAAATAAT
The DNA here is from genome assembly GCA_949315975.1 of Eudonia truncicolella. Taxonomy (NCBI): domain Eukaryota; kingdom Metazoa; phylum Arthropoda; class Insecta; order Lepidoptera; family Crambidae; genus Eudonia; species Eudonia truncicolella. Next base: position 1,279,624 of record OX438826.1, on the reverse strand, counting down.
TTAATCACTGAAAATAGAGTAGGTACAAAAGGTGGTAACTCATATTAGGGTTCGTCTATTTTGCCAACGCAGGGCATGTGAATAGAGATAATTACACAAACAAAAAAAAAAGTTAAAAAGTTAGTGAAATAAAATAATTAATTAAGTACCTATACATTAAGGCCAAATAGCCAATTTAATATACGTCACATTATACCAAACAAGATTAAATGATAATAATAATTAAGTACTTATATTGTATTATATTCGTTGTATTAAATTCATTGTATTAAATTACATTATATACTACAATATGTCAATATTACAATTTAGAAAATCTTTAATAGAGTAGAAACATTTTATTTTAAGCCAGTTAGATAGTTTTCTTCTAAAAGTACTTATATTCATTTCGGTTAAGGAGTGAGGTAACTTATTATATATTTTTATACAACTGGGATAACAATTTCTCTTATATAGTTCTGTCTGCTTAATTTAACTGTTATGTTACATAAGCAGCATTCAACCTGCCTGGTGTTAAGCAGCCCACGCAGCCCATTGACGCTTGCAATACCAAGTATTCTTCTCTTTTACAGAGTTTACTGTTTGCCGCCTACGGCTTACAGAGTCACCAGACATCTTTGGCGGCGAGAAACCTAAAAACTTCTTCAAGCCTCAATTGAAACATAATCAGGGTGTTTTAAGAGGGTTGCCATCACTCAAGAGGTTTCCCTTAGTATTATTTATTTATATTTATTTGTTAGTTATACTATAATTATTTATGGTGCACCGACGCGACGACAAGCCCACTTCAAATTTATATATTTTGTGTCCATCCAAAGATTGAAGGAGCACGATTTTTTTAAATTCATTTATAAACTAAGCATTACCTACATTAAAAATTGTTTTACAAAAAGGTAAAGCTTAGAATAATTAAAGTTTTACCGTAAAACAAAAGGCAGAAATAGGTATTAAGTAAGTTGGTCGCCATGCAGTCGGATTCATGGTAACATTCTAACACCAGGCATATAATATTTTATTATCAAATCCACCAATAGCTTAGATTATTTAAGTTTTACCGTAAAACAAAAGTACTTATAGGCAGAAATAGGTATTAAGTTGGTCGCCATGCAGTCGGATTCTTGGTAACATTCTAACACCAGGCATATAATATTTTATTATCAAATCCACCAATAGCTTAGATTAATTTAAGTTTTACCGTAAAACAAAAGTACTTAAAGCCAGAAATAGGTATTAAGTTGGTCGTCATGCAGTCGGATTCTTGGTAAAATTTTAACACCAGGCATATAAAATATTTCAATATCAAATCCACCAATAAATTAAACCTGAATAGAGCCTTATAAAAGTATATAATGTTCTGATAAAATGAGGCTTATATCTAATACGGCCGCGTGATATCTCACCAAGTCGAAAACCTAATCAGTCGCAACTGCGTGTCGTATTTCAAACTGCTTTATACGTCGAAGCTTTGAATGAAACAAACCAAGTCAACGCAGTTTAAAAAGCATCTTCTGATCATTATTTCAATGAAATAAGGTGTAAAATGGAGTGTTTTTTGTTTGGGCGATGTGTAGATTTTTGTATTACGTATGCTGTAAGCCCGAAAGCTTGTGAGGGTATCGGGGCTATACGCTAATTTGGAGACATGCCAGATTAAGGGGGAGTCTTTCGAGAATATACCTAAGATAAACTTTAGCCCCTTTACAAATAAACAAGAATAAGGTCCGAATAGTTATTCCGTGTTTTGTCTCTTTTACTCTAATTTTAAATGACGAGAACAAAGCATGGAATAACTATTCCGACCTTATTTTTGTTTATTTGTACCTACACATTAAAAAAAATAACATCATTGAATCTTTTTCTTTCGCTAAATGAAATTGTCTTTGTCAAAGATTGAATGGGTATAAAATCCAGTAAAAAATCAATGTAAGAGTACAGAACTGAGTACTGAAATGAATAATAAATACATATACAATTGAAAAAGATATGAAGTTTGTGATGTATATTTATTGGTTTTGTCGTGACTTAGTGAGTAATGTCTGAAAGTACTGGTGTGATTCCAAAATATGTGGAACACCTCGAGAGACAGGAAAGAACCTCCAAGCGTCCTATTACCCCTAAACTAAGCTAACTAACTAAGAAGCTCGATGGCGGAGGAGTTCAATGGTGCAGTGGTTGACGCGCCCGGTCTGCGAGTGCTGAGGTTAAACAACGTTCGCAAAGGCCGGTCACCGGATGGGTGACCACAATTTTATCATCTCGAGCTCCTCCGTGCTTCGGAAGGCATGTAAAGCCGTTGGTCCCGGCTGCATTAGCAGTCGTTAACAACCACCAATCCGCTATGGTCTCGCGGGTGGTTTATGGCCCGTTCTCCCTATTCATCCGTAGAGAAGGCTAGTGCCCCAGCAATAAAGACATAAAATGTGCTGATGTTGATGATGATGAAGTAAATGGTGATGAGTAGCTGAATTAGATAGATGTCTTAATGAGGGAGTGAGTGTTCTATGAATGTGTTCTAATCTGATGATGAGCAGGTAGATGAAATAGGTAAATGGCGAAGTGTGAATGTTCGATAAATATCTTTTAAATCTTAGTCCGTATATTTGAAAGAGAGTCTCGCTTCTCCTTAAGAGGTAGATACTTGAAGCCGATACGTCTCTAATTAGTCCCGTGCGACACAAAGGCGCTGACAAACGGCTGCCACTTGGGGGATCGCCAGTTCACAGCCAGACTGCGGCATCAATCTCGGCTGGCACGCCACTTGGAGCTCGGAGGAATTTCGGCATGTGAAATGGAATTGTTCGACGAAAGACAGAAATCTGAAGGGATTTGTTCTGATTTCGTTTCTTTATGATCAAAAATTATTTAGCTAGATAGATAGATAACATTTTTATTGCAACACTGTAAAACATAAACATGAACAAAAGAAAAAATAATAATTTACAAAGTTACAATTTGGCGGTCTTATCGCTTTCATGCGATTTATGCCAGACAACCAGTCGGATGGAGAGAGCTAATAAACTGTAAGATCAGAGGTGAAACTATGAAAACATACGTAGGTATACAGATAGGTACCTCAATGGTGATTGACATATTGAATATGCGTGGAACAGAATTATTTTAGGTTTAATAACCAATACTATCGTCAAAAGAAAGGTCTGGCAATGGGTTTACCTTTAAGTCCACTAATGGCGGATATTTTTAGGGATTATTTTGAACGTAAACATATTGTGAACGAACCCAATATTCAGTTCTATTATCGTTATGTCGATGACGTAATTATTTGCTGGACCTGTACTAGTCGTCAAATTGATACCTTTGTCAAAAAAGTTAATACGGATCCACCCTAAAATTAAATTTAAACTAGAACAAGTCCCTAAACTTTTTAGATTTAACCATAACCAGAGTTAATAATAAACTAGATTTCCAAATCTATCGTAAACCCACACAAACCGATACAACTATCCCCGCCACTTCTTGTCCATTACAACAGAAACTAGCTGCCTTCCGCAGCTACGTCCATAGATAATTACGTCAAAGAACTTAATATTATTTATCAAATCGCGATTTCTAACGGTTATTCAAAACAAATAATTGATAGTTTCATTAAAAATAAGCAGAATAAAAGGGTTCGTTCACTACTTTATGCATGTCCCCCAGACCACGTCCACAAATATGTAGGTAGTCTGACTTATGTAGGCCCTATTTCAGATAAAATCGCTAATATCCTTAGAAAAAACAAAATCTACGTTACTTTTAGCACAGACCAAAATGTGCATCATCTTTGTAACGGTAAAGATCGTTTGGAAAACTCAAAAAAATCCGGTGTTTATAAGTTAATTTATAACGACTGTGATGGGGTCTATGTAGGTCAGGCAGGCCGAAATTTTGACATTAGATACAAGGAACATGTTGCCGCGTATAGGAATGGCCATCTAGATAAATAACATTTCGCAAAACATTTAATTGATACCGGCCATTCCTTGTGCGACAATAACAGTTATAATAATATTTTGCATGTTTTAATAAAAGCTTCCAGTTGTGTGTGTTGGAGCAATAGGAAGCCACTTGAGTTTTAAACAGTACTCAGAAACTTGGTCATATTTGCGCAAGCCGAATATGAACCGAATACAAACATTTTGACGACGATCAAATTTATTTAGCTGGTCTTTTGTGAGATCAAGATAGCAGGCGTCAGCATAATCTAGAACTGGAAGACGCAGAGATTGCGCTAGCGCAATTTTAGTGGCAGTGGGTAAAAAGTTGCGCAGCCTCTTCAAGGATGCTGACGATGCGTAAGGCTTGCGGCTAACAGCTTGCAGTTGTCGTTTAAATATTGTATTAAGTGATCGATCGTAAAGCTAAAAGAATTTCAAAGTAAACGGTGTTGAAGGCATTTCTGAAGTCCAGCAGAGTTAGCACAGTTAAGTGGCCGTTTCCATTCCAAGGCGAATTTCGTCGGTGATCTTAACCAAAGTATTAACGGTGCTGTGGCCTGGACGGAAGTTGGATTGGAATGGGTTAAGGAGATTATGACGAGAAACGAACTTACTGATTTGGTTGTGGACAAGGCCACTCGAGGACTTTGGATAGAAAAGGAAGAATGGAAATGGGTCGGTATTCAGTAAATGATTTAGGGTTACTTTGTTTGGGTAGAAGAATTATTTGAGCGTCTTTCACTTGGTCACTTTGTTTATTGGTAACAATACCATGCGACCTAAGAAACTCCAAACTTTTGAAGTGTCGATATTTTCTACTGAGATATGTATGTGGCGGCGTAAAGCATCCCTACACGCCCTATTGCAGCGATTACGAACCTTAGAATATTTTTCTCTATTGTGGTCATTTGGTAGAAGCTTAAATCTGCTTTTCGCAGTGGCTTTTTTTTGCATCCCCACCTTTATATCGTCAGTTAGCCATGGTGCAGGAAGGTGCTTGATCTAAACAGCTCGAAATGGTGCATGCTTGTCATACAGTTGGGTTACAAGTGAGAAAATTTTAATTTGTTCATCAACAGACTGAACGTGTACAACGGGAAACCAATCGATATTACAAGCGTCATTACGGAATACTTTTTGTTCCATACCACTAAAATTGCGCTGAAGAATGACTTGGGGTTTTGCTTTAGGAGGACGAACTTTATAGGACAAGAATATGAGGTCATGATACGAAATAGCGTCGGCCGAGCATTTACCGTGCTTCGCAATATGCTGTGACGTAGGGGGTTTGAAAAAAAAACACCCAGTCCACATAAACAATAATATATTAAGCAAACTATCTATAGTTTACGATACAGGTCTATAGGGTCGAATGGCCCGTCTAATAATGCCTCCGCAGTCCGGTACTTCCCTGCAACGGCTGTACTGCAACCGGCGAAGAGCGACGTGGTGGAAGGGGAGCTGCCAAGCCTCAAGCTTCAAAGCTGATCCTTGGACCCCAATCGGGGTTAACACTTTTTTTATTAACGAAAACACGCCAACAATGCGTCTTGTGGGAAATGTAACTTTTAAACTTTTGTAAAAGCAAATATAACGTCTACGTCGTAACGTCTTTACGAGACTATCTGCCAGCCTTTACACCGAGCGACGTGCGCCTGCTTTGGGATTGCGTGGCTTAATGAATCTGCTAGCGGTCACCTTGCGCACAGAGACGTTAGTAAAAAAAACGAACCGGTCCTAGCTGGAAACAAAAGATCGCTGCGGGCGGTACAGTCACCACTTTACAATACTGTACAATATTTAAGAATACTTTATTATTATTTACTTATTAATTATTAACTTTAATATTAGTTTTATTATTATTATTAGGTATCATGTAACTGCAACGTTACAATGCTGGGGAGATGAAACTATTAATAAGTCAAAAAGCGATGGAGTGAAGTTCGGAGAATGATGGATGGCAGTTAGTGATAAAATACATAAGTTATTAGAAGTGATAACTGACTGAAGCGAAGTAGCGCGAGAATCGTTCTTAAGTAGGCAAGTATTGAAGTCGCCCATGATAATTGAATGGCTGTAGATAGGAATTATTTCATCAAGTAGTTTCTCAAATGATGTGAAAAAAATTACATTTGAAGATAGGCCGTACTTAGAGACGTCAATTAAGTTTTAATGACAATTAAGTCTCTTGCTGTCACTTTCTTATGTGTAGTGCTAAATAGAGAAGGACATACATTTAATTGTCATTAAATCTTAATTGACGTCTCTGAGTACGGCAGTTAGATAGGTAAAATTGACTACAACAGCCATTCTTAAAGTCACGTGTAACTTATAAACATTGTACTAATCTCAGTCATTGCAGACAAACCTTCACGTCTTTAGCCCTTATATCTACAGATTCATGCTTTAGCCCGTAGTAATCCTTACCTGAGAAGCTATTAATGTTACCATAGTAACGGAGGCTGCGTTTATGTTGACAGAAATGGCAGTAGAAAACCCCCCTTAATTCCGCGGTGCTTTGGGTTACCAATTTCAGGATCAATTTCATCAGGATTAGAAAGCGCTTACACGTGGAAAGGATTTTTGTTAAACAGCCTTTTGTTGGAAACAAATTACAATTTGGAATAGTGTTGAAAGATTTTTTCTTCTAGCGGGATTTGAACCCGCAAACTCTGACGTACTGAGTTAGGTGCAATTCCAATTTATTATAGCGGCCCGTCCCTGCTTCGCACGGGCAAACTTATTATTTTTTTTTAATATTAGCCTATACTCATTACTCAGCGCTAATGTAGCATTCTAATGGTGAAATAATTTTTTAAATCGGTCCAGTAGTTTTTGAGTTTATTCGTTACATACATACATACAAAAATGCAAAGGTTTCCTCTTTATAATATTAGTATAGATAATCTTTATTTCAAATCCCGATCGTGGAAAGTTTTTTCAACATCTTTCCAAATTGATATTATTCGCAGCAAAATTTGCTTCGTTCTTCTTCTTTCTTCTTTCTTTAAATTCTCTGGAATTTCTACATCGTTTTGTTGATCTATGTTTCTGAATTACAATTTGGCCGCAACAGTTCTCGTGAATTCCAAGGTAATGATAAAGTTCATAAATAAATGTCATTTCTTCTTCACACAAGATCCTCAATTACTGAAGCACTGGCTATCTTATCTCTAGCTGCCGGAACACAACAACGCTAAAAACGTTGATGTTATGGCGACATATTTAGATAAGATGGTGTTAGCTAGCCAAGCGGACCAACATGCCCTACCACCAACCAAACCGAGTACACAAACATGTACAGCCGCACTGGGAATCGAACCCGGACCTCTGGGTCTGAGACCGGTGACCTTAATCACTAGACCATAGATGCGGTTACGTCTGTTAAAAGGACTGTCTCGATGCTTACATTCTTTAGGTATTGGACATCTGCCAAAAAATAACTTAGTCAAGGATTACTACGACGATTGCGTTTTCTTGAAAATCGAATACTGAAAGAAGAATAACACAGATAACAAAAAACACATACCTATATATTCCTACTCAGTCACAATAAGGTTTTATTTCACGAAACGTCTCACTGATGGACACATCAGTCACGGTAAACCATGTGTAATATGCTGGGCCTTTCCTGTTTTTCCGTCATGTCATTTTGGAGAGTAATGCCAGATCTACGTCGTGAGATTTACATCGCAAGCAAATATACCTAGGTAGTTGCTATCTAAATAAAAGTCACCGAGAGTCCATGCCGATAAAAAGCAATTTATTTTAACAACTTACCAACCTTTCTATCATCTAACAAATCCCTGAGACCCAGGGGGCTATCCTCAGCGGAGATACATGTTTGTGTACTTGGTTTGGTTGGTGGTAGGGCTTGTTTATTCGCCTGGACAGCCACAACCATCGTTTCTTAATCATGGCTTGATCAATCCCCAGGCTTGCACAGTTTCGATCTTAACCGCACCAACTGAAAGTTCTATACTGTAGCCCCGCAACGTAATGATCGTGTTAACCATCAGATGAGAAAGAAACCAAGGTTTTCCCGTAGCAATAGAATACAATCTTTGAATTCTGAATACCAGTACTTATCTAACGCTTCAAAAGCTTCATCATCATCAGCTCATTTATGTCCCCACTGCTGGGGCACGAACCTTCCAAATAGATGGATAGGGAGAACGGGCCGTAAACCACCACGCGGGCCCAGTGCGAATTGGTGGTTGTTACTGCAGACTGCTAATGCAGCCGGTGGCTTTACGTGCCTTCCGAAGCACGGAGAAGCTCGAGATGATAAATGTTTGGTCACCCATCTGATGAAAGGCCTTTGCGAAAGTTGCTTAACCGCAGCACTCGCAGACCGGGCGCGTTAACCACTGCGCCGTCCAGCTCCTCTCAAAAGCCTCTTCAAATGCTTAGCTAAACCATTTCCCAATTCTATTGCAACAGTTAAGCTACGAGATTCAACGGAAGTATAATCATTCCATCCGAATCTGCAATATTGAGGTTCGATTCCACTGAAACTTAGACTGCAAGCTAAACTTTATAAGTACTCAACATTTGTACGTGAAACTTAGTACTAGTCATACAGGTATCCTATCATTTTACCAAACTCGATCCACATTTTTTTTTACAATTTTCGCAAATAATAATTTATTTGTCAATTTAACTTCTCTTCCCACTTACGATTCGTGTGTTCATTTATTTACGTACGATACAAAAAAAATACAACAACAAATTTTTGATTGCATGCTACTGCATGCATGTATGGTGAATTTACTTTAACACCGGGTTGTTAGGAAAAACCAAATGCGAAAAAAGGAAAATGTTGACTTGTGCTATTTAATGATACTTTAATATAAACTATTAAATTGTTATAATTATTTGTCGGACACTTAACACGTTACGTCCCTCGTAAAAAAGAAATTTACTATTCGATCAGTTTTTAAAGTATACCATTTTATATATTGTAATTTGTCGAATGATTATCAATTTCTCCTAAACACGTTTCACAACGTTTGGTTAAAAATAATAATTTGCCAAAAGAGTTTTGTGAATCATTTGTTGCCCGGTTAAATACCAGTCACGGGACGGATATTGGAGCGGGCGGCGGTCTCGGCCATTTGCGGTCGTACTGAGGCAGCACAGTGTAACCGACGACAGTGGGTTCACTAAAACATACTGTACAGAGTATAACATACTGTTTTACAGTAAAGAGCATACCTATGTACTAATTGTTAGAGTTCTGATTTCCATAAAGTATCTATAGACAAACTGTCCACGCACGAAAGGCGTGCAAGGGGCGAAGGGCGAACGTACAATACAGTCCACTCATATCGTTTATCGGAGTTCCATTGACCAACCCCGAACACAAACATTGAACCGCCTCTGTGGAGTAGTGGTTAAGACGGCGCTGGTCTCAGACCCGGAGTACAATTCCTTGCGGGTGGGTACATTTATGATCTGAGGTGGTAGGCCTTGTTTTAAGTCCACCTGGGTACCTACCACCATCTTATATGTCGCCATAGCATCAATGTTTTTAGCATTGTTGTGTTCCGCTGGATAGAGATAAGATAGCCAGTGCCTTATTAGTTGGGGAAAAATAAATATTTCTGAGGTCAGAAATATTTTTTTATTAATTTGTTTAAAAAAAAAATATTGACCCAAAGCTGTGTACAAATAAGGAACTCAATGTTTGATTCTCCAACAACTTATTAGGAATAGTCAATAACACCTAGCACTGAACAGCTCTATAAATTCTACTAGACATTTACTACTTTTAGTAGAAACTTTTCTTAAAATTAATTCTGTGTGCACTTGCAGTTGCAACATTAAGGCCAAGCTTTGGCCTAAACTGGGATCTAAGCGCTTAAGATCCCCGTAAGAGCCTCCGGAACATGGAATGGAAATTCGAAACGGCCAGAGGCGTCCAGATTTGTAGGCTATTGAAAATGGCTAGTGGTTAAAATCGATGTGAATCTACCGGCAATTTAATATGAAGGTTTTTCACCAGACGGGTTATCCAAACCAAATGTTTCAAGATCCTCCTTGATTCGGGTGGGTTTTTTTTTAGAGAGAGTTTGGTGATGTCCTCAGGCCGCCTTTTTAGCGTTACCGGACTTTTTAGGGGCGGCAAGAAACTTCAATGACTTCTCAAGCTTTTTTTTGTGGAGAAAGTTTACTGATTGTTTCAGACGGCATTTTCAGCTTCACCGGGTTTTTTTGGGAGCGGCGAGAAACTTAAAGGGTTCCTCAAGCCGTATGAAACGAATCACCTTCGGAGGTTCTCTAGAGGGAACGAGGGGGGCACTAGTGCGTGTCCCCGTGCCCTACTAGATTATCCGGGGGGTTGAGATCGGATCGGGTTCCTCAAGCCGTGTGATCGAAACGCCGCGCCGTCAGAAGTCTTCAAAAGGAAAGGCAACACGCACTAAGCGTATCCCCGTTCCTTACTAGATTCTTTGAGGGCTTCGGATCGGATGGCTGTTGCTCCTTGGTTGTTGTCGTAAGAAAGTGGTCGTTAAAACCCCACCACATTACTCGTAGGTTATGTACCGATCACACCATGGTTGATGTTAATGGCTGACAAGTTTTTTTTATAATACGATTACAATGCCAATAACCTTATCTGACATTATAAACTGTAAACTTTAATTTTATGAATGAAATATCAGAAAGTTTGATGTTTTGAGAAATAATTATTTAAACGAACCTTGAACAATGTTCAACAAGTAGGGGTAATAGCCGCTGTTTGAAGGTTAAACTAGATGCTGTCCAAATTTTTCTGTTATTCATCTACATTTACTATGTGTAAGTCTATGTCATATATTCATTACATCATCACCATTCATTGTATTTCCCCACTGCTGGGGCACGAGTCTTAAACGGGCCATAAACCACCACGCAGGCCCATGCGGATTGGTGGCTATTAACGACTGCTAATGCAGCCGGGACCAACGGCTTTACGTGGCTTCGGAAGCACGCAGGAGTACGAGATGAGACATTTTTGGTCACCCATAAGATAACTGGTCTTTGCGTATTTTGTTTAACCTTAGCAATCGCAAACCGGTCGCTTAGCCACTGCGCTATCGAGCTCCTGCTACTGCGAAATTTTAGTATGTAGTTAGAGTAGTAGGTACTATTAACTATGTGCCCAGCCCATTATATAAGTACTTATATATTGGAAGTGGTACAATCAAATATTTGGTTACTATTTACTTTTATTTATTTATTTATAACTAGCGGCCCGCTCGCGACTTCGTCCGCTTGAGTGAATACCCGTATCCTATAGAACCCTAAAGCAGCGCCACCCCGGGTCCAATTATATGCATGTATTATACATATAAACCTTCCTCTTGAATCACTATCTATTAAAAAAACCGCATCAAAATTTGTTGCGTAGTTTTAAATATCTAAGCATACATACATAATAGGGACAGACAGACCGCGGGAAGCGACTTTTTTGTATACTAAAATTAGGTACCTACACAAAACAAATTACAGTTATAATCATTAAGAAATATTATAACACTTCAATTCTTACTTAATTACATTCCTAAATCCTATGTTTTGCTAAATCTATTTGAATACTATCATTCTTTGTCGGAACTACGAGTAATTATAAATATTTAATTATCTCCTTTTAAAATGCTAGAAGCAACAGAAATATCACCACAATATGTTTCCTGTCTGAAAATACACAGCAAAACGCTGCAATGAAAAATTGCCAGCACATAAAAGCAATTTGGGATTACCTGGCTTACACATTGTATTGTATTGATTTTGTTTTCGCCTATGCTAAATATTGAAAGCTGATAAATAAATGACTTTTATTTTATTTATTGTTTTGTCCTATTATAGTAATAATAACTATATTATGATAATAATACCCACTTCGATTCTAGAAGGCGATGGCCTTTATAGTGACGACGGCGACGACGGCGACGCGACGACGAGAATCTTAGTGACTTTGATTGAGCTTTGTTTTTCGAACAACGTCTTATCTTTTTATATAATAAATGTATTAATCTTATTAATAATGTAGTGTCCTTGCAGGTTCCATGATGGATTTTAAAAGCATAGGCGACATCATGCATTTGTACCAAATTAAACCAATTGAATTTGAGTGTAGCTTTAGGGGTACAGAGACCCGCAAAGGAGTCCACTCCTTCAAAGTAAGACTTACGCATATATTATTATTCGTTCAGAATAAAACATGGCGGTGGCATCGCAGATATTATAATAAAAACATTTTCCCCATATTTTTATTAATATTACCCAGTTCCGCTCCCCTCCACGCGTTCTCCCATGAATACTAATTGCGACCTGTGATTTTGGCGTGCGCGTTGATAAACATCGTGTGATTTTAGTGTGACCCGTTCCCGCACTCGTGCTTTCAATGTGAGTAATAGGGAAACTGTTGGTTTTGGTCTACCAGTTCGAATAGAGTAGAGTGCCTAGCTAGTGCAAGGCTATCACCATCCGATCACGTTAACTCAACGAGAATTTGTACTGCATTGAGAGTTTAATTTAACATTCGATCACGTTCATGAGCAGCGCCTCCTGGTGACAAACGAGAATATAAAAATTCCGCCATACAAATTACTGTTGTAGCTAACAAAACCGAATACAAATTTTTGTTGTAGTTAACAAAATGGAGTAGTGAATAAAACTCGCACTCCGCACCCAATTGCTGCAGTGCTTCGTACCATTACTGTACACACGCCTGCACATCAACCTACCACAAACTGTTAAATTTCTTCAATAGACTTTGAACTTTATGCCCTAAATATATGGTTTAAAATGTATTGAAGAAATTTGACAGTTTTGGATAGTTTGATGTGCAGGCGTCTGTACTTTCGAGTGCGAAACATCTAAACTCTGCTTCTGTTTAACATTAGGAAAAGCAAAGTCATTTACCAACCTTACTTAAAAAATTATTCATCATCGATTGCCTGTTAACGACCCCCCTCTAGCCTTAAGTCCCCTTTAGACACTAAGGGGCTTATTATTATTAATAAACAAAGTGTAAGCTTGGAGTAGTTACTCCGTGTTTTGTCTCTTTTACTCTATTAAGAAATGAAATTTACATGACGGGAACAAAACACGGAGTAACTACTCCAAGCTTACACTTTGTTTAATACGGGGGGGGGTAAAGAGCTTAATAAACAAAGTGTAAGCACAGATTAAAGTAGTTGAAATCTTGGAGTAGTTACTCCGTGTTTTGTCTCTTTTACTCTAATATGAAATGAAGTTTACATGACGGGTACAAAACACGGAGTAACTACTCCAAGCTAAAACTTTGTATATTAATACGGGGGTTATAGAATGGGGAATCAAAACTGCGCTAGTCAACTTTTAGCAAATTTATTATGACATATTACCAAAAAATCTACTAAATGATTATTTCTAACGGATACTTGGCCTTCATCTTACCTAATGCTTAAGTGATGATAGGGCCGAAGATGGAAGCGCACTTCACCCGGAATCCTCAACTAGTGAGGCACTAGCTATCTTATCTTTAGCTGCCAGAACACAACACTACAAACATTGATGTTATGGCGACATATTTAGATAAGATGGTGGTAGCTAGCCAAAACCGAGTACACAAACATTGGTCTTGACCACTAGACCACAGTGGCGGTTGCTGTCCTAGGGAGGCTACTTTCGTTGCTGATTGTACAGTGAGCGCTATTTCACCCATGAGTGCACAGCCGGCACTAAAACTTCATCCTATAGGTGTGTAGGTGCAGAGTCCCCCCATGTCCCCGCTAATTTTAGAAGCGATGTCACATCCGTCCTGCGATAACGCTGTTATGGCCGCGCGACCTTTGCAGGCGCCCGCGCGCAGGGACGGCTTGGCTGGAAAGGAATGGGGCCCGCTGAACTGCACCACATATTTTCCATGCAGCTCAATGGCGCACTAATTAACGCGCTAGGGCCACGATTGCTGAAGTTAAGCCACTTTCGCAAAGGTCGGTGACCAAACAATTTTAATTTTGAGCTTCTCCGTGCTTTGGAACTTTTGGAAGGCACTTAAGCCATTGGTCCCGGCTGATGCATTAACAGTTTTTAACAATCACCAATCCCCTCAGTGCGTGGTGTTTTCATCTTTAAGGAAGCTGTGCCCCAGCTGTGGGAAGATATTTGCTGAAGTCGAGTAAATTAACCTTGGCACCCGATTATTATTATTTTTTGTGTGTGTTTGATTATGATGTAGGTAGTGGATAGTAGTAACGCTAACTTTATTTGTACCTAAAACATAGCACAAGTAATTTAAATAAAAACTGAAATAATAATGTAGGTCTGTACGGCGTGAATATTTTCGTCGCATATAGGAACTTTTTTAATTTCATTTTATAAACATATTATTTTACGGTGACTTTTGGGACATAAATATTAGTGCCGCTTGTCCCATGGGACTACTGGGAGTCTCAGTTGTCCCATGATGGTACAACTCAATGGGACTAGAGGGTACTAGACTAGTAAGACCCTTAAAGTATCACATTAGGGCAGATACAACTAAATAATACTTTTAGAGGTGTTATAACACGGTTGGACTAAGTGGGTTACATAAAAGAAATGGCACCAGTAGTATTCCAGTGTCCCAGTGGCCCAGTCGTCGACACGCGACACAACTTTCGTCGCCAAAAAATTTTTTTTTTATGCGGTGTTTGTTTTGTTTTTTGATGTGTAACACCTTTCCACTCGCTTTATACACATATATTATAAGCAATTTGTTGGAGTGATTTCGTGAAATGGGACGGAAGTATGTAACAAGCACTTAATGGCTCCCGGCTCGAAGATTAATGGGAAGGCGTAGGCGGTGCGAGTAATACAACGAGCGAGTTTTAACGAATTTACTTGTTGAATAAAGTTACAATGATGAGCAAATTGAAGTGATTTAAATCGTATGAACGGCGCGCGTGCTCCCGCGCCGTACACCTAGTCCAGACTGTGTCGGTCCGCCGGGCGCGGGCGTGCGGTGAGGGCCCGCGGTGAGGGGCGGCGCGTGTGGCGCGGAGTGCGGTGTGCGGAGCGCGGAGCGCGGGGCGCGGGGCGCCTGCGCGGGTGCTAGCGCTGGCTTGCGATTGCCACGCGCAGGCGGCGGTGGCGTTAACATGCTGCCGGCCTTGGAACACCCTGTTCCAACAGTGGTAGAGGCACCAGCCGATTGAACGCTCTCCGAAGGGTTCCTGATGTGGTGTGCACGTCTGCGACGCGCGCGATCTCGTCGGTGCCAGGGTAGAGGCGTGTGATCCGCCCGAGCAGCCACCGGTTGGGGGGCGAGCGGTCATCTTTGACGAGCACCATCTGGTCGAGGCGTAGCTCTCCATCGTGCTTGCGCCATTTGTTTCTTTTCTGAAGTTCTGTAACATACTCCTTATAGAATCTGTGCCAAAAATGTGTCTTTAGACATTGTACTCTCTTATATCTTGTGAGAGTTGTGATGTTCTCTCTCTCCTCGTTCTGTACCTGGGGAGTGAGCAGAATTGTTCGTCCCATGAGAAAGTGTGATGGAGTTAGAGCGACTAAATCGGAAGGATCGGAAGATATGGGAGTGAGAGGCCTAGAATTGAGAATGGCTTCTACTTGTACTAATAAAGTTGTCATTTCCTCGTAGGTAAGATTAGCTAGACCTATGACCCGTTTTAAGTGAAATTTAATTGATTTGACAGACCCTTCAACTAGACCGTTAAAATGGGGGCTATAGGCCGGTGAAAATTTGAATTCTATTTGACTTTCTGCTGCATAAGTTGAGATTTCAGTAGATTTCAAGTTTATAAATTTTGCTAACTCATTACAAGCTCCTACAAAGTTTTTTCCGTTGTCGGAGAAAATCTTTGCAGGCCTACCGCGGCGGGCGATGAATCTATTCAGGCAGGCGAGATACCCGTTTGTAGTTAGCTCGGTGACGAGCTCGATGTGTACCGCTCGCACTGCTAGGCAAACAAAAATACATATATAAGCTTTTTGTAATCTACAACCTCGCCCTTTTCTGTCCGCCACCATGATGGGACCAGCGTAGTCAACAGCTGTGTTCTGAAATGGAAAATCAGAGTGCAATCTCTCCTTAGGAAGGTTTCCCATTAAAGGTTGAATACTTCTACTAGAAAATCTGCAACAAGTGATGCAAGTACGTGCAACCTTCCTAACAAGATTGCGTCCCCCGATCAACCAGAATTTTTGACGCAATGTTGCTAACATCAGCTGTGGCCCAGCGTGCAATAATAGTTTGTGATAGTTTTCAACAATGAGTTTTGTTATATAATGATTTGCATGTAAAATAATGGGATGTTTTGTGTGATATGTATAATTGGAGTTAGAGAGCCTTCCTCCGACTCTCATTGTGCCAGTTTCGTCCAAAAATGGGTTTAAATTTAATAAATGATCCCTTAGAGGCAACGCGTCTTTCTTATGTAAACATAAGTATTGTTTGCTAAACATTTCTTTCTGAACCAAAGCACACAAAAAATTTTCTGCACGGGTTAGTTCAAAAATTTGTAAATATTTAGTTAATTTATCATTTGGGTGACGACAGTTATGCAAAAATCTGTAAACATATGCAAATGTATGTTGTAGTTTAGAATAGTTTGAAAAACGTTTAACATTAATAGCTGAAGTATCATTAATGAAATGACAAAGTAACTTTGTTTCAGGTAAGTTGTCATTATTGTTGTTTGGTTGTGGCGGCATGACTATATCAGTGTTATGTAGGAAGTCTGGCCCTGAAAACCACAATTTGTTATGTATCAGTTGTTGAGCGTTCAAGCCCCGGGATCCTATATCTGCCGGGTTTTTATTGTTTTATCCAACCCAAAACAATAGTTGAATCACACCAATAAACTTCTGAATGTATTTGTAGTCTGAGAGACGATTTTACCTTTTTAGTTAAACGAGCTGCTAATACAGCGCCGCACAACTCTAATCTGGGAATTGTTATATTTTTCTTAAAGGGTGCGACTCTTGATTTGCCTATTAATAAGTGAACATGGACTGAGCCATCAGCTGATAGACTACGAACATACACACATGCGGAATATGCATGTATGGATGCATCGCTGAATGAATGTATTTGAATATTTACAGGTGAGTCACATATGGCACGACGAGGTATTTTAATATGGTCAAGGTAAGGTAAATATTGAAGAAAGTGATTCCATTGCATTTGGAATTCCGATGAAATTTCATCATCCCATGTTACTTCATTAACCCACAGTTTTTGTAAAATAAGTTTTGCCTGTAAAAGGCAAGGGTTAATTAATCCTAATGGGTCAAATATTTGGGCAATTTGAGATAAGATTGAACGTTTTGTTTGTTTTGTGCTTGTGTTTGTAAGTGATGAAAATAATAGTGTATCGTTAGTGTAGTCCCATGCAACACCTAATGTTTTTGCATTCCTTTCATTAATGATTGTAAGTAACGGATCATTTGTATCATTGTTGTGTATTTGTTGTAAAATGTCTATATTGTTTGACCTCCACTTACGGAGATGGAAATGTGCACCTTTTAAACTATGGCTGATGCCCTGACACATCTTTGCTAACACAGACGGTTCGTCACAACCTGTCACTAAATCATCGCAATAAAAATCTTGCAATATTGCTTTTCCAACCAATGAGTTCATGTTGTTGTGTTGTGATTGTGCTATGCAGTTATGGCCCAACTCTGAGAGGCACCTGACAGCTAGATATGGGGCAGATGCAGTACCATATGTTACAGTGTTTAATTTGTAAATTTTTATTTGTTCTTTGGGGTCTGAACGCCATAGTATTTGCTGTAAAGACCTCTGAGTTGGATTAACTTCTACCATACGGTACATCATTGCAATGTCAGCTGTTACAATAAATTTATGCTGTCTGAACCGAATTAATATGCTTAATAAGTCTTCTTGAATTGTGGGGCCAATAAACTGTATGTCATTTAATGAAAGTCCTGAGCTCGTAGCCATCGAAGCATCGAAGACTGTTCTCAGTTTAGTAGTAAGACTTGTTTCACGTAAAACACCGTGATGCGGCATAAAATAGGCCATTTCCTTTTCTTTGTAGGAGGTGTTTTCTGACATGTGACCTAGTTGTATATATTGGGACATGAATTCGACATATTTATCTTTAAAATTTGAATCTCGACTGAATTTTCGCTCTAAGGCGAGAAACCTAGCTAGGGCTTGTTCATATGAATCACCAAGACAGCTAGGTGATTGTTTTAATGGAATGTTGACTACAAACCGACCATCTGGCTGGCGAATTGTAGTTTCAGTGAAAATGCGTTCACACTGTTGTTCGTCCTTGGTGAGACGTGGGGGATCATTGAATGATTCACATTCGAAATAGTGATTGAGTTTCCTTTGTAGCTCAGTATCAGAGTAGTTTAGAAAATGACAATGGACTGTATTTTGAGATGGGTCAGGAAGCTTGGTATTGATTAATGAATTAATGACTGTAGTTTTATTTTTATTGTGAGGTTGGGTCTGAACGACGCCTGAAATTAACCAACCTAACCTTGTTTCATTTAGTGTTGGTTTATTTTTCCCTAGAGAAATGTGATTGTTACCAAGGACTTCCCAAAAGAGATCTGCCCCCAACAATATCTGCACCTCGGACGGAGTGTGAAAACTGGGATCTGCGAGGTGGATGTGCTGAGGCATATTAAATGAGTTGCAATTAATTTTATGAGTTGGTAGCATTTGTGTAATGCATGGTACGATAAAACAACTTATCTTCCGTTTGTATTTGTTGTCAGATAATGACTGTATGTTAACATCACAACGTTTTGTGATCTGTGAGTTTTGATTGTATAGTCCCTGTATTGAGACATGAGTTTTTTGATTTGAAAGGTTTAGTTTGAGCTGTAGTTGCTCTGTTATGAAACTAGAAGTGCTACCATTGTCTAAAAGAGCACGAACCCTGTGAGGTCTGCCTTCATTGTCAATGACACCTATGATAGCCGTTGACAGTAGAACTTGACTGTTATGAGTACACGACAGCGTGATTTTGTTATCATCAAAATTGTATTGTGAGTGTGGCACAAGTTCCGGTTTATGTTTTGATGATGATGATGAGAGTACTACGCACTCTGAAGAAGTCTTTGGGTTTGAATGAACTTGAGAGTTAGAACATTCTTCAAGGTGCAACATACTGTTGTGGTGTTTGGAACAAAATTTACACTGTCCGCGGGTGCATTTTTCTGTGCTATGTCCTTTGCGCAAGCAATTCATGCATAATTTTAATTGTTTTGTTCTCTCAATGCGAGCTTCAACTGACATTGTTTTAAAACGATGACATTGATAAATTGAATGGTTGCCCTTGCACAATGAACATGTAAACTGTGTTGTTGTTGTTGATGCTATAAAGGTCTTAGGACGCACGTGAGTAATGTCACTGTGTCTACGTGGTTTTTGTTGAGTTAATTCCATGGTTTCCAACAAGTCAGCACGACCCCTGATGAACTCACAAAAGCGTTGCAAGGAAGGTATGTCTTCAATCTCGTTTCGTTTTTCCTCCCACTCCCGAGATGTAACAGGGTCCAACTTACTAGAAACCATGTGAATTATTAGCACATCCCAGTGTTCAGTCGGTAAATTTAATGATTTTAAAGACCTAAGATTTTTAGTAACTGAATCTATAACATTTCTCAATGCTTTGTAAGACTCCCGTGTTATAGGCTCAATGTCAAACAAAGCTTTTATGTGATTGTTTACGAGTAATCTTTTGTTATTGTATCTATTACACAGTAGTTCCCAAGCCAAGTCATAATTCTCAGCAGAAAAATCGATTGATTGAATAACTAAAGCTGCACTGTCCTTTAAGGATGCACGTAAATAGTGCAATTTGTGAATGTTTGGTATGAGAGTGTTTTTATGTATGAGAGATGTGTAAGTATCATGAAAGCCTAACCACTCATGATATTGGCCAGAAAAGGTAGGTAAATGAATTGTAGGTAGCTTGAGAGTGGGTACGCCTGTTGCGATAGCAGTACGGGTACCTGTCACATCTGAGGCGTCATCGCCCGCCGCGGAAGCCCTGCTGGAAAGCCTCGCGTGCTCGCTCAGCATCTCCTCCGCCGAGGCGACTGCCGCGTGGAAGCTTTTTTCGAAAGCTTCCCTCTCGTTTGATTCCCTTTGTTGCTCTTCTGAAATGTCGCATGAAGTTTCTATTTTAGTTTGTGTATTGTCAAAATCACTATACATGGACTTTATTATTTGAAGACGGTTGGATAATTCTCGAATTTGTAAATTGCTAAGCTTTTCATGTGACAAAACAGTTTCTAAATATTGATCGAACATGGTTAACTTTGCTTTGTATGTACCTCGAGTCCTTCTCAAAACTTTGAGATCCATTGTGACTCAAATTGAAATCTACTGAAGTTCAAAATAAAAAACTAAAATGATTTGCTAAATGTAACAAAAACAATAGGTAGGTACTTAAATTTAAATGCAAGCAGAAAGCCACACGTGTGTCTTGCAACGTGCAATGTGCCTGAGCGTGCACGGACCGCGTGGCGGCCAAACGGTCAGCATGTGCGCGCACGACCTCTACCTGACCCTTTGCGATGCGCGCAAGCAGGACCCGCCCGAGCAAGCGTAGGCAACGGCTCCGGGAAGACGGGAAGCGGGCTTAATGGGAAGGCGTAGGCGGTGCGAGTAATACAACGAGCGAGTTTTAACGAATTTACTTGTTGAATAAAGTTACAATGATGAGCAAATTGAAGTGATTTAAATCGTATGAACGGCGCGCGTGCTCCCGCGCCGTACACCTAGTCCCGACTGTGTCGGTCCGCCGGGCGCGGGCGTGCGGTGAGGGCCCGCGGTGAGGGGCGGCGCGTGTGGCGCGGAGTGCGGTGTGCGGAGCGCGGAGCGCGGGGCGCGGGGCGCCTGCGCGGGTGCTAGCGCTGGCTTGCGATTGCCACGCGCAGGCGGCGGTGGCGTTAACATGCTGCCGGCCTTGGAACACCCTGTTCCAACAGTGGTAGAGGCACCAGCCGATTGAACGCTCTCCGAAGGGTTCCTGATGTGGTGTGCACGTCTGCGACGCGCGCGATCTCGTCGGTGCCAGGGTAGAGGCGTGTGATCCGCCCGAGCAGCCACCGGTTGGGGGGCGAGCGGTCATCTTTGACGAGCACCATCTGGTCGAGGCGTAGCTCTCCATCGTGCTTGCGCCATTTGTTTCTTTTCTGAAGTTCTGTAACATACTCCTTATAGAATCTGTGCCAAAAATGTGTCTTTAGACATTGTACTCTCTTATATCTTGTGAGAGTTGTGATGTTCTCTCTCTCCTCGTTCTGTACCTGGGGAGTGAGCAGAATTGTTCGTCCCATGAGAAAGTGTGATGGAGTTAGAGCGACTAAATCGGAAGGATCGGAAGATATGGGAGTGAGAGGCCTAGAATTGAGAATGGCTTCTACTTGTACTAATAAAGTTGTCATTTCCTCGTAGGTAAGATTAGCTAGACCTATGACCCGTTTTAAGTGAAATTTAATTGATTTGACAGACCCTTCAACTAGACCGTTAAAATGGGGGCTATAGGCCGGTGAAAATTTGAATTCTATTTGACTTTCTGCTGCATAAGTTGAGATTTCAGTAGATTTCAAGTTTATAAATTTTGCTAACTCATTACAAGCTCCTACAAAGTTTTTTCCGTTGTCGGAGAAAATCTTTGCAGGCCTACCGCGGCGGGCGATGAATCTATTCAGGCAGGCGAGATACCCGTTTGTAGTTAGCTCGGTGACGAGCTCGATGTGTACCGCTCGCACTGCTAGGCAAACAAAAATACATATATAAGCTTTTTGTAATCTACAACCTCGCCCTTTTCTGTCCGCCACCATGATGGGACCAGCGTAGTCAACAGCTGTGTTCTGAAATGGAAAATCAGAGTGCAATCTCTCCTTAGGAAGGTTTCCCATTAAAGGTTGAATACTTCTACTAGAAAATCTGCAACAAGTGATGCAAGTACGTGCAACCTTCCTAACAAGATTGCGTCCCCCGATCAACCAGAATTTTTGACGCAATGTTGCTAACATCAGCTGTGGCCCAGCGTGCAATAATAGTTTGTGATAGTTTTCAACAATGAGTTTTGTTATATAATGATTTGCATGTAAAATAATGGGATGTTTTGTGTGATATGTATAATTGGAGTTAGAGAGCCTTCCTCCGACTCTCATTGTGCCAGTTTCGTCCAAAAATGGGTTTAAATTTAATAAATGATCCCTTAGAGGCAACGCGTCTTTCTTATGTAAACATAAGTATTGTTTGCTAAACATTTCTTTCTGAACCAAAGCACACAAAAAATTTTCTGCACGGGTTAGTTCAAAAATTTGTAAATATTTAGTTAATTTATCATTTGGGTGACGACAGTTATGCAAAAATCTGTAAACATATGCAAATGTATGTTGTAGTTTAGAATAGTTTGAAAAACGTTTAACATTAATAGCTGAAGTATCATTAATGAAATGACAAAGTAACTTTGTTTCAGGTAAGTTGTCATTATTGTTGTTTGGTTGTGGCGGCATGACTATATCAGTGTTATGTAGGAAGTCTGGCCCTGAAAACCACAATTTGTTATGTATCAGTTGTTGAGCGTTCAAGCCCCGGGATCCTATATCTGCCGGGTTTTTATTGGTAGGAACATGGTGCCAGGAAGACGGTTGAGTATTGTCCGTTATTTCAGTGACCCTATTAAAAACATACTGTTTTAATTTGGACTTAGACATTTTTATCCAACCCAAAACAATAGTTGAATCACACCAATAAACTTCTGAATGTATTTGTAGTCTGAGAGACGATTTTACCTTTTTAGTTAAACGAGCTGCTAATACAGCGCCGCACAACTCTAATCTGGGAATACAGTTTATTGGCCCCACAATTCAAGAAGACTTATTAAGCATATTAATTCGGTTCAGACAGCATAAATTTATTGTAACAGCTGACATTGCAATGATGTACCGTATGGTAGAAGTTAATCCAACTCAGAGGTCTTTACAGCAAATACTATGGCGTTCAGACCCCAAAGAACAAATAAAAATTTACAAATTAAACACTGTAACATATGGTACTGCATCTGCCCCATATCTAGCTGTCAGGTGCCTCTCAGAGTTGGGCCATAACTGCATAGCACAATCACAACACAACAACATGAATTCATTGGTTGGAAAAGCAATATTGCAAGATTTTTATTGCGATGATTTAGTGACAGGTTGTGACGAACCGTCTGTGTTAGCAAAGATGTGTCAGGGCATCAGCCATAGTTTAAAAGGTGCACATTTCCATCTCCGTAAGTGGAGGTCAAACAATATAGACATTTTACAACAAATACACAACAATGATACAAATGATCCGTTACTTACAATCATTAATGAAAGGAATGCAAAAACATTAGGTGTTGCATGGGACTACACTAACGATACACTATTATTTTCATCACTTACAAACACAAGCACAAAACAAACAAAACGTTCAATCTTATCTCAAATTGCCCAAATATTTGACCCATTAGGATTAATTAACCCTTGCCTTTTACAGGCAAAACTTATTTTACAAAAACTGTGGGTTAATGAAGTAACATGGGATGATGAAATTTCATCGGAATTCCAAATGCAATGGAATCACTTTCTTCAATATTTACCTTACCTTGACCATATTAAAATACCTCGTCGTGCCATATGTGACTCACCTGTAAATATTCAAATACATTCATTCAGCGATGCATCCATACATGCATATTCCGCATGTGTGTATGTTCGTAGTCTATCAGCTGATGGCTCAGTCCATGTTCACTTATTAATAGGCAAATCAAGAGTCGCACCCTTTAAGAAAAATATAACAATTCCCAGATTAGAGTTGTGCGGCGCTGTATTAGCAGCTCGTTTAACTAAAAAGGTAAAATCGTCTCTCAGACTACAAATACATTCAGAAGTTTATTGGTGTGATTCAACTATTGTTTTGGGTTGGATAAAAATGTCTAAGTCCAAATTAAAACAGTATGTTTTTAATAGGGTCACTGAAATAACGGACAATACTCAACCGTCTTCCTGGCACCATGTTCCTACCAATAAAAACCCGGCAGATATAGGATCCCGGGGCTTGAACGCTCAACAACTGATACATAACAAATTGTGGTTTTCAGGGCCAGACTTCCTACATAACACTGATATAGTCATGCCGCCACAACCAAACAACAATAATGACAACTTACCTGAAACAAAGTTACTTTGTCATTTCATTAATGATACTTCAGCTATTAATGTTAAACGTTTTTCAAACTATTCTAAACTACAACATACATTTGCATATGTTTACAGATTTTTGCATAACTGTCGTCACCCAAATGATAAATTAACTAAATATTTACAAATTTTTGAACTAACCCGTGCAGAAAATTTTTTGTGTGCTTTGGTTCAGAAAGAAATGTTTAGCAAACAATACTTATGTTTACATAAGAAAGACGCGTTGCCTCTAAGGGATCATTTATTAAATTTAAACCCATTTTTGGACGAAACTGGCACAATGAGAGTCGGAGGAAGGCTCTCTAACTCCAATTATACATATCACACAAAACATCCCATTATTTTACATGCAAATCATTATATAACAAAACTCATTGTTGAAAACTATCACAAACTATTATTGCACGCTGGGCCACAGCTGATGTTAGCAACATTGCGTCAAAAATTCTGGTTGATCGGGGGACGCAATCTTGTTAGGAAGGTTGCACGTACTTGCATCACTTGTTGCAGATTTTCTAGTAGAAGTATTCAACCTTTAATGGGAAACCTTCCTAAGGAGAGATTGCACTCTGATTTTCCATTTCAGAACACAGCTGTTGACTACGCTGGTCCCATCATGGTGGCGGACAGAAAAGGGCGAGGTTGTAGATTACAAAAAGCTTATATATGTATTTTTGTTTGCCTAGCAGTGCGAGCGGTACACATCGAGCTCGTCACCGAGCTAACTACAAACGGGTATCTCGCCTGCCTGAATAGATTCATCGCCCGCCGCGGTAGGCCTGCAAAGATTTTCTCCGACAACGGAAAAAACTTTGTAGGAGCTTGTAATGAGTTAGCAAAATTTATAAACTTGAAATCTACTGAAATCTCAACTTATGCAGCAGAAAGTCAAATAGAATTCAAATTTTCACCGGCCTATAGCCCCCATTTTAACGGTCTAGTTGAAGGGTCTGTCAAATCAATTAAATTTCACTTAAAACGGGTCATAGGTCTAGCTAATCTTACCTACGAGGAAATGACAACTTTATTAGTACAAGTAGAAGCCATTCTCAATTCTAGGCCTCTCACTCCCATATCTTCCGATCCTTCCGATTTAGTCGCTCTAACTCCATCACACTTTCTCATGGGACGAACAATTCTGCTCACTCCCCAGGTACAGAACGAGGAGAGAGAGAACATCACAACTCTCACAAGATATAAGAGAGTACAATGTCTAAAGACACATTTTTGGCACAGATTCTATAAGGAGTATGTTACAGAACTTCAGAAAAGAAACAAATGGCGCAAGCACGATGGAGAGCTACGCCTCGACCAGATGGTGCTCGTCAAAGATGACCGCTCGCCCCCCAACCGGTGGCTGCTCGGGCGGATCACACGCCTCTACCCTGGCACCGACGAGATCGCGCGCGTCGCAGACGTGCACACCACATCAGGAACCCTTCGGAGAGCGTTCAATCGGCTGGTGCCTCTACCACTGTTGGAACAGGGTGTTCCAAGGCCGGCAGCATGTTAACGCCACCGCCGCCTGCGCGTGGCAATCGCAAGCCAGCGCTAGCACCCGCGCAGGCGCCCCGCGCCCCGCGCTCCGCGCTCCGCACACCGCACTCCGCGCCACACGCGCCGCCCCTCACCGCGGGCCCTCACCGCACGCCCGCGCCCGGCGGACCGACACAGTCTGGACTAGGTGTACGGCGCGGGAGCACGCGCGCCGTTCATACGATTTAAATCACTTCAATTTGCTCATCATTGTAACTTTATTCAACAAGTAAATTCGTTAAAACTCGCTCGTTGTATTACTCGCACCGCCTACGCCTTCCCATTAAGCTGCTTAACTTCCCGCCGCTGTCGCCAGCACCGACATCCGCTGCGGGCGCTGCCCAAGCAAGCCGTGCAAACAATATTAGACCGCAGTGGAATTTCTATAAAGCTAATTACCAATTATTGTATAGTATGATAGCAACTGCGGATTGGAGTGCGATGTACGAGATGCATGAGTTAGACGCGACCTTAAACTTTTTCTATGATACATTAAATGATATGTTTGATAAATGTATACCTAAAAAAAAGCGTAATTATGAACAACCACAATACGTATACCCCGTGTGGTACACGAGGGATATTATTACCCAAATTAAAAATAAAGCTATACTTCATAAGAAATTTAAGAAAACTAAGCTGAATAGTGATTACAGGGAATTTGCTAAATGTAGAACCAGTATTAAAAAAGCCATAGAAATTGCACACATTGAACACAAAAATAAAATTCAAATACTGTTTGCTAAAGACCCGAAATCTTTTTGGCAATATTTTAAATCTAAAAAAAGTAGAATTAATAGGATTAGTATTTTAAAGGATGGAAAGCCTGTCAGGGATGAGGAGTGTGCTAGTCACTTTGCCGATTTTTTTGAATCTGTGTACAATGTAAGCCAACCGCGATTGGACGCCCAGGCGGCGGCAGCGCAGGAAGGCGCTGCTACCAGTGCACGTGTGCATATAGACACTTTAAGTCTTCGGGAGGTTGAGGAGGCGCTCGTTCGGCTCAAACCAAAACGGTCGTCTGGCCCGGATGGTATACCAGCGTTTCTTTTTAGAGATTGTAGTAAAATATTAGCAGAACCACTACATCATATTTTTAGCATCTGTTTAAGGCACGCCACTTTTCCGGCTAGGTGGAAGATTACACGAGTCGTTCCTGTCCCGAAGGGTAAAGCTGGTCCTGACGTTAGTAGCTATAGACCGGTGGCTATCCTGTCGACGGCGGCGAAAGTGTTCGAGGCCACCATCCAGCGGCGCGTCCGGGCGCAGGTGCGCGCGCAGCTGTCGGACGCGCAGCATGGGTTCAGGCCGGGTCGCAGCACCGCCACCAACCTTTTAAACTTTATGGGGCTGGTGGTACCGGCAGTGGATGCTGGGGTGCAGGTGGACGCGGCGTACTTTGATTTTAGAAAAGCATTTGACACCGTAGATAATGATGTCTTGTTAAGAAAGTTGGCTAAAATTGGATGTACGCCGCATATGCTTCAGTTTTTCGTCAGCTACATGAAGGGCCGACAACAGTATGTGGAGTACAATGGGTACGAATCGGAGCTGTACTATACCAGATCCGGTGTGAGCCAGGGTAGCAATTTGGGGCCTCTCAAATTTATTATAATGATAAATGACCTACCGGAAGTCGTCAGGCATAGTACATGTTTATTGTTTGCCGATGACCTTAAGTTGCTGCTCCAGGTTGGGGATGCGTCTGATTGTAAGCGCCTGCAGGATGACATTAACAGAGTGGTAGAGTGGAGCCACCACAACAAATTATATTTTAATGTGTCCAAGTGCTCGGTTATGTCATTCACCCGCGCGCGGACCCCGGTGAATGGCGACTATGAGTTGGAGGCGAAGCCGTTGGAGCGAGTGTTTCAGGTGCGAGATCTCGGAGTGCATTTAACTCCCGATTTAACTTTTCGCGAGCACATAATTAAAGTTTGTAAGAAGGCGTATCGGAACCTCGGGTTTGTTCTAAGGCAGTCACGGGGGTTCACAAATATTACAACACTGAAGGTGTTGTATGATGCTCTGGTCAGGAGTCACATGGAGTATGGGGCAGTCATATGGGCTCCGCACGAACAGAAGTACAGTACAATGTTAGAACGCGTCCAAAACAAATTCATGAGGCACTTGTACTTCAAGCTGTATGGCGTGTATCCGTTGTACCCGCTAATGTACCCTACACTGTTCGTGCTCGGTATGGTCGGATACAACGAGCTGAGAGTGCGACGGGAGTTTGCGCTCGCCGCGTATGTGTTGAAGCTGCTGCGTGGAGTGGAGCACAACCCGGGCGTATTAGGCCGGCTGCGGCTGAGGGCGCCGGACGGGTACGTGTGGAGGCGACGCAGCCCGCAGCTGCTGGCCGTGCCGGTGGCCAGGACCAACCTCCTCGCGAAAACGCCCTTTGTACGGGCGATCCTCATAGTAAACAAAGTTCATGAGAGATTTGATGTATTTTCGGGTAATTTGAGTGAACTCGCAAAGTTAATTTTATACGTAGTCTGTTATGTGGATTAATAAATAATGATAATGTATGAAATGCAATTGTAATGTGTAATATAATATATAAATAATAATTAATAATAAAATTGTATAAATGTGTAAAATTTAATTAGTACATAATATATTTAGTAAATAAAGTAGATAAGCAACTATCGCATTGGATTAGTCTGTAAGGATAGTTGTGTATTGAAATATAATAAATAAATAAATAAATAAATAAATAACAGCGTAACAGGAAGTCGGGAAAGGGCGCAAGCGCGCGCCATTTTGTAAATTTAAAATCGATATTATGAACATGACATATTATTATTATTATTATTATATGTGACATATTGTGTCATTCACTATCAAAATTCATTTTGATGTGTCAAATGTCTTTTAATGAGTATTTACTGCATTTATTTTATAGTAAAAAAATGATGTAATACCTGACCCATTGTTTTCAGAATATAATGTTAAAATTGTTTTTTACTAAGGTGAGATGTCAAATGTCACACATCATATGCGACTACTGTAAGGCTTGCTCGTTTTTTTTAACGATTAAAGAAAAAAGAAGCAAATAACTGTCCCACTACTGGGCAAAGGCTTCCATCATTGAAATCAAGTCATCACTACAAATGATGGGTATTGGCTTCATCGCCCTAACTCATATGTGTTACGTAAACATCTGGAAGTTTGAAACCACGATTTTACATTTCCAATTAGGAGCGTTATCGCAATCCCTTTCCCGGGCGCGGTACATTTTCCAGAGCCCTCAGACGGAGGGCCCTTATGCACCGCCTAGTTGGTTCTCCATGAGCGACGAGCTGAGCCTCGTTTGTACTTATTTGGAACGTCGGAAGCACAGCCTTTTCGCGGAATGACTGTAATACGACATTGACCTTAGCGGGTAACAGCACAGCTGTTCATTCAGTTTAACGAATTGAAAACGTAATGTTAGCAGACAGTAAACCTGCTTATTGTAATTCAACTCCTTTTACGAGCCTATTAGCGTTTTAATTTTTACATTTGATTTTAACCTGATGACCCACGCCCGATCCTCTAAATACCACAACACATTTAGAGAATACACTAAACATGCACACTAGTTTAGGCCCAAGACACCGTACTCGTAGAACAAGAGTACGACGAACCGGTTCACACGCGCTCTACACCAAGTACAGATATGTACCTGGGGGCTTCTTTCCACCTCCAAGGCCCGGTCAACCCGAGCCGAGGTCCGAGCCTTTAGAGGCGCCCTCGGGTTGTTCTGCTCCCCGATCCGATCCGAACCCTTCGGAGAATCTAGTAGGGGACGAGGACACGCACTAGTGCGTGATGCCGTCCCCTCTAGAGATCCTCCGAAGGTGATTCGTTTCAGACGGCTTGAGGAACCCTGTAAGATTCTCGCCGCCCCCAAACAAGCCCGGTGAAGCTGAAAATGCCGTTTAAGGCAATCAGCAACCTCTTTCCAAAAAAACTGATGACGTTTGAAGTCAACGCAGGTTCCGCGGTCACTGGTAGACTGAGGTGTTAGTCGTATTCGTTTTTAACTAGCGTACTGTCAATTTATTGTTTATTGCGTGATGTTCCGTTTTACGCAAAATCATTTTGCAGTATCTTTTGGTCTTGCAGTGTGATGTTGGAGATTTAATAAGCTGCATAATAAAATCCCAGAAAGGTTATAGATTGTAAATAAGTTACACATATTGCGTTATCAATAATCTGTGATTTAACAACAAGTTTAAAACACGATTTTTGTTGTGTTTATAATGTTTTTGTAAACTTTTATTTCTGTTACTTATAAATTAAAAAAACGGTTTGGTTATTTTTTCCTTATCTAACTAAATATGTCGCCGTAACACCAACATTAGTAACATTGTTATATTCTGAAAATTTGAAGAGATAAGAGAGCCGATTTCTCTGTAAGTTAAAGTCTCTTTGGCGTGACGACTAACAATATTTTTTCTCAATAGCTAACATTTAAAAAGCAAATATTCTTTATATTTTTTTTTTAATATAAACTACTATAGTCTAAAACTTTAATAAAATCTCGAATCTAAGAGAAACACTGTTAACAATGATTACTTCGGGCTGAAGACAAGGTACCCCTTTTATTGATGCGTTATTGAAAGCTGAAATTGTGGTTTCCCAGGCAGCTGCGGTTCTTTCCATTAACGCAGTAATAACGGGCACGGGGAGGCAGCCATTATTATTACGTCGTTGTCGTGGAGCACACGTCTAGCGATGGAGTTCATTGTACAACCTAATGAAATATAAAGTAAATGTAATATTTGCTAACAAAATGGTATGTAGGCACGAAGCAGCACCACCCAGTGACAAGCTCAGTATTTTAGCTACCTATCAGACCCGGAGCACAAAATACGGAAAGGAGACTTCAGAACGTAAGCTTCATACAAACTCGCTCGAGAAAAGCACACATAGTTCCCAAGGAAACGGAATCTCGGACCATCTAAACCTAACCCGAGTGCAGCTGATGCAGCAATGCTGCAGTGATGCTTAGCAGTGCCGAGTGATTCCGTGTCTGTGAGAGGGTTCCTGATCCGATCCGAACCCCTCGGGGAATCTAGTAGGGCACGGGGACACGCACTAGTGCGTGATGCCGTTCCCTCTAGAAATCCTCCGGAGGTGATTCGTTGCACACGGCTTGAGGAACCCTTTGAGTTTCTCGCCGCCCCCAAACAAGCCCGGTGAAGCTGAAAATGCCGTCTGAGGCAATAAGCAAACTCTCTTCAAAAAAAATAGGTTAACTGCATTTTATTAGAGCACTTGGCTTTTATATCTTGGTGGTAAGTGACGATAAGGCCAACGAAGGAGGCGCGCTGAAGGAGCTGACTATATTATTGGTAACTGTCGGAACGCTACAATGCTAATACTATTACTATGGTGGTTAAAGTTACTCGCGTTGGTAGGTTTACCCTTGAGACCCTACACGTGAGCCCTGGGTAGTGCTAAATGAGTGACACTGTCTAAGTAGTAGAGCCACGAAATGGGCCAGCTCGCCCGGGGCGTAATACCACCCTCTCACAGAATATCGGCGTAAAACAATGGCACTCGTTGCTCTTGTGTTTCGTCCGGTGAGTGAAAGTACCCATCTCCCATCAGGGCCCATCTCTCACCCCTCCCAATTCCTACTCCCTGCTCAAGATCCAACTCCTTACTCAAGGCTGTTAGGTCGTTTGCCTACTTTGAACATAAAAAAAAGATTAATGATACAGCGATTGATTTAGATGAGATAGTAGTAGCTAGCTAGCTAGCTAGCTAGCGGATTTATGAAAACTTCCGTCACCAAACTCAAATTTACCTTGCTTCCACCTTTGGCCTGGTATAGCATCAGATGTGATAGTGATGCTCCATATTATGGAATAAAAATGGTTGACCAAGGCCTAAACCGAGCTCATGATGATGAGTTATGTTACGTATGTTATATAATAGTATATTACTGCCTGTCATTATAACACTAGTGCCACCACATACCCAGATCTGAAGTGAGCGTATAATATGCGATTTGGTTCCCGTCGAGCGCCCCGCCTGAGCAATGAGCCGCGATTTTTTCTCGTTTTCCTCAACTCTACCAAGAATCGAACCGGCGACGATTGCTTTCACAATATTTACTTTCTCCGTGCAATGATTCACGAAGTACAGGCGGCGTGAAAAGTGTTTTTCTATTTAAAGTGAGTATAAGTTCAACTGGCGTAATACTGTTCCCGTGTAAGATAAATCGTCGCCCAATGATATTAAGGCCAAAAGTTTTACTGTAGTGAAATAAAAATTGAAATCTTGTCTGTTTTGGTTCCCAGCCCTACATCGGCCTCTCCTCAAACAATACATAATCCTAATGTAACTAAATTAGTGAGAAAAACAGTTATGTACTCAGATAAACTTGGTCAGGGCTTAGGGTTGCTTATGAATGCAAATCTTAACCATCAAATGACGAATATTTGTACTCCAGGTCAATCATTTAATGCTATAGTAAATAACATATCACAGGATTCACTGAATAGTTCCACTAATGTCATTGTATTGTGTGGTGACAGCTCACATACTAGGAAACGTGACATTATAAATAATTTTAATATTTTGATTAAACTGCAATCAGATACGAATTGCAGATTAATAGTTAGCGCTTTTCCCTATTGTACAAATTTAACCTGGGAACAAAACAAGCGCATTTATGACTTAAATTTATTATTGTTTAATTTGACTTGTCGTCATAGTGACACTATTTTATATTTCGATATTAATAAATTTATTAATAACTTTAGTTTGATGTCAGATACGATGTATCTTTCTAAGAAATGTAGGACACAGATAGCTAATTTGTTAGCTTTTAATATACATGATACAGTTATAGGTGGTATAACTAAGTCTTTTCATAATAATAACTTAATCATTAGTAGTTCTACTAATGCAACTTTTACAACTAGTAATAAGGTTACAACCTCAGGTTTAAACTGAGGTCTAAGACAAAGGCCAAGCCCACATCCATTACTATTATACATCAAAATATTCAGGGTTTGGCTGGCAAGGACTTAGAATTAGAATTTTTAGCAAAAAGTCAGGTAATTCATGTATTTTGTATAACTGAGCATTGGTTAAGAAGTCATGATACATCATTCCATGTAAATAATTTCCAATTAGCAAGCGCGTACGTGCGAAGCTCAGCTATTCACGGCGGTTCTCTAATATTAGTAAGAAGCAATATTAAATACAAAAATCGCAACGACATTGTAGACCTATCAGTGGAGCGTAACATTGAACTATCGTGTGTGGAGTTCAATAGTTTTGTAATAGTGTGTGTATACCGACCCCCATCGGCCAATTTTAATATTTTTGAATCAGTAATGGAAGATGTACTTAGAAAATTAAAATTAAAAAATAAATTTGTTTTAGTATGTGGAGATTTTAATATAAATATTTTAGAAAACACTTCAACGAGTGTTCGTCTTCTTGCCTTATTTAAATGTTTTAATCTTTCAAATCTATTTCTCGAACCCACTAGAATAACTTCACATTCGGCCACTTGTCTAGATAATATTTTTACAGACTATGACCCTGTTTCTAAGTCACTCATTAGTAATCTTACGTCTGACCATTGCGGTTTGAAGGTGACCTATGATTTTGATATTAGGGATGAACCAAAAATAGTGAACTGTAAACCAGTTACAAAAGAGCGAATGGAGTGTTTCAAAAATAGTATAGCTTGTAAAATTGATGCATTACCCTTTGTACAAGATGATCCAGATGTACTTTATAGTAATCTTTTTAATTTAATTAAGACCGAATACAACCATGTGTTTACACCAAAAACAATAAAAATTACTCATAAACTTAAGTTCTGTGACTGGGCCACGACTGGTATATATAAGAGTAGAAATAAATTATATGATTTATATAGTTTAAAACAATATAACCAAAATGTTAATTTTACGCAATATGTAAAGAATTATTCGAAAATGTTTAAAAAAGTGTGCACAGTAGCAAAATCTAATTACCTTAAAGAAAAAATTAAAAAGTCTAACAATAAAATTAAAGCCACTTGGGACATTATAAACCGTGAAACAGGTAAATTTAAACCACGGGATAATACTTTCACTTTAAAAGTAAACGACAACTTAGTCAATTCAGATTCACAAATTGCTAATATTTTTGATGATTTTTTTGTAAATATACCTGTAATAACAACGTCAAATTTAGATTCATCACCAGAAGCTGCACAAACTTTACTCCAAAAATATGTACCAAAATGTAATCTTTCCTTTCAATTTAAATACATTGATTCAATGAATATTATTAAAACATTTAAATCACTTAAAATGAAAAACACGAGTGATTTGTGGGGTATATCTATTAAAGTAATTAAGAATATTATTCATTCTATTGCACCGTATCTTGCTGAAATTTTTAATAACTGTGTCGATAAAGGAATCTTTCCTGATCTTATGAAGTTTAGTAAAGTTATACCTTTATTCAAATCAGGGAACAAAGAAGATCCCAGTAACTATCGGCCCATTTCAATATTACCAGCGCTAAGTAAAATTTATGAAAAAATCATACTCGAACAGTTGATGTCATATTTTAACACAAACAACCTTTTACATAGTAAGCAATATGGCTTTACTAAGGGTCGTTCTACTACTGATGCAGGTGTTGCTCTAATAAAACATATATTTGATGCCTGGGAGAAGTCTCAAAACGCTCTTGGTGTTTTTTGCGACTTGTCCAAGGCTTTCGATTGCGTTGAGCACCGGACTCTGGTGATGAAGCTTCATTATTACGGTCTCAAAGATTTTGCACTAAATTTAATACAGTCATATCTCAGCTCTAGAACACAAACTGTTGATATAAATGGTACTAAATCATCTGGTTCACATGTAAAAATGGGAGTTCCACAAGGGTCGATTCTTGGTCCTTTCCTTTTCTTGATTTATATTAATGACTTGCCATTCTTTGTAGAGAACTTTTGTGAAATTGTATTATTTGCAGATGATACTTCACTCATTTTTAATGTAACTAGGTGTAGGACTAATTATGAAAATGTAAATAAAGCTCTTTCAGAGGTACTCCGTTGGTTTACTATTAATAATTTACAGCTTAACGCTAAGAAAACAAAATGTATTAAATTTATATTACCAAATGTCAAATATGAACCAACCGATATTAAAATAAACGGTGATCAATTAGATTTGGTAGATTCTACAGTCTTTTTAGGCATAACCCTTGACTCAAAGCTTCAATGGAATCCTCATATATCGAAATTGGCCGGTAAACTCAGCTCTGCTGCTTATGCCATTAGAAAAATTAGGCAGTTAACAGACGTTGAAACTGCTAGAATGGTCTATTTTAGTTATTTTCACAGTGTCATGTCGTATGGCGTCCTACTGTGGGGAACAGCGGCTGATATTGAAACTATATTCATTTTACAGAAACGAGCAATAAGAACAATCTATAGACTCGGATCACGAACTTCCTTAAGAAATCTTTTTAAGGAGATTGGTGTCCTGACAGTTGCATCTCAATATATTTATAATTGTATAGTTTTTGTACGTTGCAATATCAACTCCTATACTAAACATGGTGACGTACACAATTTCAATACTAGGAATAAGACAAAACTTGTAATGCCACTGTTCAGGTTACAGAAGGTTCTTGGTTCTTTCTTGGGGCAAGGTATACACTATTACAATAAAATACCAAGTACTGTACTAGATTTACCTTTAGATAAGTTTAAAAAACATGTGAAATCTATATTACTTTTAAAAGGTTATTATACAGTCAAAGAATATTTAGATGATAAAACAGCTTGGTTATAATGAAAAACATATACTCTATTTGAATTAATATAATAAAATTAATTTATATAATTTTTATACTGATATGATAGCCTTTATCAGCAGTGTCCTACAGATAACAAACAGCGTTGCGTTAAATAGATCATTAAGTTTTTATTTAGAGTATCTTGAGTATGTCATGCTCTCTTTATTTGTCTCTGCGGTGGTGGCGTGTGCGTCGGGTCGTTACGTTCCCTAAAATATGGTTGAGCGAAGCGATGGCTGATTCATACGTCATACTCGTGAACGGGTGCTGCCTGTGGAGGCTGGTCTGCTCTTGCATACTTATATTATTTTTAATATTATTTACTGTAGTTTGACTTGGTTTTTCTTAACCAAATTTTTTTTTTTTTTTGAGTACTGTAGTGGTACTGTATGACATTGTGGAAATTGAAACTTTTACCTGATGTAAATTTGTTAACTTAGTTTTTTTTTTTTTTTTTTTTATTTTTGTGATATTTTTGTTTTTTATTTACATGTTGTGGTTGTCTTCTATAATTTTGTGTTTATTTGTAATGGAAAGTGTCCTGCTATGATAGGGCATTTTCCAATATTTTTGACGCTGTAAGGGAGAAAAGAGCTGGACACTTGCTGAGTTTCTTGCCGGTTCTTCTCAGTACAAGATCTCCCGCCCAGAGTAGACTTACGAACCGATGGCATAGTGACATTCACAAGAGCTACTTGTAGCCTAAACTGAATAAATGATTTTGAATTTTGAATTTTGAACAAAAATTTACAATAAAATATTTTTTACAAAATATGTCTTTTGTCACTTTTGTATAATAAGATGTATTGTGTCGTGTGTTTCAAGGTGTGTTTTCTATGTATGTAACTGTAGGTACCTATCATTAACTGTCACTATTAAATAAGTTCCACTTTAGCTAGCGACAGTACGCAGTTAGTATTTCGTTATTTATTTTTCTGTGAAAACTATTAAAGTCGAGTCGAAAATGTTTGGCATCGGCAACGGCCGGCGTCGAGAGGCGTTCTTATGGCTGCCCGGGACGTAATGGCCTTCTGTTGGGTGCTTATTTATCGCAGCATCACGTACTTAACAATATACTAGTGGTTGCCCAGTTGTCGAAATTATACAACGAAATGTAACACATTAAACCACTCCCATTACACTTCCACACTCCTCCATGCGCGCAATGTTCTTTTCTTTTTACGTATTAATGATATAGTAAACAGCCATCACTATCCCACGGCTGGGCAAAGGCCTCCATCATTGAAATAAAGTCATCGCTACAATTGATGGGTAATGGCTTAATCACCACGCTTGCCAAATGCGGGCTGGTGATCACAAACCCGCGCTATGCATCGAAAAATCCGAAATACATTTTGCTCGACCTGGGAATTGAACCTGGGACCTTCGGGTATCGGGCCGAGCGCTCTGCCACTCGCCCACCGTTATTGATATTAATGATATGGTTATTACGTATTTTTACCGTAGTTAACCGCCTCAGTTTGATCTAGCGGTTAAGATCACCGGTTTAGACCTAGAGGTCCCGGGTTCGATTCCCAGCGGGGGGTATATATTTGTGTACTCGGTTTGGTTGGTGGTAGGGATTTTTGCCCGCCTGGCTAGCTACCACCATCTTATCTAAATGTGTCGCCATAATATCAATTGTTGTGTTCCGGCAGCAAGAGATAAGATAGCCAGTGCCTCGGTAGTTCAGGAATCCGGGTGAAGTGCGCTTCCACCTTCGGCCTTATCATCATTTAACATCAGGTGAGATGAAGATCAAGTGCTTACCCGTAAAATTAAAAAAAAAGATACCTATAAAAAATTTATAATTAATTTCACCTATTATGTCCGCAATATTTATTAACATGATTTACGTATTCCAAGAATAAATAATAATTTTTATTATAATGTTCATTTTGGCCGTCCTCATGAAAAACAAATTGTCAGCGAATTTATACCAAGCCACAAAGCGCTTGCACGATCATAAGCAGATTAAACTCCGTCAAACAAGCCTTAAAGCATTTGGTATTGGAATTATTAACACAATTACTGACCCGCAATTAACAGTAATGCAACTGCGCTGAAATAGGAAGCAGTTAATCCAAATCAGTAACAGCTAGCGAATTAGCCTTTTACGGTGATTGGATAGATATTAATAGATAGATTTATTGTTATTTTTACATGAATCGGGCGTTATGGAACATTACTGTAGCTTGGTGGACCTTTCTCAATTTTTGTTAATATTTTTGATGCTATTAGCATACACGATGGCGTATAAATATTATAATTATATTATTATAACCTTACGATAAAATAACTCTATGCAATTTTCAATATTTAAATATTGTATGTTGTTTTCTAAAGTTTACGCGAACACTATATACATTAAAATGCAACAACTTTTACGGATCTACTCGCGTTTATTTTACACATTAGTTTTAATTAATGTTTATCCTGACGTTTCGAACCCTTTGCAGGGTCCGTGGTCACAGGGAGACTGAGGTGTTGGTCGTCTCATAATTAGTTAGTGGCTTGTATACCCTCATTTAAATTTAATCAGGCGCGTTCCGTTTTACGCAGAAAGTGCTTACAGTATCTTTTGGTCTGGCAGTATGGTGTTGGGGCTGTGATTTAATATTTTGTATGATGGGATCCCAGGCTGGTGGTAGATTCCAACCATCTTCTCTATTAAAATTAGGATGTTTTTTAATTTCAATAGCCTCGCGTCTCATCCTAGGAATCGTTGTTCTCTAGCGAGTATTTGTGGTTTATCAAAGCTATGATTTAGCATTTTTATTCGTGAGGGTGGCAAATATAGTCTTTCTTTGTGGCGAGTTCAAAAATGTAATAGGTACAGATGGTCAGTAATAAGTACCTACTGCATTTGTCGATAGGTACCTACTAAAGTTAATATAGAATTCAATCTAAATCTTCCGTAAGGTTTGTTTTAATTAACTCCGGACACGGAATGATATCCGAAAAGAAACACTAGAGGAGACTTCAATTTACGACCTATAATGGAAAATAAATTAAAGTCGGTGCGAGACACTATGTCAGCATTATTCAATTACAAGCTCACAACTGCAGAAAGTTTTTGAGAAACCTTTTAATTCCACCATTTGCGAATCCAGCGAGTCTCTTAACGTCGATAGCGAGTGCTCCGGTTTCTGTTAACGACCCCACGTCACACACACACACACACACTCACCGGCTCATTTTATGTCCCCACTGCTGGGGCACGAGCCTTCCCTACGGATGGATAGGGAGAATGAGTCATAAACAATACACGGTTCCAGTGCGGATTAGTGGTTGTTAACGACTGCTGATGCAGCCGGGGCCAACGGCTTTACGTGCCTTCCGAAGATCCCTGAACACACATTCGATCTAATCTTGTAAATATATTTTAGGGTATTAGAATCTGTCTTGGTAGGGCACTTTGACCTGCTACTATATTTTCTACAGTTCTCGATTTCTCGTTGGACTCTTCTCGATAGAAAACTGCATTTATAACCTGTTATACAGTCATGACTATCAAAAATGCTTCTGCCAGTATTATTAGTGTGAAAACATTTTGCTTTGCTTTAGGTACTTCAGCCCAGGAGTCTGCTAAGAGCTCATTTCTGTGCGAAGAAGCAACGCAATATTGTAATTTTGACCAAAAACCTCCTTTTAGAACCATATGTGAGCATAGTAACCAAACCTTGAACACTACTATCAATGTAAACAGGTTAGAAATGACGCAGCAAAACTATCTTGCGTATCTGTTAAATAAGTGCTAAGTGTCATGAGAACAGTTACGAAGTCGATGGCGCGTGCAGCATTATATACTCGTGTGTCGTCGTTACAAAAAAGGACCAATTTTAAGAATAGGTTGAATAAATAAATATAGTTTGATGTTTAATTGACTCTCCTAAGCTGCTATTAAAAAACCATCACATACTTAATTTCCGAAAAATACTGTGACACTTTATATACCCGTCCTTTCTGGTATACATAACAAAAAGCATGTATTTTTAACTACCAGCATTTGTAGTTCATTTAAACTTATCAAGTTCATTGACTTTCCGAAGCTTGATTTGTATAATTCCAAGCCACAAGCGCGCTCCAAAGCGTGTTTTCTCTAAACTGTGGTTATTGGCTCTCCGACAGTATTAGTTTAATATAGTAATAGTCAAGTATAGTGAAATATACTTTGTCGGAACTTCTTCGCCAAACAAGCATATAAGTGTAGGCACGTGTACAATTATAGGTACATAGTGTATACGTAGTTATGAGTAGAATGTACTTGCGTTATTATTAATTGTTTGTGTTGCCAACTGGCTATTAGACTTAAGATCTTTTTATATTTACTTTATGGTTTTCTTGTATTTTATATGTCTTTTTTTGACGTTTTATATAATTAAAAGCTATTGTCTTTTATCTACTTGTGCTAAATGGTGTTTTTCTCCCTAATTATCCCGAAGTCCTAGTTTTCCCTCAATTCACTAGCCTTTCCGTAACATTTGGTCCTTCTACCGTTATTTTGAACATTCGCGTTTAAAAATTTTGTCCATTTAAATTCATTTCAAAATTTGATGATGAACACTAGGGCTCAAGCAAAACTTCGGGAGACCGAGGGAAAGCCAAGTAAAAGTGACAACATGAGCGATCCTGTGGCGTCTATATCCGCCGCGGTCGCTCCAATTTCGAGCGTAAGCTCTATTGCTTCAAGTTCCAGGTCTCGCTCAACTGGTACAATGCGCGCTCAAAAACTCACACTGCAGGCTGAACATGCACGAAAAATTGCTCAGTCTGAAGCAGCAGCAGCAGCAGCAGCAGCAGCAGCAGCAGCCTCAGAACGAAAGGCCGCCGACTTGGAACTGGAAGCGCAGCTCGCATCTTTGGAGTCTGAAAGTGGTAGGAGCCGAACAAGCTCCAGAACTTCAGTCCAAAACTGGTTAGAATCTATCGCTAATAATAATCAAGATGATGCTGTGTTAGAACCTTTTACGCCTACCGCTAAAATAGTTGAACAACCTTCTGTTAAGGATGTTGAATGTCGCCAAATCAAAAATACAAGTGGCAGAAGAAGCTCAAAAGAGCCAGTCCGCTTATCTGCTGCCACAGCGAACGTTCCTAATATACCGATACAAAATTCTAGCAAAGGTAGTGAAATAATACAACAGCGTTCTGACATCTCTTTATTAGCGCAGGCTATAACATCACTCGCCAATAAAGGTTCAAGATGTGGAGATCACCGGCTTCCTGTGTTCGACGGCAAGCCTCTCGATTGGCTGGCCTTCAAGAGGATTTTCGAGGACACCAAGACCGCACATTCGCCGAGCGAAAACTTGGCGCGGATTGGCATGGCCCTCAAAGGTGCAGCCAAAGAAGCAGTCGCAGTGCTCCTCGTCTCAGCCCACGACCCTACCGAGGTGATGAAGGCGCTAGAGTTGCGATTTGGTAGATCTGAAATAATAGTTCTCTATGAAATTTCTGCGGTCCGTGCTATGGCTAAACTTAACTCGGACAGTTGTGACCTTAACAAGTTCTCTTGCAGAGTTCGCAACTGTGTCGAAACAATTAAACTGCTTCAGCAAAGGTGTTATCTCGAGTCACCGGAACTGTTTCAATCTGTTTTAGGAAAACTAACACCTTTGCTTCGGAGCAAGTGGATCGATTACTGCGCTACACATTTCTTGCCTCAGGGTAAGACCAAACTTGAACTATTAGCACAATTTTTAAGTCGAGAAGTCGATATGCAGCTCAAGTTTGGTTTAATTCCGGAGCCCTCATTAATTCAAAAAAGGTTTGAAAAGGTTCACGCAGTTACATCCACTAATAGTATTCAAAATTCTTCCATCAATGCTAAGTCATCACATATGCACGAAATTCCGACGAAAACATTGAATCAATCTGAAATTCAACAAAAAGCATGTTTGATTTGTAAACAAAATCATAATTTGTCAAAATGTGACAAGTTTGTAACGATGTCAATCGGCGACAGGTGGCAGTTAGTCAAAGATCACAAACTTTGCCATAAATGTCTGAAAAGAGGTTCGCATAGTTACAAAACTTGCAAATACTCTAAAGAGGTTTGCAATATTGCCGACTGCCGATCTCGTCATCACAAACTTCTTCACAACGCAGATTTCTTACTAGCGCATACAATAGTTGAAAATGAATCCGATTCTGACAAGCATACGCCCTCTTCAGACGAAGAGTCAGTAATTGATCTTCAACCAAGCGAACAGGTTGCCCACACAACGTCACCATCTGAGCCATGTAGCGGTAAAAAACATTTTAGGCCTCTGCTCAAAATTATTGGTGTTACTATTTCAGGTCCATCTTCTAACATTGACACCTTTGCACTACTTGATGATGGTTCCACGGCAACTTTCATTGATTCTCAGTTATGTGAACAAATCGGTGTAACTGGACCCGAGTCCCTTGTTCAGCTTGATTGCGTCAGTGGATTAAACAAAAAGGTCAAAGTCCAATACGTGGACTTTAACATAAAGGGTCGTAATTGCACCGACACATTTAAAATAAAAAATGCTAGATCAATTAGTGACCTAGGGTTGTCTAAGCAAACAGTCAATGTTAAAAACATTAAGGAGTATCCTCATTTACAAGATTTAGTCCCTATTCTTTGTTACGAGGATATTAAACCGAGAATAATTATCGGAGTTGACAACTGGCACCTGTTGATTTCTAAAGCAATCAGGAAAGGCACAAAGTCGCAGCCGGTTGCAATAAAAACTAATTTAGGCTGGGTACTATTTGGTTTTGACTCAAGCAAGACCAAACCCGTCGATTTAGTCAACCACATCAGATTTTCTCACAAAGCAGATTCTGAACTCGGTCAAATAAACTCCCTAATACAAAATTACTATAAGTTAGATTCTTTAGGCATCAACAAGAAAGATCGCCTTAGTAACAACGATGCTAAGGCTGTAACTATTCTTGAAGAGACAACCCGTCGTTTGCCCGACGGCAGATTTGAAGTAGGCCTTCCATGGAAAGATGACATCTCTCAAATTCCCGACAGTTTTGGGCTTGCGTTGTCGAGATTTAAGAGTTTAGAAAGAAAGATGGCCCGGGAGCCAACTTACGCGGAACAATATAAATTAAACATTCAAGCTACCCTTGACAAAAAATATGCCGAGGGGCCCGTCAGTGTAAATTGCGGAACCTCGAAATGTTGGTATCTACCACACTTCGGTGTCACCAATCCCAATAAACCTGGGAAACTTCGTATCGTACACGACGCGGCGGCGAAGTCTAACGGGGTTAGTTTAAATTCTATGTTGTTGACTGGTCCGGACCTTCTAAATTCTATATTGGATTTACTTTTTCGTTTTCGTGAGGGCAGAGTTGGGCTCTCTGCAGACATTAGAGAGATGTTCCCTCAAATTAAAATACGTGAAGAGGATAGGGATGCCCAACGTTTCTTATGGAGGAACTCGCCTAACGAACCGGTTCAAGTTTTCAGAATGTCATCCATGATTTTTGGAGCGGCTTCTAGTCCTTTTTCAGCCCAATTCATAAAAAATAAAAACGCCTTAGAATTTCAAAGTCAATTTCCTGAGGCTGTGGACGCTATCCTCAACGATCATTACATGGATGATTGCATAGCGTCTACATCTTCAGTGGAAAAAGCGGCGCGACTCGCTGCTGATATTGTAGCAATTCACAAAAAAGCACATTATGAGATGAGATCTTGGGTATCCAATGATCCAAAAGCCCTTTCTCTCATCCCAAAAGAGCTTTTACTAGATCCATCTTTAGCTAATGTTAATGTAGATTTGGGAAAAGTTTCAAATTCAGTAAGAACCTTGGGTCTGGTTTGGCAGCCCGCCGAGGATTTGTTCATTTTTAAAGTTAAAAGCTTCATTGAAAAAGTTGTTTCGGACAAATGTACAAAGCGTGAGGTTCTCTCTCTAATGATGAGTGTTTTTGATCCATTAGGACTGTTAGCGCCACTGACCATTAGAGCTAGAATAATGTTCCAAAATATTTGGCGTAAATCACTCGATTGGGATCATCAACTCGCACAGGAAGATACCGCTGCGTGGAAGGAATGGCACAATGTTTGTGTAAATTCCCTAAGCAATTTGAAAATTCCGAGACGGTACAACCTCAGCGATTTTGACGATACTCGCCTTGAAAGAGAACTTCACTTATTTTGTGATGCCAGTGAGTGTGCGTATGCTGCTGTAGCATTTTGGCGATTAATTTTCCCTGATGGAACTATCAGTGTTGCGCTTATAGGTAGCAAAGTTCGTGTAGCCCCATTAAAACCAGCCTCCATTCCACGGCTTGAGTTGCAAGGCGCCTTAGTAGCTGCTAGGTTAGCAGAGACCATTTGCAACGCCCACAAGTTGAAGCCAAGCAAAAGGTTTTTTTGGTGTGACTCAATGAATGTTCTAGGATGGCTTCGCAATGACGCTCGCAATTATAAACCTTTCGTGGCCAATCGCCTAGGCGAAATTGCAGAATTGTCTAATGTTAGTGAATGGCACTGGGTTCCAACTCAATTGAACATAGCCGACGATGCGACACGTTTGAGCAAAGATCCATTCAGTTCAGAGTCACGTTGGTTCGTAGGCTCAGACTTTCTACGTTCTGGTCAATGGCCAACTGAGCCTGTCATTTGCATACCAGTGAATAGTAAGTCTGAGTTGAAACCAAAACATAGAGTTCATTGTCATGCAACTGTTGAAGAACTATTTTCTCCATTAGCTCCTGTAGCGGCCAATCCTCATCGCATCAGTAAATGGCTTTGTTTAGTTCGAGCCACCGCATTAGCTCATTTATTTATAAGAAAGCTTCTTGTAGCACGTAGAGGAGTAGGTGATACGAGAATCTCTCCAAATGACCTGACAGCGCACGATTTGCATGAAGCAGAAAGGCACATCTTATGGCAAAGCCAAATAGACAGCTTCAAAGCAGAGATCGCTTGCATAGTCAAGAAAGCATCACTTCCCCGAGGAAACCGATTGTGTAGACTGTCTCCCACCATTGATGAAGACCACCTGCTTCGTTTGTCCGGACGCACCGCAGCTGCTGCTAACGTTCCATCGCCAGCCAAATCCCCAATCATCCTTGATGGCAAACATCCAGCCGTACGATTGCTCGTCCATAAATTTCACCAGAGAGCTGCACACGCCAACACCGAGACAGTAGTGAATGAGCTCCGTCAATCTTACTGGATAATCAGCCTTAGAAGCACAGTACGTTCAGTGGCTCACCATTGCTTGTTTTGCAAACAAAGAAAAGCGAAACCGTTTAACCCCCCAATTGGACAGCTCCCTCACGCAAGACTCGCACATCATGAGCGGCCATTCTCGTACACCGGACTGGATTACTTTGGCCCCATTCAAGTCACAATAGGCCGAAGACATGAGAAGCGATATGTTGCTCTGTATACGTGCCTGGTCATAAGAGCAGTTCATCTGGAGATGGTTGACA
The DNA here is from genome assembly GCA_949315975.1 of Eudonia truncicolella. NCBI lineage: Eukaryota > Metazoa > Arthropoda > Insecta > Lepidoptera > Crambidae > Eudonia > Eudonia truncicolella. The sequence goes on along the minus strand of OX438826.1, from coordinate 1,234,685 downwards.
GCTTGTCAACAGATGCAGCTATGATGAGTTTAAGAAGGTTTATTGCTCGTCGGGGAGCACCCCGTGAAATTTACTCCGACAACGGAACAGCTTTCGTCGGCCTGAGCAGGGAGCTTAAGAAACTTTACGGGGAACAAGTATCAACCTTTGCTGCAAACCAGCTCATTCATTGGAGATTTATTCCACCTGCAACCCCATTTATGGGAGGGGCCTGGGAACGGCTCGTCCGTAGCGTAAAAAGCGCTCTCAAGGTTACCCTTAAATCGAGATCACCTACTGTAGAAGTCTTGCAGACTCTTCTTTTGGAGGCGGAGGCGATAGTAAACAGCAGACCCCTCACGCACGTTTCTCCTGACCCCGACTACCCAGAAGCCCTCACTCCATTTCACCTGTTAATTGGGACTTCTTCAGGAAGCAACTTGGTCGTTCAGACCGAAGAGGGCGACTTGTGTGGAAGAGTGAAATGGAGAAAAGCCGCCAGAATGGCCGATAATTTTTGGAAGAGATGGGTAAATGAATATTTACCTCTTGTGAATGTTCCAAGACTACAAGGTCAGAAGCCAAATCTTAAGGTGGGGGACATAGTCTTAATTGCAGATAGCAACCTGCCTCGAGGAATGTGGCCAAAGGGGCGAATAACCTCGGTACACTGTGGCAAGGATGGTGTGGCCAGGGTCGCCGAGATATGCACCTCTGCAGGACTTTTTAAAAGACCTCTGAAGAAAATCGTGCCCTTACTTTAAAAAAGGGAGGATGTTGCCAACTGGCTATTAGACTTAAGATCTTTTTATATTTACTTTATGGTTTTCTTGTATTTTATATGTCTTTTTTTGACGTTTTATATAATTAAAAGCTATTGTCTTTTATCTACTTGTGCTAAATGGTGTTTTTCTCCCTAATTATCCCGAAGTCCTAGTTTTCCCTCAATTCACTAGCCTTTCCGTAACAGTTTGTTTCTAAAAAAAAACATTCTAGGCACTCTCACGGCCTATAATAAGTCATTTGCATTAGACAAGCCATCAACGACAAAGTCAAAATAAAAACAATTAAAATTAAAAATAAGTAATTACCTACTTTTGAATTCTTTTCTTGCATTTAGTTGATGGCTTCGTGCGATTAGCACATTTAGCCAGTGTCAAAGTAATGTTTCATACAAGTAATACATAAATATACAATATTTACAATACAATACAATATTTCCTTCCAGTCAGTATGATGATGAATGATAATAAAAATGAGAAGTGAGAAATGATATACACCCCAACCCCTCGAGTATCTCAGTAAAGATGTGGGGCTTTACTAATTCCTCGGCGGACTTCTTGAGAGAATTTGAAAAGTAAAGTTGCACTGTTTTGTTTCATTTGCCAACACTAATGCACACTTACGAACACTTAACGGTTAATAATCCACCATTATTTCACATTTATATTCGACATAACACAAATTTTTCAAAATAAAACAAAACCGCAGACATGACTCTTCACTTTCCCGCCAAGAAGTCCTACTTTTGAATTATCAAAAGGAGGCATATAGTAGGTATATAATTATGTCGTAGCCATATCGTAGATTTGCTCACTTCACGAAATGGTCGCATTTCATGAAATGTTTCACTGTCATTGGCCACATCATTATGTGCTTTGGGCAGATCAATGATAAGAAATCGTTTCTCGATATGGGCAACTAAACGCGCGGCTACTTCATGAAATGGTCAAACTTTAGTGATCATATCGTAAAATATTTACATTACCCACCGTTAGGTATCGTTTACTTTTTGTGTCGGTACAATCTATTTGTGACTGCGCTCCCCCCTTCCGTGACTGGCCCTCGCTACGCTGCGCTTCGCTCGGGAAAAAAAATTAACTTAACCTAACCAACAGTAAGGATTTCCTACATTAATTATCCTTATTATTTCCTATATTAAACGTTGACGCTTCAACGATATGATCAGTTTAAGCTGGGCATATCATGAAATGGTCGATTACATCATAAACTGATCAATTTTATGATCCGGCCACGACATATACACATACCAAACGGGAGTATGGAGCGTATCGTGTTCTAGAAAATAAAAGAGTGTCCCCATACGCGCTGTAATGACAGCAATCATTCAATCTCAGCCCCATGCCTTGCCCCAATAGGGGAACGAGGAAACATTGACTAGATGCTAAATTCATTTTTAAGATTGTATCAATTAAATACAACATTTTTATTTTAGTGATAGTATGTGATCCTGGCAGGATAGCAAATGAAAAACAAGTATTTTGAACGAATCACTCATAGGTGCTGCTTTAAGCAGCTCCACCTATAGCTACCTTAAAATAAGGATTTGTACTATACTAATATATATTTTTTACAATTTCAACTCCAAATTCTCTCCATAAATAACTTTCTCGACAATGTCGTTTTTGTTTGAAGGATAATCCGAGCAAAATGTTTTCTAAGGAATTTGTTAAAAATATTCTGTTATCCCCGCTGCTCGAGTAAATAAATCTTTGTCATTGTATGTGTTAATTTTCTCTGTCTCTGTCTCCTCTATAAATTAATGTTCTCCGTACGACCGACGCAAACCTGTTGCGTACGCATGTTGTTTATTCGAATGACTTGAACCTTTGTATCGTTCCAGAAAACCGTAGCAAAATATTGATGTCGCAAGCGGTAAGCAAATATTAGACTGCACGGCAAACTTCTAAAATTAAATATTCAAACTCCTTAGAATCATAAATCGTCTTATATTTTTTATCCCATTCAGGGAAGGCAAAGGGATTGCTCTCGTAAATTATTACTTTGTTAATTTTACAACACATTTAATGTGGGCTTATAACCCGTTCCATTTATCCATAGGGAAGGCTCGTGCCGCAGCAGCGGGGACATAAAATGAGCTGATGACGATGATGATGATGATTTATTGATGAATTGTGGTGGTTGATAAATAATAATTTATAATTGATAAGCAACAGATTGTTTCACCCTGCCTCTTTTGAGTTTGATAAAGATGTAGACTTTACTAAAACCAAGCGAGAACTTGTGAAGATAAGACGAAAAGAAAGTCACGTTTCGCTTTTATGCTTTATTTGCGACTATAACTCATACATGCCAAATACAGTCGTGGACAAATAAAACGGGTCAGCGACAAAATCCTAAGTATCTTGTAAATTAATAATGTTACATGCATGGAACTAATTTTATATTAAAGAGAATTTTAATATCGTATGACATAAAACCTTAAAGACCTTTATAGGACCTTTATAGGTACAGCGTATTTAAAAAAAAATATTAACAGAAGTTTAAATTTGGTAATAAATTCAAATCACGCGTGTTTTACTTTTGCTTGTTTTCTCACTTTTGTTTTCAATCTGTGAAATCAAAATGATAAAACGCAGTCATTATCGTCTTTCACGGTCATTAATGAATTACTATCATGTCGCTAACGCCAGAAAAATGTACACGTATCGCCACTATGCTAGAAGAAGGCAGAAGTCAGAGAAGTACAGCGAGAGTAACAGGCGTGTCACCTTCTATGGTGCAAAGAGTCGTGCAACGTTTACGAAAAACTGGGCTGAATATTAGAAAACCAAGAACCGGCAGACCGATATGTACTACGGCTCGAAGGGAACGATTTATTGTTACGACCATGCTCCGAAATCGACACCTCACGGCAGTTGAAGTAACAAATCAATTTCGAGAGACCCGAAGAGACGAGGTTAGCGAGCGGACTGTTAGGCGGCGGCTCCGAGAAGTTAATTTGACCCTACATAGACCCGCAAATGGCCCAAAACTTGCAAGAAAACATCGAGTAGCAAGATTACGTTATGCCCGCGAACATGCACAATGGGGAGACGAAGAGTGACAAGAGTAATGTTTTCTAATGAATCTAGATTTATGCTCTATGCACAGGATGGGCGGCGCAGAGTTTACCGACGGCCAGGGGAACGTTTTATTCCAGCTTGTTTTGAGGAAAAAGTACCTTTAGGCCGTGGATCTGTTATGGTTTGGGCTGGAATCTCTTCAGAGGGTCGCACGGAGTTAGTGCTGATAGAAAATGGTACGCTAACAGTGCCAGATATGTAGAAGATATCCTTAATGGGTATGTCGGCCCATACTCGATTAATATGGGTGAAAATTCCATATTTATGCATAACAATGCTAAGCCACATACAGCTCAAATTGTAAATGAGTATATTCAGGACGTTGGCATCAATTGCATGGACTGGCCCTCGAGAAGCCCGGATCTAAATCAGATTGAGCACGCTTGGGACGAGCTCAGAAGGCGTGTGAGAAATCGGAATCCCGCCCCAGCTACACTTAGAGATCTGAAACATGTGATAGTGGAAGAATGGAACAATATCCCGCAACATCGCATAAAAAACTTAATAAACAGCATACCCAATCGTCTGGCAGCTGTAAGAAGAGCCCGTGGAGGCAATACGAAGTAGAATATGGCTTTGAAGTTTGTTTTTATATGGTGTGTCAGGTAATCTAATTTCTTCTAAGGTCTTTTAATTTTTCAACGCAAAAAATGTTAATGTTTTGTTTCTTATGTAATTTTAATAAATAAACAAATAACGTTTCCACCATTTAGTGTCGTTATTATTAACTATGAAATTATTAACAACATACAGTCAAAACATATTAAAACACATTTTTTTATATGTAAATAAATATAAATAGTATTAGTAGTCTATATAAATAGCGTAATAGTTAAACTGTTTATAAATAAATCATTAAGTTACCATTATGATTAAATGCCGATTAATAATAATTAATTTCGTTTAAATCTAATGTCAATGACATTATTATGGTTCAAAAAATTTTCACTGATAATTTATAAGTTCCATATTTTTTTTGGCCAGTAGTGAAATTTAAAAATAAATTACATCAATAACAACTTGTTTTTGCTGAACAATGAACAGGCTATCAAAAAATCTGTTTTAATGACATCGCAAGAAAAACATTTTTGAAGAAAGCTTGTCACTGTAATAATAATAACCCAACAAGTAATAAACAAACAAAAACAAGAGCTGGCGAATGCAAGTGACCTAGTGTAGAACGACGCTAACGGTGCTCCCACACAAGCGCGTGGTAGTGTGCGTCGTCTGCGTAGGAGTTGCAAACGCGAGCGTCACCTCACATGAGGGCAAACGTTACGAAAGGAGTTCAAACACGTTTGCGAAATGCTTGAAATTATGCTCGCTAGAAATGCTTATGAAGAAAAAATTGACGAAAGGGCTTTGAACTTGCATCTAAGCGTTTGCAATGTAATTTAAAGTAGACATAATTAACGTAGGTTTAACATAACTAACATAGCCTAATTGTTAGGGTACCTGGCTTATAGCCAGTATCACGTACGGGTTCAAATCACGCCCGATGAAATGTTTTTCCACAAATGTTTTGGTGTTGATGGATAGAAAAGTAGTCAAGAGCTCAGATAAACCATCGAACTACAAATACAAACCAATATCCAAATGTTAATTAATACAATAAATACCAAGCTTTTACTACCTCATTAAATAGTTGACAAACAAAAAAACACAGTCATTGACTTCGCAAGAAACTTTTCCATTTCTCCGAGAGTGCATTATGTAAACAAACAAACAAAACAGATCTGCGGCTAGCGATAGTGACTCACATTTAGCAACCGGTATACTTTCCCGGCGTAAACAGTTACGCGCACCTGCCGGTTACCGCTGCAGCTAATATCAATGAAACAAACCTGAGTACGTTCTCGAACGATCGCCCCGCTTCGACCGACGCTATATAAGAGCGAACGCGGCCCGCGCACGTCAGAACGTATAACGAAAGCGCATACAAACGAAGCACAACGAACACTAACCAATCACAATGTACAAGTACCTGTTCCTAGTGGGACTTCTCAGCTCCGTCTCCTGTGACGAGGGTAAAAAGCACAGGGCTAAGGATCCCTTCGCGTCGCTTGATCGCCAGATCACCCACACGCTTGTATACCATTACCTTTGGCCGTGGAGTCAACTATTAGCTGAAGCGGCAGCTATTGAGGCTGCAGAAAAAACGGAGGAGCCTAAAATAATTTCAGATGACAATAAGTTTGAGATCAGTCTAAATGTGAAGACATTTAAGCCGGACGAGCTGAAGATCAAAGTGAAGAACCGGTACATCATAGTCGAAGGAAAGAATCAGGTGGCCAACGATGAGCTGAGATTTAGAGGCCGGCACTTCGTACAGAGATTCTCGTTGCCATTGGGTTGTGAGCAAGAGGAAGTGAAAGCTGTTCTTAAAGACGGAGTGTTGAGTATTACGGCACCAAAGCACGAGCTGCCACCGCCACTTCCGGAGCGTAAAGTGCCCATTGAAGTGATATTGCCGGAAAAAACGACAGAGAAGAATGTCACCCCAGAGAAAGTTGAAATTGAAGAAACTACAGAGAAGCAGGAAGTGCCAGCAATCGTGACATCAACTGGAACTTCTCTCGAACAGTTGGATCTGACTGAAGCGACGACTCACATCGGAAAGATAAGGAAGAAGGAGTTGAAGACCACCACCAAAACCAACAAGGACAACGAAGTGACGAAAGTGGAGGAGGGCAACGGCCTGGATTACGCGCTCATCGACGCCGACGAGTGAGTGCCGCACAACTGGTTGTGCATCAAAAGACTGAAGAAGCTTTAAACAGGTCGGCTGTGAGAATAGTGGCAGCTCAGGCGTTGCTCGGGACCCCGGTCGCTTTGTGCGCTGTGACAGATTTATAAAAGTTGTTTTATGAATAAACATGTTATTTATTGTAAGTAATTTTTCTCGTTTCATTTGCACCGCGCTAATATTACCATTTTATGGCTCCATAATGTTTATGATGATGCTGAACTCGCAAAAGGTCTATACGGAAGGTTTAATGTGTGATGTTTATTAATATTTTATGCTCATTTTGTTTAATGGTTTAAATCAAGGCAATATTGCTCACACTTAATAAGATTTAGATTATATCGAGTAACTGAAAGGCTTCACAAATATTATTTAACGTTAATTAAATTCTGGAACGGAAACAGGATATGAGGAAGATATTGTTTCCAGTTGTGATTAATGTTTCTACTGTAAACTTAAATCGTAAATAAATCTCTCCAAACTCTACAGATGATATATTGAACATAAATTAAGTGTGGCATTATCCTAAAGGGACTCCAACAATTATTGTTTTAACCCCGTAATTTTTCAATAAATGTTCAACCATATGACATAGACATAGATATCAAAGTCTATTGATTTTAGTAGTCTGATGTGCAAGCGTGTGTACTACTGATTCTGTTGACTCCCTACATCATTTGGCTAGTATTGTTATCAACACTCAGAATATAATATATTTATTATTATGTCTTTGTGCTAATTACGCACACAAACAGGTACCGTAACTGCTGATAGATAATTACTACAACATAACATAGACTGTATCATAATATTTGGTCTGCTCACACGATCGTGGGAAAGTTGTAGTTGAATAAACAATATGGTTAATAGTTCCCTTGTCATTTCAACATTACTACTGATTACTACGCATTCACACAAAATGGTATGTATGCGTATGTGACAGTTTTTGCCTATTCCTTGTCATAGTTTCTAGCTAGCTTAGTTAGCTAATTCAAATCATGAACTAGTTTGTCTAGGACAGACCATTTTTAATTTAGTATGTCAGCAAAAATATTTTTGCAAAAAATTATATTTTTACTACGAACATGTTTGCTTCATTATATGTGTAAATACCAATATCAAGTAGTAGAAACTTGCCTAACTTAAGTCTTTATGTATGTAGTTTATTAAAAAAGGGCCGTGGTGATCAGATTTATATTAATAATAATTTATAATAAATTAAGCTGCCGTTAAGCTACGTTTTAGTCAAATTACAATTTAAAAACTTTGTCTGTTACAACTTTAAAAACACAAGTCTATGCAGTCTAGTGATTAAACCACCGGTCACCCCCAAAGAGCCTGTGTTCGATTCTATGCTGGTATTGACAAATTTATATCTCAGTTTGTTCAGTGGTAAAGCTTATTTTAAGTCTGTCGCCATAATAAGAAAATAGGTAGGATTTTCGTTTTGCAACGGTGACAGATAAGTTCAGCTCAGTTCAATAGCTGAGGATTCCGAGGGAATCGTGTCCACCTTCTGCTTTATCATCACCATCACCATCATCAGCTCATTTTATGTCCCCACTGCCTGCTGGGGCACGAGCTTTCCCTATAGATGGATAGGGAAATCGGGCAATAAACCACCACGCGGGCCCAGTGCGGTGCGGTGCGGTGGTTGTTATCGACTGCTATTGCAGCCGGGACCAACGGCTTTACATGCCTTCCGAAGCACGGCTTTACTTTATCATCTACTATCAATTAAAGTGAGGACCTAGGACTCGCCCCATCTGGAATAAAATCGTCATCATCTTTGCGGCCCATCATTGGTCCAGCTTTGCACGTAGGCCTCCTCTCCTCTCCACTGCCGGCAGTCTAACGCCCTCTCCATCCAATCACGGCCTCAATCTTCGGATATCATCAACCCACCTTTTGGGAGGTTTTTCTCCAATTGGTATAAAATAAATTTATAATATTATTAAACATTACTTACGCCTCGGTGAGCGAGTGGCAAAGAACTCAAGGTATCCGGAGGGTTTACGTACAATTCCTAGGCCAAACCAAAAGAGTTTCGAATTTTTCGATAAATGGCCCGATTTTGTGATTACAACCACCCGTGTCTGGCAATCTGGCATACAAGCTTGGTGGTTATTTATACCCGTCAATTGTAGCGATTACTCGTATTGAATAATGGCGGTCTTCGCTCAGCTGTGAGTAAAGGTTGGTTTTTACTATAAACTATTGTTAAGTGTACCAAATTCACAATGACTATTGTGAGAGATCATTACGGTCCCAATAAAACACATTGTAGTCCTTCAGCTTTCTCTCCGACGAGGGTCTGATCACAATCATCTCTCCAAATTGGTAATTTATTTTATAGCCTCATTCAGGGATGTCGTACTTAATTGCTTCGTTGTATAGCGATATTGTACCAAATAAGTAACACATCATACTTAATATTGCTTTCTAATTTATGAGGTGCGTTATTTATTTGGCACTATAAAGACTTACGATGTGTTTTGGATATGTTTCATAATTAAAACTGTTGTTCGAAAACTAGTTAAATGGTCAGCTAAGCTCAAAAATTCAATGTTAACACTCATAAAAAAGCTTTAGAAATAATTTATACAGAGTTTACTCGTAATCGTATCCGAAGATTGTTATAGAATTTTAGTATCGGCTATTACCACCTCTGTGGTTTAAGTGGTCCAGGTTCGATTCCCAGTGAGGGTACATGTTTGCAAACTCGGTTTGGTTGGTAGTAGGTCTTGTTTTAAGTCCACTTGGCTAGTTTTATATAAATATGTGATTATAACATAAATGTTAGTATTAGCATTGTTGTGTTCCAGTAAGATAGTCAGATCCTCAGTTGTTAACCCTTCGAGCGATAAGGCACCACGTAGGTGCCTAACAATATGTGTTTATCTGTGTGTGTGACTTATTAGTACTAGGGGTTTTTTCGTTTGACGGGTTAAGGATTCCGGGTGAAATACCCTTCCACCATCAGCCTTATCATCACTTGACATCAAGTGAAATGAAGGTGAAGTGTATACCCGCATGGAATAAAAAAAATAATAAAAGAACACCAACAGGCAATTTAGTAAAGGCCTTTCCATTTGTAGAGAGCCATCCAATTTCCATTATACTTGTCAAAAGGTCAATGACCTTTGGCCGCCAGCCTGACTCAAGCCTAACAAGATTACCTGAACTATAAGCCAGGAGCCGAACCTAAACAATCGTAATGCGATTATAGATAGGAAAGGGGCCCACCACACAAATTATACACTCCAAAAGTTAGCTGACGTTAATAATGTAGGATAGTTTCGTACGCTAAGAGCAAGAAGATATGTCGGTTATGTAGGTAACTATTTATAGTAAGAAAGCTTAATTACTACTAATTAATATAAGGATTTTTTTTCATCATCATCATAAACTCTTTTTATGTCCCAACTGCTGGGGCACAAGCTTTCTTAAGGATGGACAGGGGAAACCTTCAGCAATCGCAGACCGAGCGCAAACACCTCTGCGCCATCGAGCTTCTCCAAAGTCCTCCTCGAAATAATAATTATCATTATACTACGCCAACGACCGTGACCAACGTGCCTTGCAAGGCACGGAATAAGTTAAGTAAATGAAAATCATTTGGTAATGAGATTTATAGAGAATCGATGGAATGAGAGCTGAGACTGAGGTGATAATTTCGATGTCCTGGGATTATTTCCTCCCTCCGAATGATAGATAGGCATCTCTTTTGAGGTTGTTATCCTTGAAGACAGATTAGGACACCTCTTGGAATAATAAGCACTGTCTACCGCTACACATTTATCGTTAATATCTTCCTGGTGGAAAACTTTTTTATTAATTATTTATAAACTTTTACTTTTTATTTTCAAGTGCTAATTGCTGCACTGAAGCTAATTAAAAATTTATAAAATACAGTGAAAAAATTAAACGCCCACCCGACCCAGCCAGGAATCGAATCTGGGTCTTCCGCAATCCGGGCGGCTGCACTGACCGCTATGTTACCGGGAAGGCTGACGTAAGCGTTGAAATTTTTCACTGCTTTTTAATTTTTGAGTTCTAACAGCGGCACAGGTGCGCCATCTATCCAACGGTATACTATAGCGTTGTGTTATCAAATTTGTGGTATATCATCTGCAAAGGTGAATCTGCATGGCCATCGGTTGCAATGACCGTTGGATAGGTGGCGCACCTGTTAAAGTATTAATATTTTCCTAAACATAAAACGAGGTAACCTTCAAATCAAAAGTAAAATTGATGGACCTAGATCGCTGAAGATTTACAGGCAGTTCTTTAATGACGTAGGCAAGAGATTAGGTACACGGGATTACAAGTTTTTTTTTCATGCATCACGGCATTTGTTTGTGTACACGGATGAAATCGTGGGCGGTCACTAGTAATTACTAGTTTTTAGTTTCCAGTAGTTGCTTACCCATAAGTTTATTGAAATAATGATATAAATAAAAAAGAGATAAATTAAATATTTCATAAACAAGTATCTCGCAATTATTATTGCTTCAGGCTTTGGGAATCCTTTGTTTAAAATGGTTTATTCATAAGTAGTGAGTGTGCGATTTTCACAAGGAAAATATGCACATTTCATTGCATTTAAGTTTTACATAAAGTGATAAAGTGACATTTTCTCCTTTATTTTCTTACATAAAATTAATTTCTAAAAACGATAGAAGAGATTTTCTGTTAACATTACCCAATGAATTTATGCAATGTTATGGCAACACGCTTTATATTCTATTTAGAGAACTTTTTAAGTCAGCAATTTTTTGTTGCTTTTTTAGCGAACGGAAAGCTACGTTCCACAGTGTCACCAATGGACAGTGGCCCCACGAAGAATTACCCTCGGTGTCTCACCGTGCAGATCGCACCTAATAGATTGATTACACACGGAACAGGATAATGGGCCCCCCTCCGGGCCGGGTCAGCCCGCAGTCAATGTCACCGCTGCCGCTGGCGACCTTCATACATCAACTTCAGGAACACTCAGGTACTTATTTTGAATCCTTAAAGTTTTTATTGGTTTAAATAAATAAAATAAGGTACAGGGTACTGTGCTTAAATTTCCCTAATGTCTCTCGGTAATCATCTCATTTCTGAATGCAACCGAATATTAATTTCCGTGTCCATCTATTATTTATTTATTTTGGTTATTCAACGTTAAAAACATAACACATTCATAAAAAAAAAATCAATTAAATTGTATAAACTAAATACTCTAACACTTAAAGAAAAACACAACATGCAAAATTGTCAAATGCCCTTTCTTTTTACATTTACCTAAAAAATATAAAAACTTAAAACAGTGCAAAAGTTTGATAGAAAAAAAAAATTAAATAAATATCTTTACTAAACTAAATCCATTAACATTATTTTTAGATAAAGCATTGTACGTCCTACAGTGTCTTGGTATGATAGAATTTAGACCAATATTAGTTTTCGACATAGGAACATACATATTGAATGACTTTTTGCTAGGTAGACTAGTTATTAGATTTATCATGTTAAATAATTTAAATTAACGTACTTTATTGTTGTTTTGTTTTGCATTTTTGTATGTATAAAAAGATAGAGAACTACGAGTACTCGTATAAACAGCTATTAAACTATAAATTGCTACACGCGTCTCGTTTTCACAACCGCAACAACACTGCTACAATACTATGTAATTAAAATAGGTTCAGGCTCCTAGACGCTACGGAGGATCACTGAAGAGTCTAGTATAATATATGCGCGTGCGCGTTCTTAGAGGAAGGAACGTAAAAGAAAAGGTTTTTCCATTCGTTCGAGCAATTACTGCGAAGCATAATGAGGCCGCTAGACCACACTTGTATAAATAAAACTATATTTAAATAATATTCTGAGATACCGCCAAACAAGTCTGTTTTATTATGAAGTAACATGTTTGTGCTACCTTTATGAAACGATTTCAATTTTCTTGTAACAAACTCCAGTTATGTTAGAAGATCTTCTAATGATATCTCTGCGTTAATGAGTCAGTCAGTAAATCAAAATTCCAAAGGCCTCCATCATTGCAATCAATTTTTTGCTACAAATCAATGGTCAGGTATTTAAAATTGGAAACCGACCAGGGAATTGAACTCAAAACCTCCGCATATTGAGCCGAACGTTTTGCCACTGAGCTTGCGCACCAAATCGTTTTATATTTTGGTAGTTCAAGTACAGTTTATTAACATTTTTTTCTAATTATAGTATGGATGGCATGATTGTAGTGTGATGATAGTAGTATCGATGAAGTATCTCCCCCCTACCTGATGTTAAACAGAAGCGTGGTTCTGTGAAGGATGGGATAAGAAGGGATAAGGGAAAAAAGTTCATCAGAGCACTCGCCATGGTATCGAAGGCGAAGAAGTCAAAGGCACTAAGAGTCACCAACATCGTGACGAGAATTCGTAATCATCAGAATCTAATAAATTAAAAGTCAGCATTCACATAGATTTTCATTTTTACGTTACATTTAAAAGCTTTTATTCAAAGTTTTATTTAAATCTTATTTTTTTAAATGTAACTATGTCTTATTAATAAATAACATTTAAAGTTATCTTAAATAGGTAGGTAACAACTATTTTACAAAACGAATTTCTTAATTCGAACCACCTTTTTCTCCAATAGTTACATAAATGGCACTTTTAATTTACAGATTACAATAATATATACAAGCTTATCTTAAAACTATAAACTAACTGTTACAAATACATTATTACTTTATACATATATATAAACAAAACAAAAACATTTTATAAATAGCTTGCCTACTTCTTAACTGATCTTTAGTATTTGTAAAAATATTATGATCAGGTGTTAATGACGGTAGTTGTTGACATTGAATAGGCGCCTTTGGCTTTCAAAGTAAACAAAATAAGTAAATAGTGTTGAATAATTTCGGCGGGCTGGTTAGAACCACGATAGCTCAATTGGAAGAGCACCTGACCCGGTATGTCAGAAGGGTGCAGGTTCAAAGCCTGTGCTGGTGGAAATTTTATCAACATTTGTATTTTTGTAATATTATTAGATAATAATAAACACAAATATTTATGAATATTAAATATACTGTACTTACCCAATGCAGCGAAATGTAAATATTCAATAAATACCGTGTCCAACATTGTCATGTGAATTAAAAATACAGTTGTCATTTAAAATACAAGAAAAAGTTATCCACACAGCAGTCATTTGACACCAAAATGGTGTTCCGACGCTGATGACCTTCCATGGACCCCAAGAGAGAACAAAAGACAAACTTCATTAATTGTGCAATTATGAATACTAATTCAAATGTCAAGGTGTCTTGTTAGAGAGGCATTATCGGGATTCGACAGAGGTTTCTCAGGAAGTTCATCATCATGTTTTATCATGACGACACACTTACCACTAACGTTCATACTATGTGGTCGCCCATCAATAATTTCACATTCAATTAGTATCAAATTTACTACCGTTCAGCTAAGGAAAACCCAGTGAGGACATGAGGAATGAAGAAGGGCACTTCCACCATCAGTTTAGAAGTAGGCTTCTACCTTGTGAATTACATAAAAAAGAGACAGGACATACAACTTTCAAAATGGCTGTGCAGAAATATAAGGATAAAATACACGTTAAAACTTTCGTGTACCATTTTAATCAAAGACTTTTATCGGGGGTTAACAAACTTTTTTTATAGGTATCATAGACATACCTTAATAGGTACTTACCGTACGTATACGTACGACCCTCAATATGTATATGTGTGACTCGGTCGAAACGTAGGGTATAAAGGTTTGTCTATAATACCTATAAAAATCCCCGTTATAAGTCTTTGATTATAAGGATAAAGAACAAACAGATTCTCTATCGTTCAGAGCCTTGAGTCCAACTGACAACACGATAGTCAAATAAACAGACGCAAAGTAAGTGACTATGCGGCGAGTGTAAGGATCAAGCAGTCACGTCGCTATCACACCGCTTCGCCAAACCAAGACACAGCGAGAAATGTTCAAAACGTTTTGTGACAACACTCGTACCATGTTGAAATGCACTTGACGCTTGTTACATTTAAAGCTTTTTCACGGTGTTTTACATTTATAACGTTTCACATTTAAATACCAATGACATTTTCAGGCTAGCCTCGAGTTTTTCACTGAATAAGAACCGTCAGCGTCGTAAACTCTCTTCTTGTCGCTAGGATACTCTACAAACGGCGTTTTCCCGTAACCGCGATACGGTTGGTCGTATCCTTGATATGGCTCCTCGTATCCGTAATCGTGATGATGGTGAACCGGCTCGGGCTCGATGTATTCTACGTGCTTTTTATTCTGTTTGATGTAGTGTATGAACCACAACACGAAATGCCAACCTTTAGTAATTAGCGCGAAGAAAATTATGCCGTATACGATCTTCAAGATGAACAACTTGGTAGCGGCGACGTAGAAAAAGTGAACTGTGAACAACGAAAAATATGTATTACAATAATTACGAAACTTTATTAACAAAAGAATATATTTCTGAGCTGTTTGTAGACACATGAAAACCCAATTTCCGTAAATTTTATGTTAACATTTGATACAATTTAATTTTTTTACTCACAATTGATTCTATTGTGATAAGTTCCAAACCTTCGAAAGAAAACCTGAAATTTGGTATCTACCACAACTTTTTAATATGTTAATTGACCCTTTCATGTTTTTTATTACTAGTTTTTGGAATAACACATGTCTACCAAACACCACAGATTTTAATGTTTCCTAGCATAACACACCTATTTCCCTTGTCGCGTGAAAAAGTTTAAAAACCAATCTATGTTGCTTTGCGGCTGGTACTTAAAATCCGGTTTTCGACCGATCTTATTAGCAAAGCCTTCGTAATGGGAATGTTCGAAACCGGTATGTTTGTAATGCGGCCAGACGTCCGGGACATACTTGGAAATGGCCAGGGCCCACGCCATTACCACTAGCGCTTTCAAGCTGGCGATGATAAGTGCGATGCCAAGAAATATTTTGTAAAGGCCGACTTTTACTGCGAGCATTATCGTCAAGTTGGCTGCAACAGACAAACACGTTGGTTTTTATTGTATAT
Organism: Eudonia truncicolella; assembly: GCA_949315975.1. Taxonomy (NCBI): domain Eukaryota; kingdom Metazoa; phylum Arthropoda; class Insecta; order Lepidoptera; family Crambidae; genus Eudonia; species Eudonia truncicolella. The sequence goes on along the minus strand of OX438826.1, from coordinate 1,218,992 downwards.
GCCTCGGTGGCCAGTTATATAGCGCTCGGTCTGATTGGAGGTCTTTGGTTTAATTCCCAGGTCGCACAAAGGAGTTTCGAATTTTCAATTGTATAACACGGGTTTGCGATCACCAACCTAAATTATAACGTAAGTAACTATTCCTTGCCTTGATGTCTGGTTGAAGTTCGTTGGTTTAGACTGTTCAACGAAAGGATGTCTGTAATTTACTCAGTTTCTATTTTATTGATAGAAAAAAACCTATACTTACATCGGCTGAAATCAATTCAGTAGCGATTGTTGTCTACATTCACGGTGTGTGTGTATAGAAAGGCTTTAAAAGTGTATTGTTAAACATTATTGGAAATACGTCATTATTTTGACAACCTTCTTCAGGATAAACCGAAATTGCTATACCAACCTGCGAGCAGCAGCCAGCAATGTTCGTGTGAAATTCCATATCTGCCACGTTTAACGAAGGTATAAAAATCTATTTTAAAAATGGAACGAACTTTTTACTCCTAATTATGGCAACCAAGGATTTTATTTAAAATTCGAAACGACTTGCCAAAGAAAGCTCTAAAGTAAAAAACCGGACAAGTGCGAGTCGGACTCGCCCACCGAGGGTTCCGTACAAATTTATGGGTACATATTATATAGTTCTGGAATCGAGTCCCGAACTTTTCCCGAAATGCAGTTTCCAAAACCTTATTTATTTATTACTTATACATATTATTGTGTTTTATAAGTGAAATTTTAATTATAGTAACAGTTCATAACCTAAATTAGTTAGGTAACCTAATCAAAGCTGTACTTAAATGTCAAATTTAATCCAGATCTGTAAGTGGTGACTGAAAAAAGAATGAATAGTATAGCATTGCTTAACAAAGTTCGAAAAAACATTGTCTATATTAGTGTTCGTTTTTGTAGTGCTAGTGCTTATTAAGAGTAACATGCCTATAGAAGAAAAATGTAATGAAATTGCATTTTGGTGATTGGTTTTAAAATCTATGTTGAAATCTCCTACAACAAGCAGGAGAGAAATATTACCATATCGGCTGTTTTCGTATTTTGAAAAGGACTAAGTAGGTACGCATAACAGTGCAAACTGTTAGGTACTATATACACCAAAGTTATTAGGTACCTATACATATAAAAGAGGGAAAAGGTATTTCTTTTTTCATTCTTCGTCATAAAGCGAAAACTAAAATCATATAAATATGTTTAAGCTTGTGCAAATTTATTTTTTATAATTGGATTACCAACATAAGTAAAAGTAATTACAATAATATATAAAACGTACAATAGATAATTAGCTAACTGTTCTTACAATTATTAATCACATCATGCATGCAAATAAAGCCCTTTCCACCACATGACACGGTTAACTTACTTCAAAATTTGGACCCCCGTTCCTTGTACAAAGACCCTGTTTTTTTTTGTGATTTATGTAAATATTATAGTTTCAGATTTTTCCCTTGTAGTTTAGGACGATATTACTTACCAAACTTCATAGTTCTAGGTTAACGGCAAGTACCCTATGAATTTTGATTCCCTTGAGAGTGTCGAAATATACGTTTTTTGCGACATAAACGGCGGTATCTTTTATCGTTAACTTAAAAGTTTGATTTTTTCACAGCTTCAAGGGTCCACAGACCTGGGTTTTAGTTTCAACTTGATACCTCCACGTATTTCCGAGATAAAGGGTCTTGACAGACAGACGGACAGACAGACAGACAGACAGACAGACGGACAACAAAGTGATCCTATAAGGGTTCCGTTTCTTCCTTTTATGGTACGGAACCCAAAAAAAAGTAACAAATGAAGGTGTAATTGATGTTTGATATCAATGGTCTACTCGTACATATTATTGTGTATATGTAGGTACTTACTTTTTAGTTTGAATTTCCGCGCACTGTTTTGAGAAAAGTGTTTTTACAATTTACTAGTTGCCGCTGGCCGGACGCCCGGCCAACATAAATGTTTGTGTTGATCTCTCGTTTCAGTTGGCTCGTTAAGCAGTTGGCTTTGACAAAGTATGGCACTTGTTTAAGTGAGCTTAAGATTTATCACAATAGTTATTTTGCATTCACAATGGTATTGTATTAATATTGAAAACTATATTATCACTAACAAACGATCATTTTAGATTCTAGTTTTGAGATTCTGATATGCCTTGCTTTTAACGACTGCTGATAATAATCAGAATGAATGAATGAAGTTGCACTTTTATTTATGAATCATCAATTTCAGCGTTAGGATTTCAGATTTTATCTTTGATTGAATTTGGGCACTTTTAAGCCGTTGGCAGTAGCTCTAATTAGAGCTACTACCAACGGCTTAAAAATGCCCTCGGCAACGCAAAAAAAAATTAAATAAACCTAATAACAAATAAAAAAGTTTATCATTAGCTATACGAAGTTATAAGTTGGTATATGTGGGCTAGTCTCTTCCTTTAACGTTGTTTAGAAGTAAATCTGAGAGAATCCTCCTCTTCACAAAATATTGAAGTTACATAGATTGGTACCTAATACAATCCAGCTTTACATTTTCCTAGATCTATTAAATATTGCCCGTGCGGTGGGTATGGCCTATCCGTAGAGAAGGCTCGTGCCTCAAAAAAAAAGTGCTCAAATTCAATCAAAGATAAAATCTGAAATCCTAACGCTGAAATTGATGATTCATAAATAAAAGTGCAACTTCATCACAATGAATCCTCTAGTAGACTTATAGTAAGTACCTCCGAAATGGAATTCGATTAAAACCCTTTTCACATTTTTATACCTACGTCTAGATTATTTCAACATTATATTACTCATATTTACTACGCAGAGAATTTAATGCCTACGATGCCTGAAGTTCAGTACTAAATTAGTTCACAAATTGGTGCTTATATTTTCGTCTAATTTTAAAAAATAACATCATAAAGCACTTTGCATACATAACTATTCATTCTTCCTTAATAGGGTTTTTGATAGTCTGTGACATATACTACTGGATAACTAGTGTTTATTATAAGCTAATGTCTTCTGAAATTAGCGTAAAATATATACAAGGTTGTCAGTCCATAATAACTTCACAAAGACTACCTAAAAAGTAAAAAAAGCTACAAAGAGTTACAATACAAATGTACTTACTGAGGAGCGCGTATTTCCCTTTGCCTCTTGCTTCTATATTTCCATCTTTTTCTTCATTCGCTTCAGCGATGCAAACTAATAATGTAACTACAATTATTACCGTAAAGTTCATTTTTGTTATTAAAAAACCTCCTTTCGTGGTTGAAAATTATTATTTTTTAATATTTTAAAGTTTAATTAAAAAGGTTTTATTCGAAGTTTAAAAAGATTTCCACAGACTAACAGCTCACTTCATAGCTGTCAGTATTAAAATGGCGCACTCGCCGAGCGGCTTAACAATAGTTGGTTCGTCCTGAAGTGTGAATTAAAGTGATAATAACACGTGAAAGTGTGCCCTGACACTGAATGACACGTTAAACAAATTTTCACGTAGAGTAAACTGCAAAGGAAAGTGATTTTAAAAGAATTATGTAATGTTTTAATGGCGACTTCGTGTTTGGGTGTGGCCATGCACGATTATAAAACAAAATAGGTAATATACTTTAAAGAATAATAATAAAGGTGATACGTAAAGAGGTTATAACCGCCTATGTGATATTTTTAATGGCACGTGCTACCAAACGAGTATTTAAGGTCCGCCATAGGGGTGATTTTCGAACCGGTGACTAATTATCACGCAATGATATCAATTACAAATGCTCCCTTTTCTCTTATTCAAGGTCACTGGTAACTTATTTTTGACACTGAAAATTCTTGAACGATATTTATCTTAATAACCATGTAGGTACAGACGCCTGCGCACATCAACCTACCACAAACTGTCAAATTTCTTCAATAGACTTTGAACTTTATGCTTTAACTTTATGGTTGAAAATGTATTGAAGAAATTTGTCAGTTTTGGATAGGTCGATGTGCAGGCGTCTGTACCTACATGTGCCTCTCCAATAAAAAAAGGTAATTAACTAATAAATTAAAGATGTTTCATTGAATATTTAACAATATAATAATCTAGAGTAATGTGAGTCATTACAACAATCAACCTTTATAAAAGCTAACATTCTCTTATAGCTAATCAAATTCACGCAAGTGCCATTAAATTTTTAACATTTCGCATCGGTTCAATTCCCCAACTAATATCGCGAAATTGCCCCCAACGTGTGCGGCAATCATCGTTAAATTTGGAAATAATGAGCAGTTCGCTTTTACGAGTCAGACGATATGACTTGAATAGGGATGTAAGGATGATATCGATAATCAGTAATCACCCGACCTTACAAGGTAGATGCTTAGGGTGTCGGAATCTTGTTGAGTTTTTTATTTAGGCGTTTGACCTTAAAACTTTATAGGTGTCAGGATCTTGCTATGCAGACGTGTTTTGTATGCAGAAGCTCGATGGCGCAGCGGTTCACGCTTCCGTATAGCAAACTTTAACTCAAAAAATATTTATTTAAATTAAGTATTGAATCGTATTGTTTCGCAACAAAAATTTGCGTTAAAATTATATAAACAAAACAAAAACATTTTATTGAATCTTCTTATAAAATGTTTTATTGATAGTTTCCAGCAAATTGTATATTAGTTCTAACTGTGTGAATCTGTCATTAGCTTGTAAGTATCTAATATATTAAACTTACAGTCAAAGTCATTAGTGTTCATTCGATAAACTTAAAAATAAATACTAGTGAGTCGTTCGAACATTTTTTACCTACTACCAATATACAAATAAAACACCACCACAATACCAGCGATCATTTTAAGCTTGATATACACTATACCGGCATCTGAGTTGCACATAACGCCGTCTGGTGAAAGAATATCTCTCGACTTCCTTATTAACTTTTCAACTCGCTGAATTGTAATCGATATTGACGAGATAATCGACAGCGCTCCGCCCCTCAATACGTGATGTTCGTAAGAGCCGTGTAATGTCAGTTCGGTTTTGATGTCTGATGAAGTTGTCTTGCGCGTTTAGGAAATTAATCCGGGCCCGTTGGTAATAGCTAATCAATCCCGAAGCCGGGTGGAAGTTACTTTTGCTTTTCTATTAGCTTTCGCTTTGTGCCCGTATAATTTAGTTTATTGGTGCCTTCCTTCTGATGTGTAAGGATATTTAGCTAACTATCGTTTATAAGTTAAGGTGTAGGTATCGTTAGAAAGGGTCCAACTAATAGGTAACGACAATGTCAATTCTATAGCACAAAGCTGAAATATAATTAACAAATTGGTTTTTAAACTTTGTAAAATTTATAAACTCTCTAAACTCGACGACCACCTTAGCCGAGTGACTTGCGCGCCAGATTTTGGGCGGCGCTAACTCTAAGGTCCCGGGTTCGATTCTCGGTCGGTTCAATGTCGAACGTTTCGATATTGTGTCGGGTCTGGGTGGTTGTGGTACCGTCCTTGTTTTTTTTATACGTAGCTCGGCACATGACTCCACTCCATCTGATTTTAAGTGGAAACGGAGTCCAGACGCAAGGACAACTGGTACAGCGCGAAAACAATGCTGCATCGTCACCCTCACCCTGCCGGCCCACAAGGTGCCTCTATCCTCCAGGTTTTTGATTTCCATAAAACGACTGCTTTAGCTACTTACCTTAGGATCAGAACAATGTTTGAGATGTTGTCAAATAATATTGTCTAGTAACTCAACTGTCATGCCATTGTCTAACTTAAAATTAAAAAAAATACTTAAGTGAATTTACACTTTATTGTTTGTATCATAAATAGGTTGTAGCCACTACACTCTTTTGTAGCAAAACCTTTTTGGCAGGATGCAAACAGAGTATCTCCTGATCACGTTGATTTCGAACTAGTTTATCCGATACACGTGGAAAGAGGTGCGGATTATTTCGCACAAAGAGGGCAAAGAGGACTCTTATGTATTTACGAGTACAACGAGAAATCATAGATATTGTTAAGATTAAGAGTACAAAAATAGAATATAAAAATCTAAGAACACGAAAAAATTTATATTAAATATCTTTTTATATTTATAGAAAATATTTATTTCAATTAAACAAATAAACCGTCAAAACCAACCTGTCGTAATATAGAGGTAGTAACTTATGAAAGTTAAAATTTTTCAATTTTATTAAATGTATGTTAAAATAGGATTAATTAATGTCAATAAATCTCAAAAACGTTTGTATTTCAGTACATTTAAAATTAGTAATTTAAACTACGAAACCCTATGTTTGCTGTTATAACACGAACTTGCTCGCTTTTTTAATAAGCCTATCTTAACATTTTAATGTAAACAGTTAACCCATTAGCTACTTTGCGAAGCTGAGAGAATAGAGGAAATGTTTAACAACACTTTACTCCTTAATTACTAGCTTAGTCATAAGAAATGTACGAGTAGTTTCTAAACACAGAACACGTTAAGTGTTAAAGTTGCGTCTCCGGTAACTCTCTATTCCAAGCTTCAAACTAAAAACAAACGAGATTCAAGAACTTAATACTTTAAATAGATATCAGCAACAAATTTGTCAAAGAAACCTGAGTAGTTTTAAAAACTTGCTATTTAATGTTTTTATTTTGTTTATATAATTTTAACGCAAATTTTGTTGCGAAACAAATTACAAAAACACAAATGTTGAAAAAAATTCCACGAGCAGGATTTGAACATGCACCCTTCTGACATACCGGGTCAGGTGCTCTTCCAATTGAGCTATCGTGGTTCTAACCAGCCCGCCGAAATTATTCAACACTATTTTCTTTTTTTTTTTACTTTGAAAGCCAAAGGCGCCAATTCACCAATTCAAATTGATATTTGGAAAACCGTTGACATTAAATAAGGTTTGTTTTGACTGCATTTTCAAATGCTAGATCTCGATAGCACATTGGTAATGCACCTGATCCGGTAAGTAAGTGGGTGCGGGATCGAATCCCACTCGTGGAAAACTTGTACTAAATATTTTTCGTACATTTACAGTTGGGGTACGTGTGTTTATTTATTAGTTATGAAATAAATGAAATAAAATGAATCTTTATTCAAGTACACTAACTATTTTTGAATAGTCTTAAAATATTTTGCCTACCACCTATTTCAGGACAGACGATTTTTAGCTGTGCAAAAGAAACTGTTAGTAGTACTGACAGCTTTATTATTTACACAAAATTTGATGAACAATTTTGAGTAACTCTTAATATTATTTAGTTACATTCAGATCATTGTGAATAGCCTTTACAATTTATACAATTTATTCCTACTTTTACACAAATGGCCCCAATCACTGAACTTAGTTCTAAACTTTCATAAGATTTTCAGTAAAAATATCGCTAAATTCTATTTTGATTGCTCCGAGTAAATTCCATATTCTTGATTGATGTAAAACTTAGATAACAAACCTTAAGTTTCGCTGAAGTTGTTTAACTTTTTGTGATTACACAGCCACTTCATCGTTCTCATCTAAAGAGTGTTCTGCAACAATTTGTCACATTCACTTTGCGAATCATCACTCTCAGATCAGACATCAATGACATCCAAGCTGCTGTTATCCATGTTGAATGATTAAAAGGAATCACTTGCCAGTGTGATGGTGAATGTGACAATGATAATGATGATTTTGATGATCGTGATGGTGGTGATGGTGATGACGATGATTATGACGAGTTGTGTGAAATTGATGTGCAGGATGGACGAGCGGGCGAATCAGTGATAAGAGTGTTTGTTACTGAAATTTATTATCATGAAGATACACGCTCGAGGACGGTCGTATTGTCAGGCTGGCTGTGACAGCGCGTCTATAGAGTCAAACAGGTTGGGTCGAGAGTGAATGCTCACTCTAGCCACAAAATAAAGAGACTGCAGAATGTAAGCTTCATACAAACGCGCTCGAGCAACGCACACATAGACAACCTCTCACGGACACGGAATCTCGCAACAGCCTGCACTCGGGCTGTTGTGTTCGTTGCTCGAATGCGGTATATATGAAGCTTATCTTCTGGGTCTCCTTATTTTGTGCTTTAGTGGAGCAACGTGTCGATAGTAGCGGGGCCATATACATATGTCATACTCGGGAACGGGTGCCGCCTGTGAAGGCTGGTCTGCTCTTGCTTACTAATCTTATTTTTGTTATTATTATACTCGTATACTTTAACTTTGTTTTTCTTAGACAATTTCTTTCTTAGACATTTTTGACTTATATTAGTACTGTATGACATTGTAAAAATTGAAATTGGTAGGGTACCTGATGTAATTTTTGCAAACTTAGATATTTTTTATTTTATTGTTTTTTTTTTGCGTGTTGTGATTGTCCTTTATTTTTCTGATAGGGAATCTTCCAATATTTTTAACGCTGTAAGGGAAAAAAGAGCTTGACACTTGCTGAGTTTCTTGCCGGTTCTTGGTCTCCCGCCCAGAGTAGACTTACGAACCGATGGCTTAATTACGTTCATAAGAGCTATTTGTGGCCTAAACTGAATAAATGATTTTTAATTTTATTTTTTTTTAAGTTTGAATAGAAATAGCCATTACTATTTATACAATTTATTCCTACTTTTATAGAATAGAGCCCAATCACTAAACTAAGTTTAAAAGTTATCCACTTTGATAAGCTTACCAACAAAAATTCCGAATAAATTCCATATTCCTTGATTGATGTAAAACTGAGTTAACAAACGTTAACTTTTTCAGAAGTTGTTTATCTTTGCGATAACATTGCCACGTAATCGTTCTCATCTATGGAGTGCTGCAATAATTTGTCACATTCACTTTGCGAATCATCACTCTCCACAGTTCTTGATATAAAAAAATGGCGTTATCTTGAATAATGACGTTGTGCGCGTACTCTGACACCTGGACCGGCTGAAACAGGCCAATATCGTGATGATAAACGACACGTCCGTTGCATTTCATGGTCATCAGTCTTTAGAGCTTTCCTGGGAAGTGCTTTAATGTCCCCTTGATACAGGGGATACGTCACGTCACGTCTTGATACGTCATCAGTATGTGACTACGTAGAAAAAGCTGTGATGATTGATTTATAGCGCACTAAGGACGTTTAAAATAGTTATAACGTCGCTTGGATATACTTTTTTAAATATTAATAATCTACAAAGTAACAATTTTATTATTTTTATTACCGGAGTGCTGAGTTTTACCATTGAATCACAAAACCAAAATGAGAATTTGTTTAGCATAAACGAGGTGATTTGCAATTTTACCATACAAATTCTAGTTTGAATTAACGTAATCGAATGGTGAATAAAACTCGCACCCCCACTCTGCAACAGCTACGTCGAAGGGCAACGTGACGAGATGAATGTTAGATCTCAACGAAAGAGCCTCAGTCACATCGCGGCGCGACGCGCGAAATCAAACGATAAACTATTCAGTGGATGGATGGCGTATTCAGGTTAAAGCGATCATAAATTCATGGCAGTGAAGCAATAGAAGTATAAACGTATATACGCCTATGTATATACGTTTCACCTAATATACAGTATAGTACCTATACTAACCTATACGTATCAAGGTCTGAACAAAAACTTACCAGCAAAGTTTCGCCTAATATACAGTTATTAGGCGAAACTTTGCTGGTAAGTTTTTGTTCAGACCTTGATTCTTAACAACTTAGATCTACGAGTAAGTTTCTTGGAAAAAACTTAGATCCGAATTCGACAAATAGCGAACTCCTATACTGACTGGTTGTCTGTGGGTAACTTTAATGTGATAAATATAATAAACTAGCTGACCCGGCGAACATCGTACCGCTTTGACAGTTTCCATGATAACAAAACAAACAAATAATTTTGTAATGGAAAATTAAATTGACGTTTTTAGTATTTTTCGTTACTTATTATTTATGTTCCTCACCGTTCAAACCTTCCCTGAACTTCCACAAATATTTCAAAATCAAAATTAGCCGAATCGGTCCAGCCATTCTCGAGTTTTAGCGAGACAAACGGACAGCAATTGATTTTTATATATATAGATACGACATGCGATCAACCATAAATACAATAGTAAGCTAAGCTATTCATTTTAAACTACTAAAAATACCCTAGTCTAAGTCTAACCAAAATATGAAACTTTTATAATGAAATGTTGATTTCGCCAACCGTTCTTAAAATTCAACTGAAATCCCCTCAAACAATTGAATTAATTAAAACGCAATTTGTCAATTCTAAGATAATTAAAACATGGTATTTTTTTGACGGCTTAACACTGTCCAATTTTATAATATTACGAAAAAGTACACCTCTTTATCTAAAGAAATGTCAAAACATATTTGCCCGTCTGGCCAGCTACCGCCATATCGCCATAACATCAGTAATCGTTAGTTACATTGCTGTGTCCAGACAATTAGAGAAGACAGACAGAGACAGACAGTAAGACAGTTAGAGATAAAACAGCCAGTGGTTCAGTAGTTGAATATGGGGGGTGAAGTTTGCTGCCACCACCGGCCTTATTGTCATTCAACAGCCAGGTGAGAAAAATGCCAAGAGCCTACCCGTAAGCAATTAAAAATATCAAAAAAGCATAGTACGTTTTTGGGATGTAGTGTTGTGTTATCTGAAGTCGGAGGCTGAAATTGGCGGCTTATAACGGCTTAATACTGACATCTGGTTAACGATACGATTAATCACTCGATCAGATCAATGGAAGCGAAAGTTTAATTCGAAAGCGTTCAATGTAGCGTGGACTGCGGAACTTATAACAAAGCTACAACTCCATTCCAGTTAGCCAATGCCTTACAAACCATCTCTCCGAGGCTATTCTAATCCCAGTCCAGTTCCGATGCGATTTCGAGACGCATGTATCGTTATTCGATATTCATGGATGCAACTTCGTTAACATAGGAATTGATCAAAACCAACAAAACATTGGTTAAATTGAGAACCGACCAATGATAATTATGTAGTGTGTTGCTGTATGAGCTTTTTTTTATGTCCCCACTGCTGGGACACAAGCCTTCCCTATGGATGGATGGGGAGAACAGGCCATAAAACCTCGCGAGTCCAGTGCAGTTCGGTGGTTATAAACGACTGCTAATGCAACCGGGACCAACGGCTTTACGTACCTTCCGAAGCACGGAGGAGATAAACTTTTGGTCACTCATCCGATGGCCTGCCTTTGCGATACTTGCTTTACCTTAGCAATCGCAGACCAGGAGCGTTAACCAATGCGCATCGAGCTCCTCTGTTAACCACTACGCCATCGAGCTCCTCGAGCTAGTTGTTACTATATACTATATAGGTAATGGTTTTTTGAAATGTAGTACTTATATGAACCCGATCCGATCCGAACCCTTCGGAGAATCTAGTAGGGCACGGGGACGCGCACTTGTGCGCGATGCCGTTCCCTCTAGATAACCTCTGAAGGTGATTCGTTTCACACGGCTTGAGGGACCCTTTACGTTCCTCGCCGCCCCCAAAAAGCCCGGTGAAGCTGAAAATGCCGCAGCGGCAATCAGCAATCTCTCTCCAAAAAAAAAAAAAAAACTTATATGAAAACAAATTGTATTTATTTATTGTTTTAGTATGATGTAGTTCGTCTAAGTTTTTGTACAGAAAACAGTTTTATTTCGATTATTATTGTTCCTGTGGACGCTGAGATGATAATAACATAGAAAAAGCAAAAATCTTTTTTGTTCAGACAAATCCGTTGTATGTTACCCACTTAGGTACATAAAAGATAATCTTTTGTTAATACAAAGTAAAACAGGTAAAAGGCATACAATAAATTACGTGCACAGCGCGAAATGCTGAGTGGTGAAAAGAAAATACATTTCTTATATTGTCATATTATTATCTCCGCCCAAACCATTTCCTTATAGGTATATGAATCTGTCTTCTGAATACCGCTGTGACGGTTCCGTGGGTATTCACCTAATTTGTGCAAATATCTACAGCCCACGTAGTCGAGGGTAGAGGGCATCTATGTATTCATCATCACCAGCTCATTTTATGTCCCCACTGCTGGGGCACGAGCCCTCCCTATGAACGGAATCACCACAGGGATAACGTACCATAAACCACCATGCGGGCGCAGTGCGGTGCGGTGGTTGTTGACGACTGCTAATGCAGCCGGAACCAACTGCTTTACGTACCTTCTTATCAAAATGGGGTTGGTCATTACAAAGCCGGGCTATGCATCGAAAACTTCGAAACACACTTTAGCCGAACGTGAAATGAAACCCAGTATCGGGCCGAGCGCCATGGCGTTTTAAAATATAATGAGAATTAAAATGAAACACTTTATTGACCCTAAAACAGTCGTGATATACTCGTATATGTACCTTCGATACAGCTACAAATATAGAAAATATTGATTTTTTTTATCAACACTTCGGAGTAAAAAAATCTCATTTCTCGAGGCGTTAAATTATCAAAATAAATGAGTGTAGTCGATAACGATCCGAATTATTCGTACCTGGTGCCTGTTACACGAAATCCGAGATCTGAAGCGAACGTACGTAAAATAAAATTAATAAATACGACCCGTTTAGGGTTCGTTAATGGTGTAAAGCCCTCCGTCGATTTGAATGCCTACAGCGAATTAATTATATTAGGTAATGGGATTTCAATTGATTGACTCCGTTGGTATTGGTATACTGTTCCTTTTGAACGTTTACAACTGACATAGCATAAATATTTACAATGTTTCGACTTAAGTAATACTGATTTATTTTAGTATTTATTTGGAAACCTAAAATATTACAGAACGTGATACTAAACTACTTTTAGAAAGTCAAAAATCTAAATTAAGGTCAAAGTATGATAAAATATAAATTATGCTCAAAATTAAAGATTATATTTTAGATTAAAGACTAAGAGCCTTACAAATAAACAGAGAATAAGGTCAAGAAACAGTTATTCCGTGTTTTGTCTAAACGTCATTTCAAATTAGAGTACCTAAAATAGACAAAACACAGAATAACTTTTCGGAGCTTATTCTCTGTTTATATGTAAGGGGGTAGGTACATCTTTAAACTTTATCATAATTTTCTAACGCATATTCTACAAGAAACTTTTTGTTTTCATTTTTGTTTATATTTAATGTTGTAGTGAACGGAATTTGTCTCCGATACGCGCGTCGCTCTCGCCCCGCCCTGTATTAGCGCCCTGAATGCGTTACGCACAAGGACTGAACAGAAGATTACGAATACGTAAGTAATTGGATTCGTTTTATGAAAAACGCAGCCTCCCGGCCGCGGCCGCCTGCTGCCATATTGCCATATACGCCCCCTATTTCGCGGTTGCCTGTATTTTCTTTCGTTCGTGTCAAAAAAGAATTTGATCGAAACGTGTTGCTCCGAGTTGTAATAGTCTACGTGGTACAATAAAAAAGCATTATATTTAAAAGATATAAGGAGTAATTTGTATTTTTAGCACTTCTTTATTACCATACTACTCGTAGTCGCGACTTCGTCCGCGTGGATTTGAGATTTAAAAAGAAACAATTTTTTTTTAAATGTAGCCTATGTTACCCGCAAGGAATTCTATCAGTGAAATATTTTTTGGAATTGGACCAGTAGTCCCAAATATTAGCCCCGACATACAAACAAACAAAGTCACAAACGTTACCAATTTATTAATAGTATATATATAGATAGCCAAGGTTTTTGTCCAGCCCCTATGCAGTTTTTCTATTAAACCTTATCTTTTGAGATATTATTTAGCTAATTTTAAAATGATATTTAGGAGTAACCATTTCTATGAAATACTTTTCTTAATACTTTTGAAATGATCTTAAACAAGATTGAAGGCTAGAAACTTGAATTGTTTAGTTTTAATTGGCTACATAGTTTAGTTTACTAGATCCGAGTACGACCTAGATGATTAGATCCAGTAAACTAAGGCTAGACAAAATATTTTTTACCAAGGAAAACCTTTTAACGTTAACTAACTTGATCAATCGTAGACCGAGCGCGTTAACCACTGCGCCAACGAGCTCCAATCAACGAACCAACATACTGCCGTAGCATCACGCGCTAATACGTATCCCTGTTCCCTACTAGATTCTCCGAGGAGTTCGGATTGGATCTGGAGCGGAACCACCTGAGCCTGAGCCGAGGTTCTAGCCTTTAGAGGCGCCCGCCTCTAAAGGCTAGAACCTCGGCTCGGGTTGACCGGATCGCAAGGGTGGGGAGAAGCGCCCACTTGTCGTCTGCACCTGCTATAGAGCGCGTGTAAACCGGCTCGTCGTGTTGTAACTTTCCGATCCGATCCGAACCCTTCGGAGAATCTAGTAGGACACGGGGACGCGCACTAGTGCGCGATGCCGTTCCCTCTAGAAAACCTCCGAAGGTAATTCGTTTCACACGGCTTGAGGGACCCTTTACGTTGCTCGCCGCCCCCAAAAAAGCCCGGTGAAGCTGAAAATGCCGTAGAGGCAATCAGCAATCTCTCTCAAAAAAAAAAATCGTCGTGTTGTGCTACGAGTACGGTGGGCTTAAGCGAGTGTACATGTTCAGTAATGGTAGTGGCATTCAGAGGATCGGGCTAGGTTGCGCCCGTCCTTCTCCACAGCTAAGAAATAGAGGTCCTAAATGGGTAGTAGGTAAAAAAATGTTTGGACGATTCAAAAGCACTTTTCCGAAGTTATTTTTAATAAAAAAAATTGACACTTACTTTGACTTGTATACTCACCCGCAAATCACGAGTCTCGAGAGAGTCCCCTTGTTTCAAGAGTGTTCTATACAAAAGGTGTTACCCTGCCAGATGCCATTTACATGCTAATAGTGTCGCTATGTTTATTTAAACAACGGCTTCTTAATCTCCCAAGAGTGAAGGCAGTGGCTAAATAAGCGACGACTTCTCAGCTACTGTTTACTTAATAAGTACCTTGGTTACTTTATTCTTTATGTATAGGTATATATAGGTATGTCTTGAAGCAGTCGTCTTTTAAAGTGCAATTTTCATTATCAAATGTGTGCCAAAGTGATATGATCTTCAGCCAGTTAATCATTTTTTTTATTTATTACGTTAGACATTAGCACTTGAGCGTTCATCTCATCTGATCCTAAGTGAACTAATTCGTAAAAGTTATCATACCTTCTTTATACCCGACGTTTACTAATTAGTTTGCGTCAATCCCCGTTTAAATTATTTGATAAATATGATCCTAAGTGATTATAAGGTCGAAGGTGGAAGCGCACTTCACCCAGAATCCTACATACATTAATGTTATATGGCAACCATTTAAGATAGGGTGGCGGCAGCGAACAATAATGTACCCCGCTGAGAATCGCACCCTGGACCTATGGGTCCCAAACCTGTGTTCTAGCCACTAGGCCACAGAGGCGGTTATCTACTATCGGCTAACCGACCATTTAAAACATAAAGCGGTTTCAATAATAACTATCAACTATCAGAACTTTAAAAGATTACAAGCAGTTTAATATTATTATTATTATTATTTTTTATATTAACGGGTAAGCACAGTGCCTTGATCTCACCTGATGTTAAGTGATGATAAGGCCAATGATGGAAGCGCACTTCACCCGGGATCCTCAACTAGTGAGGTACTGGCTATCTTATCTCTAGCTGCTAACACAACAATGCTAAAAACATTGATGTTATGGCGACATATTTAGATAAGATGGTGGTAGCTAGCCAGGCGGACAAACAAGCCCTACCACCAACCAAACCGAGTATACAAACATGTACTCCCCGCTGGGAATCGAACCCGTGACCTCTAGGTCTAAACCGGTGGTCTTAGCCACTAGACCACAGAGGCGGTTAAAAGAAGAAGGAAAACCAATTTGAATATAAGTTAAGATAAATTATTTGAAGCTGTGTTTTATAAGGGGTATTGATCAAGATTGCGGCCGCGGCTGGTTTATAATAAGATTAATAAGGCAAGTGGGTAGTGGGTAAGCCTCGCTGCTTGTTTTAAAAGTACGAAAAAAAAACATCCGTGTTAAAACATACGGGGAGAGAATTTGCGGCTGAACGTTGGTTAGGTATGTTCGCTAATTTTAATGTTTTAACATTGATAAAACAATATAATAGCGTATTTATTAAGTAGGTACTTGAAAAATTCGACAGAGACACTGAAGTTTAGAGATGCTGAAGCTTAGTTACTGGTTCCACAATATATCAGCGCCTTGGCACCTCAATGTCATGGCATAGCTGAGTGTTGACCATTTCGGTTGCATATATATAAATATAAAATGTCTATTATGTTAAGTTGTCATAGATGCTCCGAATAAATATTTTTCATTTCTTTTTTTTTCATTTCATTTCATAGTTATTGCAAGAGCTGTCTCACCTTGAAAAAATTTTTTTTTCAAGCACAATAACACAACTTTAGAAAAATAGAAGACGAGTATTTATCTTTTTACTTTTTATTATCAATGTTTAGTGTTTTTGTTTATAATCCGTTCTAAAATTGCATAATTTTAATTAAATTCTCATATTTTTTATTTTATTTTATTTACTATTATTAATATACACCGTGGCCTAGAAATACGTTGATAAAATTCAAAACAATAAATTTCAAAATTGAAACACGAATTTGTTTTATCTTGTTTATCTCACTTTTTTGTTTTCACTAGTTTTGGCGCCAATTTGACATATTTGGTTTAGTTTAGATATTATTTAAAGGTAATAATATTTTGCCATGTCTTCGCAACGGGAACTAATAATAGCGTTACATTTCGCGGGAAAATGACAGTGCGAGAACTATCTATTATCTATCTATCTATTACTATCTATTAACTATAATATACTCAGCGTGAGCCGTCAATTAGTTTCTAAGGGTATATTGCTACACAATGAGCTTGGCCACATCGGAGACCATTCAGGGAGAGGTAGAAATTGACTGTTAGAATATCCATGATGAATCACATGTTTTAACAAAGTTTAGACTGCAACCCGCAGACGAAGGTAAGAAAAATTTCTCGAGACCTGGGAATAAGTCGTTCCATTGTGCAACGTATTGTCACAAATGACGTCAAGTTGACGACTTACAAATAAAGAAAAGCGCAGCTTCTTGACGACAAAGACAAAAAAGTTCGACTTGAAAAATGTAGTTTTCTAAAGCATCGCGCCGGCCGCTACTGAAAATTAGAAAAATTTTACTTTTTTCAAATGATAAACTTTTTACGATTGAACAAGCCTGGAACAAGACTGGTTGTACCATCAAAAAATTTTTAAGTCGTCCTGGAGCTTTCGCAGTTACTCCTCGCCAAAAGCCGGTATCAGTTATGGTTTGGGCAGGTATAATGCTCCACAGGAAAAAACCTCAGTTTTCATAGAAAAAGGTGTAAAAATTACACAAGAAATATACCTTAAGGATATTTTTGAATCTTTAGTTCTTCCTTGGAGTATACAGCACCTTGGTAACCAACCATGGATATATCAACAAGACTCTGCTCCATTACACAGGGCCCGAAGTGTTCAGTAGTAGTGTAGTGTCAATTTTCCAGGATTCTTAAGCTTTAAATGGCCATCGTACACGCCTGATTTAAATCCAATGGATTATAGCGAATGGCCAATCTTGAAGATTAGGATCTGTTCTGTTCGACACAGAAGTTTAAACGCACTCAAGGCTACACTTCTCCGGGAAGGGAGAAAAATAACTACCAAGGAACTGCGGAAAATCGTAGAAAATTTCAAGAAACGTTCGCTTATTTGTATCAAAGCCAATAAAGGGTATTTTGAAGACAATTAGTCAATCATGTGGTGGAGAGTTCTGTTTTTAATATACCTACTTAATAAATTGTAATTATTACTAAAAATAAAATAAAAAATATTATTAATCTTTGTCAACGTATTTTTGGGCCACCCTGTATAATTATGTTCAAGATATTCAGCATGGCAAGAAAATGTTAGCCACATTTGTTTTAGTTGTACGGATCAAGCATATTGGCATCCTTCTAAATCAAATTAAATATCAATACCCTTTTCGTCGTAGTCGTTGCACGGAACGCATGAGACGTTCTCAATAACATGTTATCCTACCAATATTATAAACGCGAAAGTTTGTAAGTATGGATGGATGCTTGTTACTCTTTCACGTAAAAACTACTGAAAGGATTTTAATGAAACTTTCCTCATATACAGACCATGACCCAGACCAGCATATAGGATACTTTTTTCTTTTGCTGTAGTCTTCGCGAACGAAGTCGCGGGCAACAACTAGTGAACTCATAACGCGTGCATATGACAGTTTATTCGTCCGTGTGTCTCCACAATAATACTTATTGCTGTACTCACGACCGACCTTACGCTTTGAAGTTCCCATTTGTTTTGTTCCTAACTTAAGATTAACTTAGTAATTGAGTTAGCAAGCGCCGAGTTCTGAAAATTGAAGTTACTATACGGCATTCACATAAGGCTGTGAAATTTTCACAGCATCAGCAATTTTAGAACTTAACAGCTGTTTATTGAATAGTTACTGTAGCGAATTGGATAACGTGAGTCTTTAGTATTCAGATAATCTAGCCTTAAATATAGTTAGGTATACTGGATTTACTAATAATGTCAGATTGTTTCTCGTTTGTTAAGTTCGTTTTGTCATTATAGTTTTGTAATAAGTACTTAGTACGGTTATAAGTGTTAATTAATTAAAATAGTTTTATTTGAATAATTCATAGGTGAAGTAAATGTCTGTAGTTTTGTAAAAAGGCATTCTACGAATTTTATGGTCTTTGACGTGTTTAACGTAAGCTCTTTGGTAGGGTTTAAAAAATACACTTATTCTTCCTATTTCTTTAAGATGCATTTTTTTATGTCGGGAGGGTCTTACAACTTCGTTTGTGGGCCTAAGACGAGGCAAATTGCTTAAGGCAATTACGCATCTCCACATAAAATATATTCGGCTTTATGTGGCCGGCCACTTATCATCTTGACGTAATAAAACCGGCCGAGCGCGAGTCGGACCCGCCAACTAAATGGGTTCGTAGTACTACAGTTATACATTGTTTATATGTTTTGTTATACTTTCTAATACGCCTGTACGTATAAGTTTATATATTTCAA